>VZRJ01008885.1:286044-316026 GCA_013397565.1 Ptilonorhynchus violaceus | reverse complement strand
ACAAAATCACAGAATATCCGAAAATCCAGTGACACGCGCGGATCACCGAGTGCAATTCCTGCCTCTGCACAGCCCTTGGCACAGCCCAGGGTCACGGAGATGCTCCAGGGCTGGAGCCCCTCCGTTCTGGCTGGGAGAGCTGGGGGTGCTCACCTGGAGAAGAGAAGGCTCCAGGGAGACATCAGAGCCCCTTCCAGTGCCTAAAGGGGCTCCAGGAGAGCTGGAGAGGGACTTGGGACAAGGGATGGAGGGACAGGACACAGGGAATGGCTTCCCACTGCCAGAGGGCAGGGTTAGATGGGATGTTGGGAAGGAATTGTTCCCTGGGAGGGTGGGGAGGCCCTGGCACAGGTTGCCCAGAGAAGCTGTGGCTGCCCCTGGATCCCTGGCAGTGTCCAAGGCCAGGCTGGACAGGGCTTGGAGCAGCCTGGGATAGTGGACGGTGTCCCTGCCCATGGCAGGGGTGGCACTGGGTGGAATTCAAGGTCCCTTCCAACCCAAACCATTCTGGGATTCTGTGATTGTCTGGGCAGGGAGACATCTGTGTTTTGGTGCAGTTTGCCCCATTTCTCACACGTTTGATTCAATGCTACAGTGAGCATTAAATGCGGTGTGAATGTTACAGCCCCTGAAGAGGGTCTTGGGCTCAGCTCCCTTTTGGCAGCCGCAAGTTCTGATCACAAGACTAAGGAGCTCCTCTTCTCTATTTTTGTCTCATGTTTTCCAGGCGCCTGCCCAGCTGCAGGGTTGGGGAGGTAAAGTCAGGTGTTCACCTTTCACTTCCCTCACACACCAACTCCTCGGTGGTCAGAGTGATGTTTTCAGAGAGGAGGATTTGAAACTCTGGTGGGCAAAGGTCTGTGCCCTCCACGTCCTGAGTGTCACAAACATGGCAGGGTTTGCTGCTTTTGGGGAACACAGGCTTTCCAGAGAGACTTCTGGATAAAAATGTTCCTGGCTGCTGCTGCCTCTTTTGCAGTGAGGCAAAATCTTAGGCTCTCCGAACCCCAGAATCCCAGCATGGTTCATGTTAGAAGGGACCACAGTGGTCACCTGTCCCAGCTCCCTGCTCCAGCAGGGCCATCCCAGAGCACAGGGCACAGTAGTGTTTCCAGAGGGCTCTGGAATATCCCCAGGGAGGAGACCCCAGCCCCTCTCTGGGTTCTGTCCAAGGCTTGGTCCCTGCCCAGGGCAGAAGTTCTGCCTCCTGTGCAGGGGGAACTCCCTGGGCTCAGTCCCTGCCCGTTCCTCTGGGGCCATTGCTGGGCCCCCGGAGCAGAGCCCGGGCCCTGCCCTGAGCCCTCCCTGCACACAGGGACACCCACGGATGAGGTTGGGACACAGGGACACTCAGGGATGAGGTTTGGACACAGGGACACCCAGGGATGAGGTTTGGACACAGGGACACCCAGGGATGAGGTCTGGACACAGGGACACCCAGGGATGAGGTTTGGACACAGGGACACCCAGGGATGGGGTTTGCACACAGGGACACCCAGGGATGGGGTTTGGACACAGGGACACCCAGGGATGAAATTCGGACACAGGGACGAGGGCTCCTCTCAGCTGGGGCTCCTCTCCAGGCTGAGCAGCCCCAGCTCCCTCAGCCTCTCCTGGGCAGGGAGGTGCTCCAGGCCCTCCAGGATTTACTGAGGCTGTAGGAGATCAATCCATGGCTGTAACTCGAAGCTGAGGGACATTGCTGGGGATTGCTGGGCCTTTCTGAGCCTCAGTTAGGTTCAGTTCATGGGAATTTGTCATCTCCTGCTGCAACAGCTGATAGGGAAACCTTTTTATGGCAAGTTATTTATGTAACCACACCTCAGTGTAACCATCTTGACCATGAATGCAACTCGATGAATCAGTCTACTACCGGCAGAAATATTTTATAACCTACTAAATATTTACAGTTTACAGTCTGCTGAGTTTGAATACAACTTCCTCACTGATATTACAGAAGAAAGAACCAGAAACTGGTGTTGCCTGGCCTGCGAGAACAGCAGCTCTATCTGCAGAGCACAGGCAGCCAGGGGAGGAGCATGTGTGTCCCTGTGGCCTTTGATATCGGTCCCCAAACACTCCTGTGACGGAGGAAACCGAGCCATTTGGGCTCTGCTGGATCTGTTTCTCTTGGCTGACAGACAAAGGAGACGTCATTTGGTGGTTTCTTCTCATGTCAGCTCTGGAAAGGGATAAAAGGAGCAAATGCAGCTGTGTTTGAAAACACACATGTGGGAAGGAAGCACCTCAGGGAGCCCAAGGAGGGATCAGATCCATCCCAATGGATTTTTTTTTATATCCCCCTTCTCAGGCAGTATCAACTATATTTTTCTGGTTTCATTATTGGAAAACGTTTCCTTGTCTCTGTTTTGTTGCAACCTTGTAACTGCTTTCACCTCTCTCATGGACACAGAGCACGTTCCCTGCTTTCAGAAGCTCTTCCCGTTTTTGAAGACTAGCATGACTGTGCCATCAGACTTCTTTCCCCAGACCACATAATATCATCTTTCTTAGAGTCTGTTTCTTGTCCTCCTCCTGACTCTTCCCAGCCCTGGTTACAGCTCCCCACAAGGCCTCACCAGTGCTGAGGAGCAGGAATTGTTATTTCTCAGGTCAGGCGTTGGAATGAGTTGCCCAGGGAGTGGTGAAGTCGCTGTCTCTGGAAGTGTTCCAGAGGTGTCTGGATGTGGCCCTTGGGGACAGGGTTTGTGGTGGTGCTGGGTGATGGTGGGACTGGATGATCCTGAAGGGCTTTCCCACCTTGATGATTCTGGGATGAGGTTTGGAAGGACAGAAGTTTCATAATTTGCATCAACCAGGCTGAAAGAACGTGGAAAGTCTGGCATTGACCTCTCTTTTTACAGCCTCTGGTACCTTCAAAATGCCTGATTTTGAACACGTCTACAACTTCCATCTTCATGGAGAATATTTAGAGTCTCAGACTGGTTTGAGTTGGAAGGGACCATACAGCCCATCCAGCGCCACCGCTGCCATGGGCAGGGACACCTTCCACTACCCCAGGTTTTCCAAGCCCTGTCCAACCTGGCCTTGGACACTTCCAGGGATCCAGGGGCAGCCACAGCTTCTCTGGGCAGCCTGTGCCAGGGCCTCCCCACCCTCCCAGGGAACAATTCCTTCCCAATATCCCATCTAGCCCTGCCCTCTGGCAGTGGGAAGCCGTTCCATATGTCCTGTCCCTCCATCCCTTGTCCCAAGTCCCTCTCCAGCTCTCCTGGAGCCCCTTTAGGCACTAGAAGGGGCTCTGATGTCTCCCTGGAGCCCTCTCTTCTCCAGGATGGAATTTCAGAGTGACCAGTGAGTTTTGCTCTGTCCGGGGGAGTTCCAGAGCCTGGTTTCACCCTCAGGTCAGCACAGCTGAAAATCCAGTCCCAGTGGGATTTCCATGGTCTTTGTCACAACGTAACTCACCCAGATGGGAAAAGCGAGTCCCTCTCTGAGGAACTGCAATGTAGTTTCAAAAACTGTCACACAAACAGAGGAGCGGAGAGAAGGGAGTGGAGTTTAGAGAGGATATTTGAGTGATGTGATGGCAGAGTTGATGGGAAAACGGGAGAACTGAAAGTTCTTGATCAGGTTCTTTGGTGCTTTCTCCAGGGGCGAATCCTGGTGTTACTGGTGCACGTTGGTGATGCTGGAGTGAGGATTTTCTCTCTCAGGCTTCCCCAGTGGCTTCTCATTTATCTTTTTGATGCCATCATCATTCCATGCCCTCAGTGTTCTCCAGTAATGGCTTGAGAGAATGCAAAACGAGCTTCAGGAACTCCAATCCCTAAGGAAGAAATATTTTCAGTACATTGCACCAGACTGTGGATTATTCACAGTTCTTCCTGTAAAGCAGCTCTTTGCACCCTTCTTTTTCACAACAGCACAGTCTCAAGGGAGGGAGCCTTGCTTTGCACACCACTTATTCAATAACTTATTCAACAATATTTTTATAGGATGGTGCATCCTAGAAAATGACATTCTGCCAAGTGCTAATGGCTCTTTCCCAACCTCCCGCAGAAAAAGAAAAGTATTTCTGGTTAAGAATCTATTTAAAAGCTTTTCTAGAGCTTGGGATGGATATTTCTGAAAGTCTTTCTGGCTCTGCTGTTCAGTGGGACTTGTTCCAGATTTGGTCTCAGTAAAGCCTTCCCTGAAACCTCCAGGACCTGCTGGGAAGGGAAGACCCCAAAGTTCTCAATAGGGAGAGATAAAGGATGTGGAGCTGTGGGGTGATTGTGTTGCTGAGCCGTTGGTGGTGGTGGGCTCTGGTTTCTCTTTCTCCCTGAAATTCTCACTCCCCTCCCTTGACTGGAATTCTCTAAACTTCCCTTTCCATCTTCCCTCATTGCCCTCTTCTGAAATCTGTTTTGCTCACCACAAGCTCAGACTCCTCTCCCTCAGTTTTCCCCACCTCCCTATTCCTTAATCATTCCGCTCTGCTTTGCATTTCAGGTCTGAAATCTTTTTCCAAGAACTCCCAGGCCTCCCAAGGGCTCTGTTTTCCTCCTGGCTCTGCCAGGACACGCCGTGCTGGAGGGAGCAGCACCCAGGTTCCCTCTGTACTTTCAGTTTGCATCAGAACACGGTTAAAGTCCACCTGTTTTATTGATTCGTTGTCATTGCGTCCACAAGCTCAGCTCAAGATGAACTCTCCTCTAAATTCCTGCTTCTCCTCTAAATGGTTGTTTCTCTGAGGAGGTCCCAGGTGCCTGGGGGACCTGTGGGGCCACACAGCCCCTGTGGGGATAAGCAGAGCTGCCCCCTGTCCCCAGGCCTGGCTCATGTTGTGGCTCTCAGGGAAGCTGTGGCTGGAGAAGACGCTTCTCACCTACAAATGCTTTCCTGGGAGGACTGGGTGTGGGACAGGAAGATTTTTGAAGCAAATCAAAGCAAAGGTCAGCCTGAAAAAACATACCTGGGCTGCTTTTGGCAGCTCCTAAATCCCTGAAGTGTCCAAGGCCAGGTTGGATGGGGCTTGGAGCAACCTGGGATAGTGGAAGGTGTCCCTGCCCATGGCAGGGGTGGCACCGGATGGGCTTTGAGGTCCCTTCCCACCCCAAACCATTCTGGGATTCTGTGATTCTTAGGAAAGGCAGGGCTTTAGAAGTCAGCTTTAATTCCTCTCAAGTGACATGGTGACATCTGATCTTTGCCATGCCTGGCCCCAGTGCCAGTCACAACCAGATTCCTGATTTCCCTGCAGAGCAGAAAGAAGGAATACTGGGTGTCTGAGTGTCCATGGACTCACCTTGCCCAAAAGGAAAAGGTTGAGGTTTTTTAGTCATCCAAGAAAGAGATGCTCTTCCAGAGAAGGATCCCAGGCAGTTGCCTCCTGAAGGAGTGAATTTCTAGGGAGAGCCCAAGGGATTGGCTTTATGGGGCTGGAATTGGAGTTTATGAGTACATCACCCCCTGTCACTTAGTCCTTTTATCTAACTGTGATTGATTAGCCCATAAATTAACAAAAAACTGGAAAATCCCCAAATCTCCAGGAACAGCCATTTGGCAGTATGTGAATAAATCCTGCTGGCATTAACGGCTTAGATGGATTTTAGTTATAGAACCCCATAATCCCAGACTTGTTTGGGGTGGAGAGACCTTAAAGCCCATCCAGTGCCACCCCTGCCATGGGCAGGGACACCTTCCACTGTCCCAGGTTGCTCCAAGCCCCATCCAACCCGGTCTTGGACATTTCAGGGACGGAAGTGAGGCTGCACTGAAGTGGCACAGCCTTATCTCTGCCTTATCTCTACCCCGAGCACAGCCTTGGAACCAGCTGATGGATTCCAGCCACATTGGCTGACAGGGACTCGCTGTCTTCTGTGCAAAGCAGATGTTGGAGAGAGGAAAGCAGCTCTAGAAAGAGTGAGGGAAAGGCAGGGAATCTCCAGCCTCTCCCCAGCCAGCTCCACATGCAGTGGCTGTTAGGCCATGTGGGTTTGGCCTTTCTGAAAGCCAAAAATAGGAAAAAAGAGGGGAAAAAAATACAGAAAGAAGCTGCTGCTGTGGGAGGAGGGACAGGGACACACAGGGAGCTGGACTTGTTCTTTGGAGTGGTGATCCAGACATAGGATCAGCATTCCCAGAGCAGCTTTGGGGAGGGGTGGAGAAAAGCACCAATGAAACAAAATACTTTGAAAAAAACCAATTAAATAAATTCCATATTCCCCGTTAAAGCAGAATATGACCAAAATTTAAAAGTGCAGAAAAAACCTGTCCAGATTCCACAGAATCCCAGAATCCCAGGATCCCTGAGGCTGGAAAAGCCCTCCCAGCCCATGGAGTCCAAGCTGTGCCCGATGCCCACCTTGTCCCCCAGCCCAGAGCACTGAGTGCCACGGCCAGGCCTTCCTGGGACACCTCCAGGGATGGGCACTCCAAACCTCCCTGGGCAGCCCCTGCCAAGGCCTGACCACCCTTTCCAGGGAGAAATTGCTCCTGGTGTCCAACCTGAGCCCCCCCTGGCCCAGCTCGAGGCCGTTCCCTCTCCTCCTGTCCCTGTTCCCTGGGAGCAGAGCCCGACCCCCCTTGGCTGCCCCCTCCTGTCAGGGAGTTGGGGACACTGGGAAGGTTCCCCCTGAGCCTCCTCCGAAGGGAGCTGAGAGATGAAAATTGATGGAATAAATTCCTGTTTTCTTCATGTTATCTCCCTGCAACCACTCCCAAAAAGGGAATATTTATGCATTAATTAACAAACATCAACCCCCAAAATTGTGCAATTCCCACACCAAGTTACAGCTGAGACACAACTTCAGTCCTGGCAAGTTTCTTTTGTTGGCAGAATTTAATTTTTCCCTCTCATTTTGATGTAATAACACACAAACCCAGTTAATGCTCAGTACAAAGGTCCCACTTCTGCTCCAGTGCTGGGTACAACCTTTATCCACCTGTGCAAGTGAGGCTGGATTGTGACCAGGGAGTCACAGCTCCCTGCATTGACTCTTTTAATTAAGAATATGCATCGGTAGATAATTAAAATGAACCCAATTTAACTCCTCCTTTAGCTGCCAAGTTTTCCACAGACATCAGTTCATCCCACCCTAAAAACTTCATAACTTTGCATCAGGTAAAAAAAAAATCCATAGAAAGATGATGCCGGTGGGGACATCCTTAAAAGCCATCATTTCTCATTAGGAAAAAATAGATCAGTCCTTCTTTACAAATCACTATTTTGTTTTGTAGACATTTTGATTAGCTTTTGCAATAAATAGTTCATCAAAATTAATTAGTATTTTATATATATGACATTTACTTTTTAATGTCATAATCAGTGCCAGGAATTGCTACAACTCCTCAGGGAGCCACAACCAACAGTGGCAAAAGTTATGGATCATTTAATTCCTCCTTTAGAGCCAGGTTTCTTGTACTTTTAAAAAATAAAATGATTCTGTCAAAAGTCTGTGCCCACATCTTTGTCTGTGGATTTTTAAAGCTGAAGAAAGCAGCAATGAGATAAACTGAACAGTCCATTTGTTTTTCCTCTACCAAGGAAAAATGAGGATATTTAGGTCTTTCCTGAGGTTTCTCCTATTCCTGAGTCGGAGTCTCCTTGTGCAGGTCCCTGAGGGTGCTGGGGTGTCCTGCTGGCCTCATCCTCACTCCAGTCACTGAGATTTTGGGATTCTTCCGCAATGACAGTCAGCTTGTCATAAACCAGGTGTTCCTCTTGTGGAAGTGGAGGGAAAGGCTGTGCAGCACTGGGAGGTTTGCTCAAAAACTGGGAAGCAAAGAGAAAATGAGGATTAGCTCTCTCCAGCTGTCCCATCCCATTTGCTCAGAAATATTGTGACTATTAAACAATATTGGGATTGTTTTGCACACATCAAGTGGCTTTCTCAGGCCCTGCAAGTCCCACAGGGCCAACAACGTCATATCCTCCCTAACATCCTGCTCCAGGCTTGGAAACAAGATGGAAATGCCTTTCTTTGCAGGGACAACCCCAGGGGTTAGTGACTTCTTTGGAACAAAAACTTTCAAAAAATCAAACCGTTTTGATTGGAAACAAACACTAAATGGTAACTGGGCTGTGGGGGAAGGAGTTCACACGGAGATTTATCAAGAACCCTTCCCTCTTGCAGTGGGAAGCCATTTCCTGCCAGAGGGCAGGGACAGATGGGATATCAGGATATTGGGAAGGAATTGTTTGCTGGGAGGGTGGGGAGGCCCTGGCACAGGTTGCCCAGAGAAGCTGTGGCTGCCCCTGGATCCTGGCAGTGTCCAAGGCCAGGCTGGATGGGCCTTAGAGCAGCCTGGGCTAGTGGAAGGTGTCCCTGCCCGTGGCAGCGGGTGGCACTGGGAAGTTGGGGGCTTTAAGGTCCCTCCAACACAAACCAGTCTGGGATTCTGGGATTCTGTGACACTCCTGGGTGCTGAGCATGTGTTCAACCTAAAGCAGGAGCCAAAGTCAGCTGCAAACCTGAGGGTGCTGAGCTCCAAATGAGTCAAAATGCAAAGGAAGTGCAGAACTCAGGAGAGCACGGGTTGGAATGTGAGTGTATTTTGTACATCCTCATTTCTTGGAAGAGATTCTGCTGCAGCCTTTTTGTGTTCTGGGTGTCACAGGGGCAGTGGGTTCCCCATCAGCACTGGTTGATGTTCATTGCTCTCCCTTTAGCTGGAATTTTCAGACTTTGTAGAATCCCAGATTCCCAGAATGGTTTGGGTTGGATGGGAACCCAAAGCTCATCCCCATCCACCCCTGCCGTGGGCAGGGACACCTTCCATAGCCCAGGCTGCTCTGGTACAGCTGATCTAGTCCAGGTTCCTTCCCTAAACGCTTTCCTGAACTTAAAACTTGTGACTGCCCTCGTGACAGAACCTTGCTGCAGGAGAACACATGAGCTGCTTTAAGTCTAAAATGAGACAGGAGACACAGAGATCTCTGTTGCTCACTGGTTAAATGAGGAACTGAAGTTGACACCTGGTAGTGTCTCACTATAAAATCAACAAACCCATCCTGTTTCTGAGCCATAAAAAGCTGCTTATCACAAATTACAGAACACTGACCATCAGGTGCCAATGAAAGGAGGCAAAATAAAAGAAGCTCTGACAGTTTTGACACTTTGGAAAATGAAGTGGTTCTGCTGGAAAGGCTGATTTTCATGTGGTAGGCAGAAAACAAACCTCTTTCAAGTGTTGTGGGAAAATGTACGAAGGGCAGAAAACGTCCTTGGTGAACCGGTACAGATAAAAACCGGAGCAGAAACAAACGGTGACAGAAGTGACAACGACCAGCATGGATCCCACCAGGACAGTCACAATCATCCACACGGGGGTTACACCTGCAAGAGACAAGGAGAAAACAATTCAAACTGCAATTATTAACTTCTGAGTCATTATTTTCAAATTATGACTTTTCCATCCCTCAGAGTGTCCAAGGCCAGGTTGGATGGGGCTTGGAGCAACGCGAGACAGTGGAAGGTGTCCCTGCCCATAGGCTTCAACCTCCCAACCCATCCAGTGTGTGATTCCATGATTTCCCATTTCCCCAGGTGTTACCATTGTGGGTTGTCTGCTCACAGAGCTCCCTGCTCAGCTCCCCTGTCTTGTTCCACTCGGGAATCACCGCCTGCACTTGGACACAATAAACTGTCCATGGCTCCAGCTGAGACAGGATTTCAGAGTTGTGTTTGGTATCTACCTGAGTCACCTAAAAACAGAGAGAAACACAAAAATTAAGAGCATGAGATCTGTGACTGGACTAGCTATGGAATTAGCTCAGGAATTAATCAGGAATTACAACAGTACTGTGAGACCATTCACACCACTGACCTTCTGGCTGCTTCCAGCAGCACTAATGAAGTTTTAGGCTAATGAGAGATGATAAATGAGATCTGCTGGCAGCCAGAAACTGTCACCCAACCAAATGAGGTCAATTAAGAGCTCTGTTACAGACAACATCATCTAACTGGAGAGGGAACAAGTGGGATGGAGGAACAGGACAAGAGGAAAAGGCCTCAGGTTGTGCCAGGGGAGTTTTAGATCGGACATTAGGAAAAATTTCCTCACTGAAAAAGCTGTCAAGCCCTGGAATAGCCTGTCCAGCAAAATGGTGGAGTCCCCATCCCAGGAAGTGTTCAAAAAATGTGCAGATGTGGCAGTTGGGGACATCGTTTAGTGATGCTGAGGGAATGCCTGGAACTGATCTTAGAGGGCTTTTCCAACCGTCATGATTCTGTGATTCTGTGGTTCTATGACTTACACAAAACCAGGGGAAAAAAAGAGAAAGAAAAGATTTCTGGGAGCTGTGAAGTGGCTGAGCAGATGAATTTGCTATTCAGGATCAGTTACGTCCCTGTAACTGCAGAGTATCCCTCTGGGATACAGATTCTTCCTAGGGACAGGACACTCTCTAGCCAGGTGTCAATCCTGGAGCAAGCACCCACCTCAAAAATAAACCGTGAAGTTACCCAATCTCTGCCTTTTGCTTCTTTGATGCCTATGAAATCTCCCAGACTTGCACTCAGAAGTGTTCCAGGCACAGACTCAAACTGCAGTTCTGTTCCTCTGGTAAATCCAGCAGAGTTTGCATCCCATGTGCAGGAATGCCTTTGTCTCTTGGGATTTTGGGAATTGAAAACCAGGCTGCTTTTTGGGAAATGATGATCTCTCATTTTCTGGAACTGAATGCCAAAGAACTGTCCAGGGTAACAGATACAAATCAGAACTATACACAGTGGAGTCCCATGAGGTGAAATTGCGCTGATGGACAGAGCACTCATCAGGCTGTGACTGGTGTCTGCTGCTCAGAGGCTTCCTGTTCTCCCAGAATACAAGCCATGATCCTCTAATTAATGCATTATTTATGATCTTTCTCCATGCACTGCGTATGGAGCAGTGTTTGGACTGAGTAACACATCTGCCTGTGGAAGAGGCTGTCCCTGAGAGGGAGAAGGGGAATTACAGTGGACAGAAGTGCAGGTGACCACAGTGAATACAAACCTTACCTGTTTTTTAGGTATTTTTGGGGATACAAAGTCCCACAAAGAGGGAACAAACGCACACAATGTGGGAGTTATTTATAATTATGGAAAGAGAAAACTGTCCATGCTGCTGTTTACCTACAGAGCTCCTGCCATTTGCTCTGAGTCCCAGTTGTAATGACCAGACTTGATTACACTGCAGATTCTTAGAATCACAGAATCCCAGGATCCTTTGGGTTGGGAGGGACCTCAAAGCCCAACCAGTCCTACCTCTGCCATGGGCAGGGACATCTTCCACTACCCCAGGTTGCTCGAAGCCCTGTCCAACCTGGCTTTGGCCACTTCCAGGGATCCAGGGGCAGCCACAGCTTCTCTGGGCAGCCTGTGTCAGGGCCTCCCCACCCTCCCAGGGAACAATTCCTTCCCAATATCCCATCTATCCCTGTCCTCTGGCAGTGGGAAGCCATTCCCCCTTGTCCTGTCCCTCCATCCCTTGTCCCAAGTCCCTCTCCAGCTCTCCTGGAGCCCCTTTAGGCACTGGAGGGGACTCGGAGCTCTCCCTGGAGCCTTCCCTTCTCCAGGTGAACACCCCCAGCTCTCCCAGCCTGGCTCCAGAGCTCTGCAACCTGTGCCAGGCCTCCAGGAGCCTTGAGGACTTCCCCAGGATGGTGTTTTCCATGAAAAGCACAGATCAAAGCCAGGGAGTCACAATACCCAGGAAGCAGAGGTCAGGTCTGTATCTTCTCTGCCTTTCTTCCAGTAGAGGATCCTGTAATTCCAAGAGCCATAGTATTGCCTCAGGGGCCACTTGTCCTGCTCGTGCTCAGCAAAGGGCCCGGAGAAATCCACGTGCAGGGCTCCAGACTCCGACTTCAGCCTCACCTCAGGAGGGCCAATGACTGCTGCACATGTGGGAGAGAGGAAAGGAGAGAATCGGCTTCACACTGCTCTCGACTGGACACTTTTATACAACCCACGGTAAGCCATGTTTGAAATCATTGGATGGACTGGAAAACAGTCATTTCTCTTCATGGATCAGGTACAAATCAATCCTTTCCTTACAGAACTGCTCCAGAAAGGGATTTTATTTTTGCAGTTAAACAACAGGTACCAATGCAGACTCCATTCCCATACCCTGAATGAACTCAGTTCCCTTTTGTCAGCTGTGGTGGCTCCCAGGAGAGGAAGGATCATTTCCATGGTTATCACTCACTTCTCCTTCTGGCCCAAACTGTCACAACATCTGTCTGTCCCGAGGACACCCTCTAGTCAAGTGTTTTATTGTGGTTTTTTGTGTTTTTTTTTTTTAATTTTGATAATTTTGAAAAATGAAAACTTTTCAATTATTTCTGCCTTGTGCAATCAAGATTTCTCGGTTGAAAATTAATTTTTCTCTGTGAAAGTGGGGTTTTTTTTGAAGCAATAAAACATAAAAAGAAAGCTTTTTATCTGGCAAAGCAATGAAGAAGGAAGTAACTAAATTTATTTACACGTACAGGAAGTCTGGTTCCTTCAAGGCTGGAAAATAGAAATGGTTCTTATTTTGAGAGAAAATGATGTTTTATTTGAAAATCTCCTCAAAAGAGGCTGCCAATACTATAACAGTGAACCTACTCTGCTGTTTGTCAAATGTTTCAACCAAGATTTTATAGCTCAATGTAATTAAATTATAAAATAATCCGCACCCTACAGCTTTTCCCATGGAGCCAGGCCACACAGGTGCGTGGAGAGCAGGCGGTTTTTTTTGGGAAGAACGGGAAAAGGCTTACTGTCATCCATGGGCTTAAACCTGAGGGTGACCCAGCGGGAGTGCAGCTGTCCCACCTCTGCCCTGAGCTGCAGGACGTAGTCCCCGTACGCCGACAGCGAGGACACGTCGCACTCGGGCACGCTCAGCTGGCTGCCCACGCTCTCGTAGGAGTCTCCGGGGAAATTGATGCTGCAGGGAACACAAACAGAGCACAGGAGATGTGTCATTGTAACTGAATAAATGGCTTGAAGGCAGTAAAGCTCTTAATGCCAGCAGTTAGGGCTCGTGAACACAGAAATATACTCGGTGTGTAAGACTCACATGAAGGATTTTATATCCATCTGTAAATCCATGATAAACTTAGAGATTAAAATTCTGATTGTGTAAAGAGATGCCCCTTTCCTGACAGTGGTTACAAGACTCAATTCACCAGACAGGAGTTCAGAGAAGCCTGCAAATACTCAGCCAATACCACTGCAGGGCACTGCTGTCCAACTCCGACTTTATTTGGAGCTGTCTCCAGGATTTGCACACAAGGAAAAGCCAGAGAGAACAGCCTGAGGAGTGATCAGGAACTGGTGAACTTGGGTTGGAGGGACCTTAAAGCCCACCCAGCCCCACCCCCCGCCATAGGCAGGGAGACCTTCCACTGTCCCAGGTTGCTCCAAGCCCCGTCCAGCCTGGCCTTGATTAATATATGATTTAATAGACGATATTTAATTCTTTAATTTTATTCTTTCTGGTTTGTATCAAAAGCCTGCCCAGGAATGTACTATTCAAGGGGCCATGGCTACAAAACCCAGAAAAATCTTCTCTTGATTAAGCATGAAGACAAGGCTCTGGGGAAGCCTCAGAGCCCCTTCCAGAGCCCAGAGGGGCTTATAAAAAAGAGAGAGAGGGACTTTTATACGGGCAGAGAGTGACAGGACCAGGGGAATGGTTTCAAACTGCCAGAGGGCAGGGTTAGATGGGATATTGGGAAGGAATTGTTCCCTGGGAGGGTGGGTAGGCCCTGGCACAGAGAAGGTGCCCAGAGAAGTTGTGGCTGCCCCTGGATCCCTGGAAGTGTCCAAGGCCAGGTTGGAACAATCATGGGATAGTGGGAGGTGTCCCTGCCCATGGCAGGGGATGGAATGGGATGGTTCCATCTGAGAGATCAGGGAAGGTGGATTCAGCAGGACCAGATCTCTTCAATCACAGGTAACAGCTCCATGAGAGAAAAAACACACATACATCCAGTGACATCCAACGTTAAAATGTGTTTCTGGTTTTCAGGACAAAGCTGCCTTGGGTGTGAATGCCCAGAAGAAGCCTCTGCCCTGTCCTTCAGCTCAGCAGAGAAGCCTCTCACAAGCTGAAACGAAGGGACAGCTCCTGATCGTCCTCTGAAAAGGACACAAACCCCAACCCCCCAGAGCTGTGAAATGTGAATTACAGACAGCCCAACCCCAGCCCTACCTCTTGGATCGGACAGTGTACGTGATATTCCCGTTGGGAAACCTTGGTGCATCCCACTGCAAGGTGCTGTGAAGGTTCACTGAGGTAATCCTTGCGTTTCGGGGCTTTGGTACCATTCCAGAAACTGTGAGAAGAACAGAACCAAACATTTCAGTTCCCTGCAGCACTGCTCAGTCATCCAAAACTTAAATGCAGCCTCTGCCTTGCTTATTTAAAATCAGACCTCAATTAAATTAATTGATGCCTCTCCTGCCTCCTGAGCTTATGCAACAGAAACAAATTAGTGGCACCAGTGACTTCCAGTCAGTCCTTGTGACACCAGCATTTCTTGTGCATGACTGACCTGGTGCTGCCCAGGACTCAGGGCATGAACTCTCCCTTTTGATTGTCAACCCTGATTTTTCTAAGCAGTGCTCCAGCAACATTATGGGAATAACAAGGGTGTGGGCATTGATAAACAGAGATAAACCAGAAGCATCTCTGAAGTTAAGAGCTATTAAATATAATTAAATATAATTAAGTATCATTAATCAGCACTATTGTGACAAAACCCAAGTCATTTTCCTTTCTCGGAACTGAATTAAAGAAACCCTAAAGCAGTGTATCAATGAAAAGTCCATTACTACTATGATTTAATTACCTTAACATAATAGTTGGTATTGAAACTAAAATAGCAAAGATTCTGGCCCATTACTGTCACACATATGAGCAATGCAAACAAACCCTGTCAGATCAGATCAGTGCTTAAATATCACGGGAGTCACACCTCATGTCAGACGCTCTAAGATAAATAACACACGTTATATGTGTGTAGTTCACAGAACATCAGGGCTGGAAGAGACTTTCACGGTCACCCTGTCCCACTGTGACCTCAGCACCACCACGATCACCGCTCAGCCATGTCCCCAAGGGCCAGAAATGAATGAAATTTGTGTGTCAGTCACTCACCTCTGGCAGACAAGAGTTTGAAATCTAAACCCAGCTTAAAAATAAAACTATTTCGGACTCGATTCCTACAGCGTTACCTTTGCACCCAACAAATAACTCAAACACACTGCACATCACTAATACAGAAGTTCAAATCCCACAATGGTCTGGGTTGGGAGGGACCTTAAAGCCCATCCATGCCATGGGCAGGGACACCTTCCACTAGCCCAGGCTGCTCCAAGCCCTGTCCAACCTGGCCTTGGACACTGCCAGGGATCCAGGGGCAGCCACAGCTTCTCTGGACAACCTGTGCCAGGGCCTCCCCACCCTCCCAGGGAACAATTCCTTCTCAATATCCCATCTAACCCAGCCCTCTGGTAGTGGGAAGCCATTCCCTTTGTTCTGTTCCTCCATCCCTCGTCCAAAGTCCCTCTCCAGGTCTCTTGCAGGGCTGCCCCAAAAGGAGGAAGAGGTCTTTAAAGACGAGGTCTGACATAGGCATGTAAATTCCCAGGAAAAAGCACATTTCCTTGCAAGGCTCACTTCCCTGAGAGCACTCCTACCTGAGAAGGCTCCAGATAAATTGCTTTATTTGGCACTGTGGACCCAAAGAGATGAGGAAATACTTCTGGGGTTTCAGATTTGTGCACAGACGCCAAAACCAAGGAGTCCAAGCCGTGCCCGATGCCCACCTTGTCCCCCAGCCCAGAGCACTGAGTGCCACGGCCAGGCCTTCCTGGGACACCTCCAGGGATGGGCACTCCAAACCTCCCTGGGCAGCCCCTGCCAAGGCCTGACCACCCTTTCCATGGGAAATTGCTCCTGGTGTCCAACCTGAGCCTCCCCTGGCACAGCTCGAGGCCGTTCCCTCTCCTCCTGTCCCTGTTCCCTGGGAGCAGAGCCTGATCCCCCCTGGCTGCCCCTTCCTGGGGACAATGACCCGGAGCCCTCGGGGCGCGGCTTCGCCCCCACGGCCGCCTTTCCGCACCGGAACTTGCACAACGTCCCAATCCCGGCAGGACTGTCCCCGTTTCCAGCACAGATTGAACGGCGGGGCAACAACGCCCGCGGGCGGCGAGACCCTGGCACCGCCACCCAGGCACCCGCGGAAGGCGGGCGGGCGGGCCAGCCCCGCGGCCCCTCTGTCCCCGCTGTCCTCACAGGGCACTCCCGCTCGCTCCCGGCGCCGCTCGGTTCCTCACAGGCCCCGCGGAGCCGCGCCGTGCNGCAGGTTCACCCTCGCACACCGGGGCCGCTCCCTCACACACCGCAGGTTCACCCTCGCACACCGGGGCCGCTCCCTCACACACCGCAGGTTCACCCTCGCACACCGGGGCCGCTCCCTCACACACCGCAGGTTCACCCTCGCACACCGGGGCCGCTCCCTCACACACCGCAGGTTCACCCTCGCACACCGGGGCCGCTCCCTCACACACCGCAGGTTCACCCTCGCACACCGGGGCCGCTCCCTCACACACCGCAGGTTCACCCTCGCACACCGGGGCCGCTCCCTCACACACCGCAGGTTCACCCTCGCACACCGGGGCCGCTCCCTCACACACCGCAGGTTCACCCTCGCACACCGGGGCCGCTCCCTCACACACCGCAGGTTCACCCTCGCACACCGGGGCCGCTCCCTCACACACCGCAGGTTCACCCTCGCACACCGGGGCCGCCTCCGAGCCCCCTCAGCCTTTCCAAAGCCTCTCCCCTCCCCACGCCCGTGCCCCTGTCCAGAGGGAGCATCCCCTGCACCTGGAGCTGCCCCCAGGCGTGGCAAGCTGCTGGTCGCTAATACCAGTATTAGTGATTAAGGAAAAGGGGGAGCAGTTTTATTCTTCACAGAGTAAAAAGGATTCTTCCTCAAGCTATAGATAATACCAATTCTTCTTGGGGGTTTAACCCACGTGCCACCCGTGGCAGCCAGAAACTGCTCGTGGGCAAAAAAGTGGGACCCAAGAGATCGACACAACATGACAAAAGTGGGTTTTTTTTCAGCTATGTAATACCTAAACCCCTTTACACAAGGAGTGAATCCTTAGCTGGCTAACTCATGTTTTCTAAGGGATGTAGGCACCACAGAAAAAAATCAGGCAGGGATATGAAAAAAATCCTATTTATGAAGCACAAATGTTAATTAGAACTGTACAGCACAGGAACTTTTAAATGTCATAAAAATGTTTTAATACTATTCAGTAATTGCACAAAATTATATAAAAAAATTTTTAAAAAATGTATTTAATGCCTCAATCCATTCGTCAGCTGAGTATTCCTGTCTCTGTTCCCATTATTCCACTTCATCAGCTTTCTCTGCACTAATACAGCATCCATCCCCCAAAACAGGTTCCAGTGACACAGATAAAGAAAAAAAAATGATAAAGTGGTTTGGTTGAGAGACCAGCCTTCCACTAGCCCAGGTTGCTCCAAGCCCGGTCCAACCTGGCCTTGGACACTCCCAGGGATCCAGGAGCAGCCACAGCTTCTCTGGGCAACCTGTGACTCTCCACCTTCACAGGGAACAATTCCTTCCCAATATCCCATCTATCCCTGTCCTCTGGCAGTGGGAAGCCATTCCCCCTTGTCCTGTCCCTCCATCCCTTGTCCCAAGTCCCTCTCCAGCTCTCCCTTCCTTTAGGCCCTGGAAGGGGCTCTGAGGTCTCCCTGGAGCCTCCTCTTCTCCAGGAGAACACCCCCAGCTCTCTCTGTAGGAGAAGTCCACACTCACAGAATGTTAATAAAAGGACAAGATCTGTGTGTTTAGTCCAGAAATAACAGTTGGACAATATGTACTCCTATGTTATAAAATACCAGCAGTTCTCTCCTCTTCATCTCCTCATGTACCCCGTTACTTGCTCGGTGTCGGAGTCCAAGGAGTCGCTGTCCTCAGAAGAAGAGGAGGAGTTGTGCCACTCGTGGAAGTCATTAGGACTGGGTGCTTCCTGCACACTTCCCGTGTCCTCCAGGAGCTTTGCTTCCAAGCTATGAGCACACTGCCAGTCACCTGCCTCTTCCTGGGAGGCGGGAGCAGAGCTGTTCCCATCCTCCTCCAGGGTTCCCAGCAGCACCGTGTGTAAGTTAATGGTGAAGCACTCACTGTTCCCCTGCGAGTCACAACTCTCCTCAGGGAAAGGGCTCAGTAACTCACTCCTTGTGTCTCTGCCTCCTTCCAGGTCCAGCTCCTGCTCCTCCAGCTCCTCTGGCTCAGCAGCTGGGACGTCACTGGCCTGGCCACTGCTGTGCTCACAGGTGCTGTTCACCGAGTACTGCACCAGGGAGCTGTGGCTGTCACAGCCCTGGGGGACTGTGCCTCTGCCCAGCCTCTCCCGCCTCGCATAGTCGTGGTCACCCAGGGCACTGCTGTCACTGTCACTGTCATCGCTGGCACTGCCTCGGCACGCCCTGGCCTTGCTTTTAACCTCTCTGGGGATGATCTCCACAGAGGCTACTTGGTCTGACTCAAACACCCAGGGTGAGTAGGCCAACTTCCTGATGAATGCCTGGAAAAGTAAAAGGAATTACATCAAATCAGCCACATTTGCACACGTGCACAGAAGAACATGAAAAAACCCCCTAATAACCCCCAACCATGAGGCTGTCAAACAAATGATTCCTTCTGTGCCACGGTTTTGGCTTTTTCTGCAGAGCTCAGGGCATCTAGGATTGTTCCTTCTTCATCATTCCTGAACATCACAGAATCGTAGTTTGGGTGGGAAGAGATCTTAAAAGATCATCTTCTTCCATCCCTGCCATGGGCAGGGACACCTCCTGTGGAGGCTGCCAGCTGGTCTGGGGGTCTCACGGAAACAAACCTGGATGACTTCGACCTCGCCCAAATTGTCCTGTACCCATGAGTGTTTCAAAGTATCCACGCTGGAAGAAGAGAGAACAGCAAGAACAGCAAGGACAGCAAGGACGGGAAGAGATAACTATAACAAAGGACTGTTAGTTGAGCTTTACTGCTATGTATGAAATACTGTTATGACCAATGAAGTTAGAACGGGTATTTGCTGTAACCAATAGAACTTAGAGAAGAAGAGCAAGGCGGGTACAAAACCGGCCATTGTAAAATAGAGAGAGCCTCTCTCTTGCTTTTTACTTTTTAGGGCTTTTGGCTTTTAGTTCTGCTGCAGTTAAATAAAACTTTTTAGTTCTTAGACTCTGCAAGCTTCAGTCTTTTCATCCGTCTCAATATCCACAACTTCCCACTATCCCAGGTTGCTCCAAGACCCATCCAACCTGGCCTTGGACACTGCCAGGGATCCAGGGGCAGCCACAGCGTCTCTGTGCCGGGGCCTCACCACCCTGAAAGCCAAGAATTTCCCCCCAGTATCCCATCTATCCCTTTTCTGTTTCAGTTTCAAACCAAAACACAACAGCCTTCACTACAAATCCAGCACACTGGGCAGCCACAAAACAAAAAAGACACTGGTGGCAAGCAGTGTCAGGTATGAAATGATTAAATTTAATTTTTGAGATCTCTTTTAATAATAAAAACTCATTTTAGAAACACCGGAGGTGAGTCTTGCCACTTTCTCTTAACTCTTGCAGTCACTTTTCGTGGCTCATCAATTTTAATGTCCTTTAGAAATCACCATTTGAAGCATTTTTTACCATTTTAACATCCCAAGCCCCACTTTCCCTCTGCTCTTCAGCAGCTGGGCCCCCTCCAGCCTGTCCACATCTTTCTTACACTGTAGGGACCAGAACTGGGCAGAATATTCCAGACAAGCACTGAGCAGGGTGGGATGTTCCTCTCCATTAGCAACTTGTCACAGAAGTAGCAAGAAATAGTTTTGAGAAAGACTGGATTTGTTCTGAAGACCAGACAAGACTTGGCAGCCTACAGATTATCTTTGAGGTAAAAGTGCACACGAAACACTGTGTTCTTACATAACTTGTACCTAAAGCACAGGATTAGAAATTCCAGTTGTTAAACTTCCTCCTGCCAAGCAGAAAGGGCAGATCTGAGAGGTGTTACATACCAAAGTCTGAGGAAGGGATTTCACCTGAAGAATAAAACCTGCTACATGCAGACACTTCAGGACTGCAGCAATTATCAGTGAAACACAGACAGCACCTGCCACTGCAACTTCATGATACCCTAGAGTGGGAAACCAACCAAACAAACACACATGGATAAAGTGTCCCACGCCCACATCTCAGACCTCACACTCCCAACAGCTACTGAGAATCACTGAATAATTTTGGCTCGAAGGGACCTGTGAAAGTCAGAGCCAAAACAAGGCCAAATCTCAAATCAGATTCAGGAATTTAAAAAGAAGTCACTCCATCTTTATGCAGTTAGTGGAGATCTGTATGGCTCAGGGGACTGCCAAGAGATTTGTTGCCCCAAAGTGGATGGGGTTTTATATTTCACTTATAAATCCCCTCAATGGTTCTCTCTTGGAATGTTTCTCTCTGCCACTGAGGCTCCAATCTCTGCTCCCTGGGACAGGGACAGGACCCAGGGAGCAGCTGGAGCTGTGCCAGGGCAGGGTCAGGCTGGAGCTCAGGGAAAGGTTCTTCCCCCAGAGGGTGCTGGACACTGAACAGGCTCCCCAGGGAATGGGCACGGCCCCAAGGCTGTCAGAGCTCCAGGAGCCTTTGGACAACGCTCCCAGGGATGCACAGGCTGGGGTTGGTGGGGTGGCTGTGCAGGGACAGGGGGTGGACTGGATGATCCTTGTAGGTCCCTTCCATCAGGATATTCCAGGATTCTATGATCACTTATTATTTTTTAGGATGAAACTGTAAATCTCCCTACACCTGCACACTCAGACCAACCCCTCCTGCCCCACAGCAGTTACCTTGTCGAGCCACCAAGTCTGCAGTGGCACATTTCCAGGGGGAGGGGATGGAATGTTTGTTCAGGGATGCAGTGACCACCACAGACACACAGTAATTCCTACTGGGATACAATTCTTCAATGACAGTACTGAACACTTCTTCAGTGGTTTTCTCCCGTGATCTCTGCCATGAAAAACAATGTTCTGAAATCACTTACTGCCTAAAAAGAGATCCCTGCCCACTCTTCCAGACCTGCTCCTCTGCAGGAAAAGGAAGCTCAGATTATGTTGGCCATTGTCTCTCTTCTAAGAAATCTATTTCTGTTTTCTTTGGTTTATATTCACATTATTTGCTTTTAGAAACCTGTTAATCATCAGAACCATTTTATGCCTTCTGTATTTCCCCCCTAAAGCACAAACAAACCCCAAATTTGTCTACCTTATGCTCTTCATCCTGTGATTTCAGTGTTATATCATAATCCAGCACTTCATAGATATCAATTAAAGACAGCAGCTTTCCGTTTTCTCTGAAGTGAGAGCTTGGCAGCTTTATGGTGACATTGATGCAGTTTGGACAGGAAGAGATATTCACTTCTGGTGGTCCCAGAATTGCTGTTGGAAAACAAGAAAGAGAAAAAAATTATGGAAAAATATACACTTTATCCAGTATCCACTCTATTTCTGAGATGGATACAGAGCTGGCTCAGCACATTCCAGAGCAGGCCACTGCTGGAAATCCACATTTAAGTTCCACAGTCAAATCATCATTTCCCACACGGCCAGACTTTAAAACCAGAAAAGAGTGGAGGGGAAGGAAGAAACAAAAAGGGGACAGAGGTTTTGTTTCAGCTTCACAGAGATGTGAGCTTTGTATCCATCTGAGATTAAAGCTGAGGTTAAAGCACAGAATAAAATCATGGAATGGTTGGGATGGACCTTAAAGCCCTTCCAATCCCACCCCTGCCACAGGCAGGGACACATTCCACTATCCCAGGATGCTCCAAGCCCCGTCCAGCCTGGCCTTGGACACTTCCAGGGATCCAGGGGCAGCCACAGCTTCTCTGGGCAACCTGTGCCAGGGCCTCCCTGCCCTCCCAGGGAACAATTCCTTCCCAATGTCCCATCTAACCCTGCCCTCTGGCAGCTTAAGGCCATTCCCCCTTGTCCCGTCCTTCTTTTTATTAAACCAACTGCTGAGGGACTGCAGGTCTCCTCCTCAGGGATGTTCTCCAATCCTACAGTTATCCTTGTGGCCATTCTCCCCATCCTCTCCAATTTTCTCTCATTTCTGACACTGGAAGTGGACACAGCATTTGCCCCTGCTGAATTCAGTGGGAATATGAGCTGTTTCTCCTCCGTGGTCCTGCAACTGTTCCTCAAGCTCTGCTTCTGTGCCTTCAAAACTGAATTTTAAGCAGAGCCAAGGGTGAAGCCACCTCTGGCATCAAAGGCAAGTTTCTTCAGCAGGGAAAAGCCCAGGTTGAGAGACAAACAGCAAATCTCCCCCTCTACCGCAGACATGGCGTTTCTTTAACTCAACATTCACTACTTGAACACACAACAGCAATGATGTTTTTTAAAGTTATGTATCTTAAGCACTTCAGAGATTTTTACTTTGAGTTTGTCAATGCACGACAGTATTTCCTTTGTATTTATTTCAAAACCAGAGCCTCATCCCTTTATCAGAACTACTATCAGCCACTCATTTTAGAAACCCACCTCTGTATTTGAAATTTTCTGACATATGATATATTATACACAAATTGCCCCCAATCCAGTTAATCTGGAGTCCTACAGCAAAGGTAGGAGAATATAGACATCAGCTGTTAATACAAACGACAAAAATAAGAAATGCAGACACAGAACTTACTCTGTATTAATGGCACAAAACGCAGCACAGAAGAATTGAGCACTTGAGTTCCTACAATGCTCTGAACAAGGGCATAATACTCAGTGGATCTGTCCTTGAACTCATCTGTCAGCTCACAGGACAGTCGGGCAATACCTGAACACTGCTTAGCAGTCATCCAGCTCCAGCTCCTGCCAAGGAGAGCAAAATAGTCTCAATTCTCTTAAGTGAGAAAGCATGGGAGGGTGAGGAAAGCCTTTCTCAGGGAAAAACCAAGAAAAAAACCTGAGAAAACCTCAGCCTTAGTATTTTCACAGAATTCCAGGATCCCTGAGGTTGGAAAAGCCCTCCCAGCCCATGCAGTCCAAGCTGTGCCCAATGCCCACCTTGTCCTCCAGCCCAGAGCACTGAGTGCCACGGCCAGGCCTTCCTGGGACACCTCCAGGGATGGGCACTCCACCACCTTCCTCCCATGTGGGTCACTAAACATGAAAAGTAAGATCTGTGCCCTATTTTCTGTGACTTGCCTGCGGTCTCTGTACAGCACATTGTAGGATGTTGGCACAGCTGGGTCAGGCTTCGTCTGCCAGGACAAAATGTGCTGGAAATTATAGGATTCCATTCGGAGGTTGTAAGGAAACCCTGCCAAACCTCTTTCTAGAAAGGAAAAACATAAGAAAAAAAACGCCAACAAAAACCCTAGAGATTTGCAACAATTCTAATAAATAAACCCTTTTAGAGCAGCTCAGTATTTGCCCCCAAATAAAGCAACGGAAGCAGAGAGCTCAGCACAACAGACACAGCAATGCAACGGACTGCGCACGTGGATTATATTTCTGTAAGTTCTTTGTCCAAAAAGCATGAAGTTTCAAAATGATGCTTGGTGAGGATGTGCAAGCTACGAAATGTGTTAGGAAAAGCATTTTAAAGACGATAAAACTCTTACCAGGCAAGCTGTAAACAGCTGTAGACAGAAAGGTGATGTACACTGGAAATTGAAACCGTGTATTAATGCACCAGCGTATCCACAGGATCTGGTTTTTATTGCCAGTATTAACTTGCAACAGTCAGGAACACACTCAGTATTTCTTCAGCGGAACTGTTACTTTCTTTCACATCTTCCTACTACCTTCCTACACTTCCCTCCTCCTCCAGAGCCTGGGAGAACTGTTCCTGTCATTATTCCAGGGCTCCGAGGAGCTTGTTCTTGGACCACTGCACTGCTCCCTCCACGTGAGGTTCAACACTCAGAGTCAGCAAAACCACCCAAGGTGTTCTTACCAACTCACGTCTGACTGGATCTCAGGTACCTCACTCCATTAAACACCACTTCAAGCCATGGCAAGAATTGTAGAACTGATCTGGGAAAAGATTCCATTACTGCCTGAATCATCCCCACAGATCCCAGAATCCCAAACTGGTTTGGGTTGAGAGGGGCTTCAAAGCTCATCCAGTGCCACCCCTGCCATGGGCAGGGACACCTCCCACTATCCCAGGTTGCTCCAAGCCCCGTCCAGCCTGGCTTGGACACTTCCAGGGATGGGGCAGCCACAGCTTCCCTGGGCAATCCTGTCATTCCAGAGGTTCCTACATCTTCCTGTACAGCCTCCCTAGGAGACTGCTCATCCATCCAGGGTCTCACTGTATCTAGGATTCTTTTCCTTGACCAACTCAGCCTTTCACCATTCCCATCTTTTTAACACAGTGTTTCAAAACACTTGAAATTATTGTTCTGACTCCTCTGATTTTTTTTTCTCAAGATCTTTCAGCCTCCCTTCTGCTTTGATTACCACAAGGAGAAACTTCCTGTCCTCATTTTAAGGCATTTTGTGGTCATTTCTCTGACTCACAAGATGCCGACTCCCATAGTCAGTTTAATTTCAAACACACATTTCTTCTCAGTTCTACATGAATTCCATGGGAAAATCTACAAAGTTCCTTCATTATCTTCCCTAAAACTCCCTTTTGTCTTGACCTGACGTGTCTACAAGATGTGCCACAGTCAGAACGACTGGGCCACGAATTAAAAAATGAAAACAATCTTTATGGAGATCCACAAATAATGGGTTTAACTGCAGTTAAAAGTAGAACAACAGATTTCTTGGCAGGTAGTAAGAGATCACCTATTTGGAAAAAAACAATCCAGTGGGGATGAGTAACAAAGCAATATTTTAACAATTATTATTGTTATTACCTGAACACAAGCTCAGGTTTGTAATAATCTGTGCCAGCTGAATCGTTGGTGTATTCCTTTTAACATGATTTGATTTTTCAATGCCTCTCCCCTACCAAACCAAATTCCCTTCATCTGGAGTTCAAACTCCCTCTGAACTTTGTTTCAACAAACACATTCCACAAAGGAACTTGAAGAGTTGCAAAACTGTTTATGTTACATCTTACAACAGAGACACAGACAGGAAAAAATATCTAAATAACTGCGAAAATGAACACTGGAGAAATAGAGATGGTCTGTAAACTCCATGGGGAGTCCTGTTTACCATCTTGGCCTACTTGGAGTTTCTATCATCCCTGGAAGTGTCCAAGGCCAGGTTGGACGGGGCTTGGAGCAACCTGGGATAGTGGAAGGTGTCCCTGCCCATGGCAGGGGTGAGAATGAGATGATCTTTAAGGTCTCTCCAAAGCATTCTGGGATTCTGTGATGATCTTACCCTTTTTACACAATTAAAGGATCCTAACATACCACTTTTTCACAATTACTGCAGCTCATCCAGACTGTGTTTGTTTTACCAGCTAATCCAGAAACTAAGGAGTGCTGAAAAAAATTAGAATAAGAAATGAAAACCAACACATGTAACTAAGAGTTCACTGGAGTGCTGAGAGGCAGAAATATGGAATAGAATGGTCTGGGTTGGAAGGGACTTTAAGCCCATCCAGTGCCAGCCCTGCCATGGGCAGGGACACCTTCCACTAGCCCAGGCTGCTCCAAGCCCCAGCCAACCTGGCCTTGGACACTGCCAGGGACCCAGGGGCAGCCACAGCTTCTCTGGGCACCCTGTGCCAGGGCCTCCCCACCCTCCCAGGGAGCAATTCTTTCCCAAGATCCCACCTATCCCTGTCCTCCAGCAGTGGGAAGCCATTCCCCCTTATCCTGTCCCTCCATCCCTTGTCCCAAGTCCCTCTTCAGCTCTCCTGAGGCCCCTTTAGGCACTGGGAGGAGCTCTTAAGGTCTCCCTGGAGCTTCCTCTTCTCCAGGCTGGACACTCCCAATTCTCTCAGCTTTTCCCCACAGCAGAGGGGCCCCATCCCTCTGACCATGGCTTAGGCACAGAATGGAGGATGGAGAGATAAGAGATCCTTAATCTGGAAATTACTCCAGGGAGAGCTCTGCAATACCATAATGGTCTCTTACTTTGGTAACTCAGCAGAATTATTAATGAATGAAGTAATTCCCTGTCCTACTCCTCTCTAATCTGAAGGTTCAGGTACTCACCAAGCTGATAGAAAAGCACTGGCACCTCCATCAGGGTTCCCATGGAGATTAACAAATAAACCCCTCTGCTTGCAAAAGAAACATTTCGCTTCTGTACCTACAAATACATGAAAAACAAGCACATTTTACTAAATTATCACAGCAAATTATCCTAATAATCTTAAATAAATCAAGGTTTATGTACAGAGTTATTTTAACCTTTCCAGTGTTTGAAGGAGGGCAGTGGTACTGAAAGAGTTACTGCTCTGGGGTGAGCACTGATCCTTAGCATTTCATGGCAGTTTTAGTGCATTTTATAGCTACAGCACTTTCCTTTTTCACATGGAAAGGGCTCTTACCACTTCAAATGAAGGCAGAAACCACTGTATGATTATTTATATTAATTTTAGAGTAAGATAGCATCTGAAAATTCTATGCCAACTTCATTAATACAACGAAAAGAAACATTGCTTGGTTTTGCTTGAAATAAACCCATCACTGTGGTAAGAAATGTTTCCAGAAAGAGGGAAGATCAACAGGCAGCTTAGAAAAAGATTAACTATAAGGAAGTTATGAAGTTTATGTCACAATATTTTTAATGTATAAGATCTATTAAAACATTCCCTCTCTTCAATGCTATTATTTGACTCTACCTAATATCCCCATAGTATTAATATTTCCAGGATCTGGTTTTGAATTAGCTGGGCAAGGGTGTATCTATTTTAAAGAATCTTCTCCTTCGGTTTAATAAAAATTAATTGCTTTTTAATTTAAACTTATTTTCAATACAACTGAAATTATTTTCTCTGCCAAACAACCAGTTTAAAATTTCAAATCATGCCAGAGCACATTATGGTCAAGCTTAATCCAGTATATTCAAATATTACCACATAATATAATTCATCTGTTAAATTCAGGTGAACTAAAAACCCCTTATCTGAGCAGTCAATCTTCTGGTGCCCCAAGTTCTGGCAGTACTGTAGGAAATCACTGGATAAATGTTGGGAATGTGCATCTGTGCAACTGATAACTCCACAGACAAAGGGAATGTTCTCTTCCTCTCAGTTTGCTTCATTTTATTAATTCATTCAAGCAGAAGTCATTTCAAGGAGCACCTGCACTTGCAGGGTTGGATTTTCCAGGTTGTTCAAAAAGAGAGAAAGCCTTGGGGATCCTGAATTCACTTGGTAAATTATTTCCTTTCTGTGTTAATCCTTGCAATTAACCCCAGGCCTTGTTCAAAGCACTCCACACCCAGAGGGATTTGTGTACCTCGGATCCTTGCTGTCCATGCTCCAGGAATGACAACTATCCCACTCTGGGAAGCACAAGTGGCTCCTGTGTGGCTCTGGATGCTGAACCACACCAGTCTCTTACACGATGCATATTCAGAGCCAGGTTGTGTTCAGCACCTTGAAATGTTTGAGAAAAGGTGATAAAATGTGTTTATCTCCAGGTTTGCACAGCTGTCTAAAGCTGGATGTCGTCCGAAGATCTATCAATGCCAGGGAGATTCCAGCGGAAATTCCAGGGGAAAACCATTTCTCTCAGAACTCTGGTGACCTTTTGTTACTCTTCCTCATCAGAGCTCCAGCACTCCCTGTAGAGAATCCATGGAAATAGCTGTGAGTGCAGCCCCCTCTGACCCCAGCCTGCGTCCACAGGAGATCCCCTGGGAGCTGCCTGGAGCTCCCAGACCTCAGAATCCTCTTCCACATCATCCACAGCTGGAGTTCATGGAATCACAGCTTGGTTTGGGTGGGAAGGGACCTTAAAGCCCATCCAGTACCACCCCTGCCATGGGCAGGGACACCTTCCACTAGCCCAGGCTGCTCCAAGCCCTGTCCAGTCTGGCCTTGGACACTGCCAGGGATCCAGCGGCAGCCACAGCTTCTGGGCAGCCTGGGCCAGGGCCTCCCCACCCTCCCAGGGAACAATTCCTTCCCAATCTTCCATCTAACCCTGCCTTCTGGCAGTGGGAAGCCATCCCCGGTGTCCTGTTCCTCCATCCCTTGTCCAAAGTTCCTCTCCAGCTCTCCTGGAGCCCCTTTAGGCCCTGGAAGGGGCTCTGAGGTCTCCCTGGAGCCTTCTCCTCTCCAGGGGAACACTCCCAGCTCTCCCAGCCTGGCTCCAGAGCAGAGAGGCTTCAGCTCTAGGATCAACTTAGTGGTTCTCAGGTCCAGGCTGGACTATTTTATATTTGCTCCCAATCAGAAAAAGAAAGCAGTTTTGAGGTTTTGAAAGTCAGTGGCTCCTATTTCAGAAAGGCTCCACCTCAGTTAAGCAGAAAACACACCCAGTTCTCTGAAACAAGCAGATCATCTGTTTAGTTGCAGAAATCACTTATGGGAATATTGAGAGGGACAGAGCTTGACTGACAGCATGGAATTCTGCACAGGAATGCTCTAAATCTGCACAGGTAAATCACAGAAAGGCTGGGGTTGGAAGGGACCTCTGGAGATCACCCAGGTCAAGCCCCTGCCCAGGCAGGGTCACGTAGAGCAGGTGCCACAGGAACGTGCCCAGGTGGGTTGGGGATGTCTCCAGAGAGGGAGACTCCAGGCCCTCCCTGGGCAGCTGTTCCAGGGCTCTGCCCCTCCATGGAAAGAGGTTCTTCCTCAGGTTGGGGTGGAATTTGTTGTGTTTTAGTTTCTGGCTATTGCTTCTCATCCTGTCACTTGTCACCATTGAATAAGAGTCTGGCACAATCCCCTTTGCCACTGAATCCACCCGAGCCAGGGAACCGTGTTGTGGCTGTAGCCCTATTCCCATACTCTGGGAGACTTTGGATAAGCCACTTCCTAAGGAGATGGAAATCATTTAACCTCAATAGTCCAAGGCCATTGGCCAGCAGCCTGTTTTCCACAGACTATTGGTAAGGACACAGTCTCAAGCTGTGCCAGAGGAGGCTCAGGTTGGACACCAGGAGCAATTTCTCCCTGGAAAGGGTGGTCAGGCCTTGGCAGGGGCTGCCCAGGGAGGTTTGGAGTGCCCATCCCTGGAGGTGTCCCAGGAAGGCCTGGCCGTGGCACTCAGTGCTCTGGGCTGGGGGACAAGGTGGGCATCGGGCACAGCTTGGGCTGCGTGGGCTGGGAGGGCTTTTCCAGGCTCAGGGATTCCGGGATTTGCCCACGGGGGGAGCAGTGTGGGAACACGGACAGACTCTCGGCGATGCTCCAGCTTGGGGGGGACACAACAAACCAGGACTGCAACAACAAGCGCTGTCAGAGCCTCCCGGTGCGTGTTTTCCTCACAAATATCAGGCCTTGATGCGATTCCCCACATCAAACCCACAACCAGGCACCTCCCCGGCTATCGCTGGGGTGAATTCAGCGAGCGGGGAGGGTCCCGAAGGCAAACGCAGGGGTTTTTGGGGCTCTGTGCGGTTCAGGGGCGTCACACGGGCTCGGCCCCACACGGCGTCCACAAAGCGCTCCCGGGACCCGCACAGCTTTCCAGGAATCCCCGGGAGCGAACGCGGCTGGAGCAGCCGGGCAGGCGCCCAGAGCCCTCCCCTCGCCCGGCCGGGGGAATCGGGCCCGCGCCGCCTCAGGGAACCGCTCCATTGCTCCACTGTCACCGCACGGGCGAGCTGAGGGGCAGCGGGGGGACACGACACGGCAACGCCGCCGCCTTCCAGCCGTACCTCGCGGCGGGGAACCCCCGCGGGCTCCGCTCCGGCTCCTCATTGCTCCTTATGGCTCCTTAACCGTTCCCATCGATTCCCAGGGGTCCCACCAGCGCCGCGGCCGAGTGGGAAATGGCGGCGCGCTGCCGGAGCCAGGGAGCCCACGCCCCGCCCCGCCCCGCCCGTCACGCTCCCGGCTCCACAGACCCCGCCCTCTCCACCGGAC
>VZRJ01008885.1:267881-285296 GCA_013397565.1 Ptilonorhynchus violaceus | reverse complement strand
GCCCCGAGGCTGCCAGAGCTCCAGGAGCGTTTGGACAACGCTCCCAGGGATGCACAGGCTGGGATTGGTGGGGTGTCTGTGCAGGGCCAGGGGTTGGACTGGGTGATCCTGTGAGATCACCCAGCACAGCATATTCCAGGATTCTGTGATTCTGTGATTCACTGGGCAACCCCTGCCAGGGCCTCCCCACCCTCCCAGGGAACAATTCCTTCCCAATATCCCATCTATCCCTGCCCTCTGGCAGAGGGAAGCCATTCCCTGTGTCCTGTCCCTCCATCCTTTGTCCAAAGGGGCTCTCCTCGAGCCCCTTTAGAGGTCCCAGCCCCCAAGCCACTCCCTGATTCTACGATTCCATGAGTGTGTCCAGACACAAATCCCCATTTTGTGCTGTCCCTTGCAGCTCAGTCTCTCTCTGAGGGATGTTCCGTGTGGAACCTTCCCGAGGCCAAGGCTGGATGAAGAGCAGCTCGTGCCACGGGAAACATGCCCTGGAAAGCTGCCCTGGGGAGGAGGGAGGCGTTCGAGGAAGCAGCCGAAACGCTGAATTTCCTGTTCACTGCAGCCTCTGCCCTCTGTCTCTCAGTTGCTCTTGCTGCAAAGCAAAGTTACAGAAAACAGCATGGAGAGTTCACTGTGATTCCCCTGGTACAGTGAACCCGATTTGATTTAAAATCAAAGAATCATTTAATTGCTGGGTTGGGAGGGACCTTAAATCTCATCTCGTTCCACCCCGTGCCGTGGGTAGGGAACCTCCCACCAGAGCAGGTTGCTCAATTTGTTGTTCTGAGCAGAGACAGTTTGCTCTTTCCTTGGGGCAATGGCAGAAACATTTCCTGCTGTGGTTTAGTGCTTTCTGTCTGAATTTGGAGCAGGAATCTGATTCGTGCTGAGAAATTCTTGCACACCCTGAAAGATCCTGTTTTCGACTGTTCATGTACCACATAGGCCTTTTTGGCCGTGTTGTTGTCGCTGGGGATTTCACATTGCAGAAAACTTGCCACAGTAGTTGATGGTAAAACTGTCCCTTTGCAAAGAAATGAGGAATAAAGAAAGATGTATTTCTGGTTTTGCTGTCTTCATTTGTTCTGTGTGGAGTCTTCTGAAACTTCAGTGGATCCAAAACGAGGAGAGACTGCTCTTTCCTTCTTTAATTTTTTTAATTTGTGTACAGTCCTGCACATTTTTTTTTTGGTATGTTCATGTTTTGCAATCTCAAATCGGAAAGAAATAAAAAATGTGCAAGATTTTGGGAAGCATTTATTCAAGTTTTCCCGATTAAAGAAATTGGAATGTGTCTTTTTTTGGCCTGAAGGTGATGCTGTTTCTCTAGGAAAAAGTACTGGAAAAGCCATTGAAGAGGAATTTGGAAGTCTGGTGGGAAATGCTTGTGTTAAAATTCAATATACATCTATTTATGCTCTTTGTGTTGGCAAGTTTTCATCAACACTTTGGAAGATTGAGTTCTCTCTTAGCAGAACTCAGTTTATTAAACCTTCCAGTATATCAAGGATCAGCACACTCCAAATAGAAGCCAGTAATTAATTTTTTTAAATTATTCTTCTTCGTGCACATCCTTCATGTGTGTTCTCGTGCTGGCCCTGTGCTTTCGGCTTTGGTGGGGGAGAGCTGTGGTTTCTGTCCCCACAAAAGCTGCTTCTGCTTGTTTGTTTGGAAGGAATTCCCTGAGCAAGGCCAGAACCAGAGCAGCTCTCTGGTGTCAATGACTCATTTCTGTCACTTTTCACCACCTCTGGGTTTGGTGGTCTCAGTTGTGGCTCACAGGCAGGTTTCCTGTCCCTTTGCTGGCTTAGAACCTGGTGAGACCCTTCTTTTTACAGAGAACCCTTTTGTTTCTGGAAAGGTTGTTTAAAATCCCATTCCAGCTTCAAATTCCTCCCTGGGAAGGTGGGGAGGGGCTGGGGTAGAATTCCCAGAGAAGCTGTGGCTGCCTCTGGATCCCTGGAAGTGTCCAAGGCCAGGCTGGAGCAGCCTGGGATAGTGGAAGGTGTCCCTGCCCATGGCAGGGGATGGAATTAAATGATCACTGAGGTCCCTTCAACCCATATAATTCTACATTTCTACAATTCTATGACTCCTTAAGCCAAATTCTGGGTGAATTTGTGCCGCCTCAGTGACGTCGATGAACCTCGCAGGGTTTGCAGTGGGGTGGGGCAGAATCTCTGGGCATTTATATTCCTCAAAAACCAGCGCTGAGCCAGAAGATTGCAAAATGCTTTCTGGAGCTGCTAAAAACTCAGAAATAGTTTGGTTTTTTTTCTCAGATTACTCGGTTTTAGAGTAACTTTGATTAGCACCTGATAGGGGTAGAGAGCTGCGGGAACTGCACAGTCCTGGAGCATATGACAACAGATTATTCCCAGGGTGGCACCACTGGTTTCACAGTTTTCTCAGACAAATATAACCACGGGAACATGGAATAAGTGTTACTCAAAGCAGATCAGGCCTCAGCTGGGATTTCGCAGCCTGTGGGTTTGAAATCCCCAAGGGTTAATCAATATGGATGGCAATTATTCTTAGGCCACACACCAGATGAAATAATAATTTATATTTACACTGGTTGTCTTTGTCTCTTCACTAAGATGTAACATAGAAATGGCAAAATGATAAACAGGTGGTGTTGGAGCAGTTGGGTTTATTTTGTTCCATGAAAGTGCTTTGGGAGGAGAACACTGAAAAATCCCAACCACCTTGGTTTGGGGGACATGTGAAGACTGGACCTCAGGGGGTTTTATTTCTGTTTTCCATTTTGTAAAGTGGAAAGCTGGTGGCTTTCCAATCCTGGGAAGTTTTTCCTCAGGATTTGACAGGCTCTGTGTCTCACATGGAACACACACAAACCAGCCCGTGGATGCTGAATAAAGGTGATGGAATTTTGGTGTTCCTGCAGCCCTGCAAGCATTTACATCCTTTTTACATCCTTAATCTCAGTGAAATAAATGAGATTATTAAATCCTTCCATAAATCAGTGAGAGTAAAGGGGCTTGGAATGGTAAAGAAAGAGTAGAGAAAGGTACAGAAAGGGTGGAAAACTTTAATTTCCAGTGGGACTTTGAGCCTCCAAAAGCTGTCAGGCTCTGGACATGTCAGTCTGGGACAGATTTCTGCTGTCTGGTCTTTGACTGCTGCTTTTAAGTTTGGAATTGGGTCGAGTGTTTTTGCCTCATGGGAGTGTTTGAGTAGATGGGAAAAGAGCCATGAACAGGGTTAGGAGTTGCCCAGCTGGGGAAGGGCTGTGGGTTCCATGCCAGGATCAGAGAATCCCACAATCATCAGGGTTGGGAGAGCCCTTCAGGATCATCCAGCCCCACCCCAGCAGCACCAGCATCACCCCAAACCCTGTCCCCAAGGGCCACATCCAGACTCCTCCTGAACATTCCAGAGGCAGTGACTGCACCACCTCCCTGGGCAGCTCATTCCAAGGCCTGACCACTCTGGCAGGGAAAAAATCTCCAAATCTCCAATCTGAACCTGCCCTGGTGCAGTTTAAGGCCATTTCCTCCTGTGTTTTCCCTTGGGACAGGGCAGAAGATGTGCTGTGGTGGACCTGGAAGAAGCTTCAGGGATGTGAGCAGAGATTTCTCTTTCTGAGGGCATCTCCTTCCTGAGAGTGTAACTTGGAGCCTCCCTGGTTTGATGTTTGCCCTCCCTCGATGCTTTCCTGGCTGTAAATAATCATTAATGGCAGAAGAGCCTTTTTTCCTGAGGAAATAATTGTTAATATTATAATAATATCATTAATAATATCATTTGCAGCTCAGCTGGCAGCAACCAACTGCTGTCTATCCATGGGATGGGAATTTTTAACTTGCCAGGAAGGCACATTTCTGTTGGCTCTGGAATGTGAATCCCAGGAAAGAACAGGTGGAAGTGTGGAGGGAGCGTGGAAGGAGTCCCCCTGGAGCATCCCAAGGATGGGAGGAGCGTGGTTCATGTTTCTCCCTCCGGCAAACCCAGTGCAGCCTCAGTTTGTTGAACACCCAAACCCTGAGGAACTGAATTTAATTCCTGTTCTGGGATGTGTCTGAACACATTCACACTCTTGGAAAATTTTCCTGAAGAGCAGGGCTGAAGGGGAGAGCTGGGATGGGGAGATTTCCCTCCAGCCCTCCCTTCCTTGGAGATTCCTGCAGTGACTCTGAGGTTTGGGGTTGTGGTTTTTTTCCTGCAGCTCATTAATCCTTTATTTCACAAAAACTTGAGGTCTTTGCCACCTTTTCAGACCTTGTAGCCTCCCGTGCTTGTGGAGAGCAGCAAAACTCCCAGCACAGCAAGATTTGATGTTTTTCCCTTCCCCTTGTGTGGATCTTTTTGCTGGAGCTGGGGTGGGAGGGAGCATTTTGCCCAAGGAAGAACCCAGACTGCTCTGGCCACGGCACTCAGTGGCTGCAATAATCTGGAGAGTGACCTAGAATTTAAACTTTCTCTTTTTTTAGCAAATGCCAGGACAAATGCTTACAGGCCTTGTGGGGAAAACCATTGTTTAGTCTGATTCCTACTCCTTATTTTGAGGAAATACTGCAGAGTTTTGCCAGAAGATGGCAATTGGAAACACTTATTGTAAGACTCCATTCATTTCATTTTACAATTTGAAACACCTCCTAATAAAGGGATTTATTGTAGTGGGGATGTGTTGTTAATTATCATTAGACCTCTGCTTTTGATTAATGCTGCTAATTAGTTTCTGCCCTTGACTTTTTCCAATTAAGGGGTGGATGCCTTGGTGCTAAACACGTGGGCAGATTATCTAATTAGATGGAAGGAACCTGGACTCTCTGTGTAGGTAATTATTGGAACTTTCAGGAGTTGCTTTGCTCTAACCCAGCTGGGTCTGACTCCGGCTGGGGGCACAGGAGATGTGGAGGCTCCAGGGAGCAGCCGTGGCCGGGAGCCTTTGGCTGCGGATCATTTTCCTGATTTCCACGTGTGAGAAGTTAAATAATCTATGATTCTGTTATAGAAGAAGTTCTCCCGTTCTGTTCTTCCCTTCTCTTCTGAAATAGGGATGGGGGCACTGATGATGCTTTGTTGGTTCCCGGGGATGTTTGATCTGGAAGAGGAGGCTCAGGAAGGACCTTTTTGCTCTCCACAGCTCCCTGACAGGAGGGTGCAGTGAGGTGGGGTCGGGCTCTTCTGTTGTGTCCCAAGGGAAGGGGGGAGAGGAAATGGCCTTAAATTGCCCCAGGGCGGCTTCAGATTGGAGATTTTTTCCCTGCCAGAGTGGTCAGGCCTTGGAATGAGCTGTCCAGGGAGGTGGTGCAGTCACTGCCTCTGGAAGTGTTCAGAGGTGTCTGGATGTGGCCCTTGGGGACAGGGTTGGGGGTGATGCTGGTGCTGCTGGGGCGGGGCTGGATGGTCCTGAAGGGCTCTCCCAGCCTCAATAATTCTGGGATTCTATGATTTAGACCTTTAGCAAGACAACCCTCAATTGTGATCTTTTTTCCATAATCCTCTGAGCTCTGGGGAACATCTCTAAAGTTGTTCCCAACTTCCCGTGTTGCAACACGTGGGAGCTGCACAGAACTCCTGCGGAATTAAAAGTTGATTTACATCGAGTATTTATTCAAAACCAACAGGTTTTGTGCCAGTTATAATTATAAAGCATTCCCATTGCGTTAAATACAGTTTATTTAATTTACTGCAGCCAAAAGATTGCAGAAATGTATTTTCATAGCTGATTTTGGCCACATAAATTTGAAGTGACCATTCCTACAGAGCACTTGGAATTCCTTGTACAGAATCCTCTATAAAAGTGCAAAGTGTTCCCGTGCTGATGGTGCCTTGTAGTGGAATTTCACGATCCTGCATATAAAACCAGAACCCCCTCGTTTTCCTTGTTTGCACAAACCTCTCACTTTACACTTCTAAATAATGGAGGGAAATCCAGAGAGGATTAAAATAAATGAAGGACCAGATCATTTCCAAAGGCTGAAGCTTTGCTGGAGTTCCAAAAGCATCAAGTAACCCCATTTCTTCAACTTCATTTTAGAGAAACCGTAACACCTCTTTGCTTTGAAAAGAATTTTCCCCCTAATCTCTATTTACACTTGGTCATGTCCTTGGACTTGGGAGACCTTGGGCCTGTCCTTTCTCCTAATTTCTAATTTCTCTACTTCCCTCTGCCACGATTTCTTCCCTGAGACGTGAAAATATCAATTCTGCCTTTCAAAAAGGGGTTTTCTCTCTTCAGCTCTGTTTGATCCCGGTTCTGATTTGTAAATAATTTTTGCAGCTGTTCCATCGGGTGAGATCTGCCTTAAAATGTAAAAATTTGGTGGAAATAAATGGGATAAAAGTATTTCTCAGAGTCTGTGGGAGAGTTACCCTGTGTGTGTAATCAAGGCATTATTTTATCATCTCTTTATTTTTAATCCTCTCCACACCTGCAAGTGGCAAAAATAAGTGTGGCTCCTCCCGTTACCCAAACCACAGAAATTTGATTTCATATTATTAATAATTTTTTGATCATTGAAAATGTCACCACACATGGTGAAAGGGTTGGTTCAAAAAAACCCACAGCAGGTTTTTGGGAAAATGGGTTGGGATGGCTTTTTACTTGGAATATTTCATAGGATTCAAGAGGAAAAGCTCTTTTTGGGGGGGAGAAAATATTCATTTCATTGGTTGTATTTTATTCTTGTGGCTTTTTCTGTTATGAGATTGCATTTTGTTCTTGGGGGGAAAATGTTCTTTAATTCAGAAGATAGGGGAAGAAATAATTGTCATTGTATTATTTCTTATTGGGCCGTAACTACTGGAACAAATCATGCCCAGAGTCTGTGTTTTATTCAAAAACTTCCCTGGTTTTAACTCGGAGGTCTGTTAAAATCCAGTTACTCTTCAAATCCACCTCTTTTGGTTCCTTTATTCTGTTTTCCATTGATCAATCTGATAGTCCTGTGTTAGCTTGGGTTTATCAGAGGGATTTGATGCAATTGATCTCAAACATTTAACGATAAATCCCACATATTTGAGATTTCACAGTGGGCCCTCCAGCAGTTCTGCTTTCCCAGGGTTTTAATTCCAAGCTTTTGGATGGATAAGTTTAGTTTGGCAGTAATAGGGACAGTGTTCAGGGCAACCCATGTGCTTTAAGTCAATTAACCTTGATAAAGTATATTTAATATTCAAATTTATCTCTTCTGAGAGTGTTTCTCCTTGATTTTCCTTTCCAGCACTCCTTGCCAGTGGGATAACCCCAAACTGCTGGTGCAAACCTTGGCTAAAACCTTGAGTCCATTTTTTTTGGGTGAAATGGCACCTTACTGAGGCACTTATTGTGTGTTTAGTTTAGAAATGAAATACTTTCCCTTCTCTGTACTATAAATCCTTTGACTGAAAGAGGGCAGGATTCAATCCTCGCCCAGGATCACAGCACAGCCAGGATTTGGTGTCTGTTTGGGAACATCCATCTCTTACTGGCCCTGTCACCTGTTCCTGGCCCCTTCACCCATTCCTGGCCATGCTTTGCCTACAGAACTGTTTTTCTCCCTTCCACTCCAGGGGTTAAAATGTCCCTGGAAGCCTCTAAAGGGCTTGATCCCCTTTTCCCTCCTGAGCAGTGCATGGAAAAAAGAGAATTCAGCAACAAGTTCTGGGTTTTGTTCCCAAGTTCTAAAGTGTTGTGTTCACTGTCTTTGACTCATAAAATGAGTTTTGGTTAGAAAGGACCTCAAAGCCCATCCAGTGCCACCCCTGCCATGGGCAGGGACACCTTCCACTATCCCAGGGTGCTCCAAGCCCTGTCCAGCCTGGCCTTGGACACTGCCAGGGATCCAGGGGCAGCCATAGCTTCTCTGGGCAGCCTGTGCCAGGGCCTCCCCACCCTCCCAGGGAACTATTCCTTCCCAATATCCCATCTAACCCTGCCCTCCTTCAGTTTACAACCATTCCCCCTTGTCCTGTCGCTCTATCCCGTAGTCCTGGGAGCTTCCCTTTGCCACCAAGCACGGGCCTGCTGCTGTAGCTGCACATCTTTGGTCGCTGGCAGTGCATCGATCTGGATTTCATGGCTGGATTATGTCTCCTCCAGCAGCTCTCCTGATCAGGAATTCTCCAGCTGCAGATAGACTTTCACCTTTGTCCTGCGAGCCAAAGCCAACCACCTCCCCTCCATGGCCGACAATGACATACAAAGTATATTCCTTGGAGTTGTTTGGGTTTCCAGCCATGGAAGTGTCAGCCCGTGGCCCCCTCATTACCATCCACACCGGCATTAAATGCAGATTTCCAAGGCGGGGGGAGCAGGAGTTGGGGCACAAATCCCCGGGAACAATGCAGCGGGATTTGTGCAGCCCTCTGAACCTGTCCCCTCAGTGGATGTGAGAGCATTAACTCCTCGTGGGTGAATGTGTTATTGACTCTGAGCAAACAGCTCCTTTGAAAGGCCCTACAAAGTGTTATTGGCCAATAATCCACAGTAAACAGACAAAGAGCGACACTGTGACAGTCGGGACAAAGGCGGAGAGAGGGGACAGATAATGAATCATTAATGACCGGGAGCTCCGCGCCGCCGCTCGAGGGTCGCCTGAGGGAGGTGGAGGGAGGGCTGGAGCTCCTCCGTGGGCTGGGGACACCAGGCTGGCTCTGGGAATGCTCGGACATGGTTCCTCCTCCCGTGGATGTGGCTCTGTCCTGCCATTCCCAGATCCAGAGCGATCCGTCCGAGGCTCCCACCCCGGCCCCGTGCCACGAGAGTTTGATTCAACAGGCAAGGCCAGATGGAGAGTGAGGAAAGGAAAAGCTCTCCTTTCTCCTCCCTTCTCCTATATTCTCCTTCCATGACATTTTATTTATGTTTTTGGCTGGCTGTCACCTCTCATGGTGTTTTGGCCTACGAGGACCAGACTTGCTTGGGTTGAGAGGGATTTTATCTCCACCTTGCCCTGCTGTCTCCTCCTGTAAAACTGGGCTCTGCTCACCTGCATTTAACAGAGGAGAAAAAGGAATGTTCTTCATCTTTTAAATGATATTAAAAATGAGAAGCTAATTAACTTTTGCCCAGCATAACAGAAATTTCCTGATTTACCTTAACAGGAAATCCCAGGCATTCAAAGGCAGTTGACTCTTCCTTAAAGGCAAAGATCAGCTCAAAACCCAAAAGCCTGAATTTGTAGGGGAAAAAAAATTCTTCAGCCTATTATGACTGTGCAAGTGACTTTGAGCCATCTGTAAGGGAAAATCTGGAATTACCATATTCCTACATTGTGGAGAGTAATAAAAATTAACAGAAATGAGAATCAGGGAATCACAGAAGGTTTGGGTTGGGAAGGACCTTAAAGCTCATCACGTTCCACCCCCTGCCATGGGCAGGGACACCTTCCACTATCCCAGAGTGCTCCAAGCCCCATCCAGCCTGGGCTTGGACACTGCCAGGGATGGGGTTTCCACCATTTCCCTGGGCAGCCCCTTCCAAGGCCTGACCACCCTTTCCAGGAAGAAATTCCTCCCAAGAAACACCCGGTGTAACTCCCAACAGGTCCCATACAGAGATGTCATTACTTATAATTTCAATTTTGTGAATATTAGACTTTCCAGCTGGCCAGTGTGAGGTGTGTGCAAGAACAGGAGTGTGTACCATGATTTCAAAGGCAAACCCATGCTGGTTTCCTTGCTTAGGAATTCAGGTGTGTGAGGGATTTTGAGACTGTCCTTAAAATGGTTTTATTTTAGCTGAGAAAAAGGTGAAGGACAAGAGTAAGAGAGTGACTGTGAGTCTGAAAGGTGGCAGATGCTCAGTGTGAAATGGGGGCTCTGTGTCAGCCAGGGCTGACAACCAACAATTCCTGATATTTTGGAATGGATTGCCAAGGGTGCTGGAGTCACATCCCTGGAGGTGTCCGAGGAAGGCCTGGCCATGGCACTCAGTGCTCTGGGCTGGGGACAAGGTGGGCATCGGGCACAGCTTGGACTGCATGGGCTGGGAGGGCTTTTCCAGCCTCAGGGATCCTGGGATTCTGTGAAAGAGGCACACGGGGACTCACTAATGGTTCTGGAGTGTGGTGGGAAGAAGCATCTGGAAAATGAGGAGAAGATTGTTCTCTGCTCAAGCGAGGAGCCTCCCTCCAGCCCTTGAGTGAATCCCTTGGTTTCATCCCTCCCCATCTGCCTTGGAGCGCTTCCGAATTAACTTTGCAGCTCTTTAACTTCTGATAAAGCAGAGACAAGGGACAGCAGAAGCCACCACGAGTGACCTCTCCCCAGCAGCATTTTCCTGGCAGGATTTCAGGTCTGGAGCCACTCTTGCCGCTTTCCCTGTCCTGGAAGGGAAGGTCCTTGGCCGTCGGGGTCCCCCCGTGTCCCCAGCTGCGGTGCCAGCCGCGATGGGAGGAGCAGCAGGGCACAAGTGACATCCTGGAGTCGCCGTGCTGAGTCCAGGGCTTTTCCTGGCTCCGGCCCCTCCGCCGGCCGGGCTCCTGCCCGGAGAGGCCCCGGAGCCACGGTGTGGGGCGGGTGCCTTGTCTGGGCGGTTCATTAAGGCTGCCTGCCCGGGAAGGTCCATCTGTTCCCAGGTAAATTGTGTCGCTGATTTCTCCCCTTGGCAGGAGGACAAAAGGATGGACGGGCAGCCTCGTGTGCCAGGGTTTGCATTCCTTCCCTGCCTTCCTGGAGCCACACCAACACTGCCGTGTGCTGGAATAAACCCAGGATAACGCCCTGCCCGTGGCTGCACAGGGAATGCCTGCAAAGCACCCGCTCCTCCTGCTCCGCTTCTGGCACCCCCCGCGTCCTCTGCTTTCTCTGATGTCTCCTCTGCTGCAGCTACACAGAATCCCAGGATCCCTGAGGCTGGAAAAGCCCTCCCAGCCCATGCAGCCCAAGCTGTGCCCGATGCCCACCTTGTCCCCCAGCCCAGAGCACTGAGTGCCACGGCCAGGCCTTCCTGGGACACCTCCAGGGATGGGCACTCCAAACCTCCCTGGGCAGCCCCTGCCAAGGCCTGACCACCCTTTCCAGGGAGAAATTGCTCCTGGTGTCCACCCTGAGCCTCCCCTGGCACAGCTCGAGGCCGTTTCCTCTCCTCCTGTCCCTGTTCCCTCGGAGCAGAGCTGACCCCCCTGAGCTGCCTGCTCCTGCCAGGCAGGCTCTGTATTCCCAAAGCCTCGAGGATGCCTGGGGTCCAAACCACCTTTGCTGTTGCTCTGCTCACAGAATCCCAGAATCCCTGGGGTTGGAAGAGACCTTCCTTCAGGATCCTCCAGTCCCAGCGTCACCCCAACACCACCATCATCACCCCTGAACCATGTCCCCATGGGCCAAAATCATATCCCCAAGTGCTTGGTGAGGACATGGGAGGAGATCACAGCCACTGTGCACAGCCAAGTCCTTGTGAGCTGCAGTTTAGGGGATCCTTGTCCAGGCCACAGCACGTCCATGTTCCCCCTGGAGCCCCTTCCTGCCGTCCCTGCTGTGAGCAGCACTCACAAGGGAACAAGGGGACTTGATGGAGGAACAGCTTGGGAATACTTTTGGGATACTAAATAATGACCTCAGTGCAACAAGCCCTTATTTGAAATTTGACTTTATGATCCACACCCAGATATTTGGGCTTCTTAGAGCTACAAAGGTGGGGAAGGGTCTGGAGGGGCCACACGAGGAGTGGTTGAGGGGCAGCTCCGATCTCTGCTCCCTGGGACAGGGACAGGATGCAGGGAGCGGCTGGAGCTGTGCCAGGGCAGGGTCAGGCTGGAGATCAGGGAAAGGTTCTTCCCCCAGAGGGTGCTGGGGCACTGAACAGGCTCCCCAGGGAATGGGCACGGCCCCGAGGCTGCCAGAGCTCCAGGAGCGTTTGGACAACGCTCCCAGGGATGCACAGGCTGGGATTGGTGGGGTGTCTGTGCAGGGAGAGGGGCTGCACTGGGTGATCCTGTGGGTCCCTTCCAGCTCAGGACATTCCATGATTCTGTGATCACTTATTTTTTAGGATTGAAACAAAGCACCTCAAAGGAACACATTTGGAAGAACTTTTGGATCTCCCAAGTGGGAAGGAACCCACAAGGATCACCGAAGTCCAACTCCCGACTGACTTCACTAACCCTCCTAAGCAGGGAGTGCTGCAAACATAAGAAAATACAACACAAATGTTGCAGGGAAGGAAAACCACAGAGTTTTGCACTTCTACAGCAAACAAAGCAAACAGCTCCGTTCTGAAATTTGAAGCAGCACTGCGAAGGGGCCGTCCCTGGCTGGACAATGCTTCCCAAAGCTCCCGGGACTGTGCTCTGAGCTGTCGCAGCTGCATTTGGAGCCATCAGCTGCAGGGAGGTGTCACAGCAGCTCCGTCCCCGACTCCGCCAGCCCGCGAACACAAAGCTGCATTTCCGCTCTCGTGGGGAGCGGCGTCTGGAGAAAGAACCCCCAGCCAGCCCGGGCGCGCTCCTGTGGTCGGGTGGGAGGGGTTGTGCAGGTCCCAGAGCTTCTCACATCCTTTGTCTGGGCTTCCTGTGGCGTCAGCACGACCAAAAACCCAAAAACCATAAAGCACCTCTTTCTGCTCAAGGCCCATCAGCTTTCCAGAAAAGCTGCAGGGGCACAGCAGCCGGGGGGTCGGTGTGTGCGCTGAGGGGCCCCGCCTTGCCCGCGCTGCTGCAGCACCTGCTGCTCTGCCCCGGGAGCTGCTGTTGGGTCCTGAGGAGAGCTCTGCCACGGGGAGCATCCTCACAGACTGCCTGGGGCTGGAAGGGACGTGAAAGGTCATCCAGGTCCCCTTGGGTGTGGGATGATCCTGCCCGAATCCGGCTTCTTGCCGCAGTGGGAGCAGGGATCGGGTCGTGGGGTTGCTGTCCCAGCCCCAGGAGTGTCCTTTGCCTTGGGGCATTAACCAGCCCCAAGTGCCACAGGAACTTGAAGCTGCTGCTTCAGTCCTGCTCTTACAGCCTCGTTTTTCTGTCCTGTCACCTCTGTGTGGGCACAGTGGGAAGGAGGAATCTGGTTCTGTCTTTCCCAAAAGTATCCTTTTGTGTTCATCTACACCTGAAGGAGAGGGTAAGAACTGGCTCCATGTGTCCCCAGGCAGCTGGATTCTCCCCTGGAAAGAATGGCAATGATAATCCCACCGGGACAGGTGTGGAATTAAAGACTGGTTTGGGCTGGAAGGGACAGTAAAGAACTTCTTGTTCCAACCCCTGCCAGGGGCAGGGACACCTTCCACTCTCCCAGGTCGCTCCGAGCCTCCTCCAAGCTGGCCTTGGATGAGGAAGGTCATCAGGCTGACCTTGCAGGGACCTGACAAGCCACCAAAAGAAGGCCACAACTCCCCATGTGCCTCATAACTTGTGAAGGTTATGGTGGTGTAATAAACACAAGTCCTGGAGTGACAGGAGGTGAGAGCTGACATGAGTGGGGACAGCTGAGACTTCCTGAGAACACGAGGAAAAGTTGATTCACTCGTGTAACACAAACCTGCCCAAACCCCAGCCCTGACATGCTGACCCCTGAGGTGAAAGTTCCAGGCTCTCCCTCCAGGCTCAGAGCTCTCAGCTCCGTGGTTGTGGTGTGAAACCCTCGGTGGTTCGCGCTCACAGGAAAGGTTGAAGTCGTGTGTGGCTGAAAGTGTCTTGCATCCTTTGTAAAACTTGTTTTGCTTTTGCCAGCTGCACCCATGGCCTCAGAGAATTCCAGAATCCCAGGATCCCTGAGGCTGGAAAAGCCCTCCCAGCCCATGCAGCCCAAGCTGTGCCCGATGCCCACCTTGTCCCCCAGCCCAGAGCACTGAGTGCCACGGCCAGGCCTTCCTGGGACACCTCCAGGGATGGGCACTCCAAACCTCCCTGGGCAGCCCCTGCCAAGGCCTGACCACCCTTTCCAGGGAGAAATTGCTCCTGGTGTCCAACCTGAGCCTCCCCTGGCCTAGCTCGAGGCCGTTCCCTCTCCTCCTGTCCCTGTTCCCTGGGAGCAGAGCCCGACCCCCCCTGGCTGCCCCCTCCTGTCAGGAGCTGTGCAGCGCCACAAGGTCCCCTCTGAGCCTCCTTTTCTCCAGTCTCAGTATCAAATCACAAGTTTAGGTTGTGCCCTGTCCTCGTCCTGTCCCTGCCACCAAAGAGAAAAGGAAACCTCTCCTGGGTGTGTCGGAGTCAGGAGCACACCAGGAATTACTGAGGCTCAGAGCTAATGCAGCAAAACAGGACCAGTCTCGTTAGGAAAAGGTTTGAGTCCGAAATGTATTTGCCTAGAAATAGAACAGTTGATTTTTTTAGGGTAATACAGTTGCCCATTTTCTGCCATCGGTTTCCCTTTCCCTGTGAATAGGTTGGGAAGAAACAATTCTGTGGGAGGTGTTCGGATCCCACTGGCAACAATCAGCACATGTTTGGAATGAATAAAATAAGGACATTCTTGCCAAGTAGTTTCACAAATGCTCAAATATCGTCAGACAAAGACTTAATCTGGCCTCAAAGACACGTATCTCAGCAGATGTGTGTAAACCAAATCAAATCCCCTGGGAGCAGTACTTAGGAGTTATTCTTAGGCGTCAGAAGGACAAGGATGGTCCATCTGTGAATTTATTACAGGAGATGAGAAGCATCAGATGAAAGTCATTGCTGGCCTGGAGGACAGCCTGGCTGATTTTTCAGGAAGTTTAGAGGTCATCCCTAAAATCTCGGTTTAATTAAAGCAGAATCTCTCAGAATCTGAGCAGAAAATATCGTGTGGAGCCTCTCACTCACTGAGGTGTGGCTGATTAGTAGAGGACAGGTCATTCTGCTACTGCATTCAGTGGGGCCAGGATTTTGTGGAGGGATTGGATCAATTTAAAAGTTTTTTCTGGCTGTATTGATATTTCCTCCCTTGTCAGAATAAATAACTGGCAGGAGCATAAATGTGTGAGGAACTGATGATTTTAAATGGTGTGGAAGGATCCTGGTGCAAAGATCTCTGTGGTGCAGAACTGTCCAACATTACAGTTTAATTTTTAATTTTTCCATGCAAGATAGGAACATAAAATATGAAAATATCCACAACTGTAGCATTTAAAAATCCTCTTAGGCATGGAGCCTTTTTAGCAACATCTGAGAAGAGAGAGTTTGAAATCATGCTTCCTTCTGTAGCTACAAAAGTCTCTTTCCCAGCTTTCCATCCCTGAGGACTATCCTGTAAGGCCTTCCCAGCCTGGAGGGCAGCCATGTGAAAGGAGAAGTGGGCATTAACATATTTTGGTAAAGAGAAGGCTGGCAGTGCTTTAAATGTGTATTTTGGGAGAAGCAAATATTTGAACCTCTGTTTCACATTGCAATGAGTGCCTGAACACTGAGCCCTCTCAAAATAATGGGAACCCAGGCACTTGGAGTCCCAGGTGACCAGGAACCTCTGCACCTTCCAAAAGACCAGACTTACCCCCACGGGACCACCAGTGACAGGACATGACAGAGCGTGGTGGCTCCAGATGGCACTCGGTGGCCACAGGAGATGTGTGCTCATCCCTGTCCCTTCCAAAGAGAGCGGGGTGGAAGCATCCACCTTAAACATCCCTTGTGCTGCTGGATTACCAGGATCAAGCTGCCTTTTATGGAAGAATTTTTCCACTCAGGAAGAATTTTTTTCATGGAAAGGGTGGTCAGGCCTTGGCAGGGGCTGCCCAGGGAGGTTTGGAGTGCCCATCCCTGGAGGTGTCCCAGGAAGGCCTGGCCGTGGCACTCAGTGCTCTGGGCTGGGGGACAAGGTGGGCATCGGGCACAGCTTGGGCTGCATGGGCTGGGAGGGCTTTTCCAATTAAATGATCCCATGATTCCTTTTCTTTATATGCTTTGCTGGATGGGAAAAACAGAAATTTAGCTCAGTGTCCCTTGATGTTTCTTGCAATGGTATCCTAAATCATCTGGCAGGAGAAAGAAGCAAAACCCAACAGCACACTGATACTGCCCCCTCTCAGCTGGGATTCTTCAGCATCAGAATAATCCTGAGACTGAGAAATGAGAGGGAGCAGGAGAAGCTGAGAATGTGAGAGCAGTTATTTTATATCAAAAGAAGTATTTTTATTTTTAAAAAGTGTTTGCAAGTCACTGTCAGAGAAAGACTCTTCAGACTGTTCATGGGGTTTTACTCAGGGAGGTACTCATGACCAGGGCTGACTGGAAGGAAGCTCTGATGTGTTTTGTGGGGGTTTTTTGTTTCCATTTAGGTAAAAGCACTAATCAAGACTAATTACACCTTTCTCAAAGGCAGAGGCTCTGGAGCAGCCCTGGCTGCAGCCAAGTGCATCCCTGGATTTCTCCTAGGAGGGCTGTGCCAGGTGCACATCGATGGATGCTGCTGGCCAAGCCCAGAGGCACCTGGAGCCCAGGAAGTTTTGGGATCTGCCTCTCGGAAGCTCATCCTGTGCCTTTGGGTCTCACGCTCTCAAACTGCAGTGCCCATTTCATTGCTGCTTTGACACCCTCATTGTTGAAGGAAATATGATTTTCTGTCGCAGGGATTCCCAGGGCCATCCTTAAGGGGTGAGCGGGGAGTGCCAAGTCATGGGAATCGGCAGGGAGCTGATGGAGGGTGACCACAGCCTGATCCCACAAATTCTCCTTGGTTTGCAGGATCGGGCCCTTCCCCTCCCTCTCCGGAGAGCCGGGCAGGAGGTGTTTGCCCTGCTCTCCAGGGATTTCTGCCTCCCTTGCGCACACGCCCCAGCGATCCCTGTGTGTAGGGTGCACTGAATGCCACGGATCTCATCACCCCGCGCTGCTGCAGATGATTTATTTTTAATAGAAAAGCGTTTTTCAGGCGATTAAGAGGCTTTTGAGCCCGGTCTCCCCCGTGCAATGCAGCCACTCGCCGTGGTGCTTTGCCAGCCTCACTCAGAGGCACTCGGGGCCCGCGGAGCCGGGCAGTGCCGGGATCTGCCCTTGGGAAGCTCATCCCGTGCCTTTGGATCTCACACTCTCTCACTGCAGTGCCCATTTTATTGCTGCTTTGACACCCTCATTGTTGAAGAAAATATGATTTTCTGTCCCGGGGATTCCTGCCTGTCCCGGGAACTCCTGCCTGTCCCGGGAACATCCTTAAGGGATGAGCGGGGATGACGAGTCGTGGCAGTGAGCGGGGGAGCTGATGGAGGGTGACCACAGCCTGATCCCACAAATTCTCCTTGGTTTGCAGGATCGGGCCCTTCCCCTCCCTCTCCGGAGAGCCGGGCAGGAGGTGTTTGCCCTGCTCTCCAGGGATTTCTGCCTCCCTTGCGCACACACCCCAGCGATCGCTGCGTGGAGGATGCCCCGAACGCCGCGGATCCGATCACCCCGCACTGCTGCAGACGATTTATTTTTAACAAGAAAAGCGTTTTTCAGGCGATTCAGAGGCTTTTTATCCCGCTCTCCCCCGCGCAGCGCGGCGCAGCTCCCCCGGCGGGGCTCCCCCAGCCCTCGCGGCGCATCCCGAGCGGGGCCGGGCCGGGCCGGGCCGGGCAGGGCT
>VZRJ01008885.1:220414-264974 GCA_013397565.1 Ptilonorhynchus violaceus | reverse complement strand
TGCCCGGGCTCAATTAACCGCACGCGCTAATGAGGCTGGGCCGGCCCGGGGCCGCGGGGCCGCGACAGTGCTGCAGGACGGGCACCGGGAGCGGGAGCGAGCAGCGATAGGTCCCTCCGGGATGAGCCTCTCCAGCCGGGAATGAGGGATGGGGTAAGGCAGGAGAGCTGGGATGGAGATGGCAGAGATTGAAGGCTTTTTTTTTTATTACTCCTAGGGATAGCAAATATCATTCCTTGGATAAGTCAAGAGGGGTGAAAACGGGGAATTTAGGTGGGATGTACCGGAAGGAATTGTTCCCTGTGAGGCACAGGGTGCCCAGAGGAGCTGTGGCTGCCCCATCCCTGGAAGTGTCCAAGGCCGGGTTGGACGGGGCTTGGAGCAGCCTGGGACAGTGGAAGGCGTCCGTGGCTGGAATCGAATGAGAGAGTGAGATCCATGGAAAAACTTCAGGAGATTTCACGTGGAGGCTTCTAAAAATCCTCACACCCAGCACTGCAGTTGGACTCGATGATCTTAAAGGTCTTTCCCAACCCAAATGATTCCATGATTCCATGGAGAATTTCATTTCCTCCTCTAAACTGGCTGACACCTTTTCCCTTCCCTGTGTCCTCCCTGCCAGCCCGGGACAGCTGCAGCAACGATCCCAGTACAATGTAAAAGTACAATATAAACCTAAATACCAGCTCTCCAAAATACTGATGTAAAAGGCAATGAAGCTCAAAAAAATTCAAGCAATTCTAATTTTTCAAATTAAATCATTTTAAGTGACTGTAAAGTAAGTGTTACATAAACCCCTGGTCATTTGAGAAGGTGAATTCTAGTATTTTTTACCTTTTAATGTCACTCAGCAGTTTGCAGTCTCAGAAAACCCCAGGAAGGATTTTCACTTTTAGCAGGACATAAATCAGCATTTTCCTTTGGATGAACCTTACTGTGGAAGCTGCCACTTCTAATTCAAATTTCCAAATTTTGCCTCCTTATTGTTTAATTTCCTTTATTTAATTTACTTTAATTTTTAAATTTTTATTTTCATTTTTCTTCCACTGATCATTTAAAAATGCTCTGCAGGTGATCCAGAGCCGTGGGTATTTTTGTACGTGTTGGGTACAGTATTTAAAATTCTGCAATACAGAATTTTCTGCCAAACTTTAGTTTTACCCAGGATTATTATTTTAAAATAGAGGATTTTTTTTTACTGTTTGAATACCGTGAGCATTTTTTCCTGGGAGATAAATGTTAAAGCTGGAATGTCCCCGGGTCAATGGCTGTTACTCTCTACATGGAATGCCTTTAAATTATCTCAGTGCAAACCCAAATGTCTCCTCAGCACTTCGGGGGATTCTTCACTCTGGAGTATTTTTGGCTCAAAAGCCAATTAAGCTCTTTTGTTTGTGTGAGGATTTTATAGGATTGTGCCAAAAAAAGGTGACAGGGTAATTTGTCCAACCCACCTGTAGGAGCTGTTGCAAAAAGATCACAAGAGACTTTGCTTTTTTCCTGGAAAATGAAATTACGTAGAAGAGTGGTGAAATCAAAGCCCTGGCTCAAGACTCCCTGGGTTTTAGATAATTCCAGGATAAAGCAAAGACTTTGGCTCCAGCTTTTGGAGAAAATGATGCTCCTGGGCTGACCCTGTCCTACCTTTCACCCAGGACCAAAGGGAGCATTTTGGGTCCAAGTGGGATTAAAATAATGAGGAATTGTGGGAAAACACTGGAAAATGGACATTGCTGAGCACTGCTTTGGAGGAGTGAAGGGGAAGGCTCTGAAAGGAAAACTCTCCCCCATGGAATCTTTATCCCAGCCTCCTGGAAGGGCCCTGGAGAACAAGAGCAGTGGTGGGAGCCTTTGGCTGGGAGGGAAGGGGCTGTTCCATGTGGATGGCATGGGAGGAAAAAAGGCTAAAATAAGTAATAGAAAGGGAAACTTGCACTAAATGCCAGCCTAACACACAGAGCCACGTCCTGGGGTGTCCATACCCCCCCATTCCTTCATCCCAAACAGGGCAGGGTTTGCCAATCCCCCTCCTGTGAGGACCAAGCCAGGCCATGGCCAGGCTGGTGTCTGCATCCCAGAAATTGCTCTGCAGCTCCCAGGCCTTTGATTTCCTACAGTGCAGCCCACTGAGAGCAGACAGGAATAGTGGGAAAGCACAGCCTAGCCTCTGTGGGATGAGATCTGTTCCCTAAAACCTTTCTGGAGGTCACATCTTTCCAACATGGATTCGCTGTCCCTGGGGGGTGGCACAGGTGCAACGGCCATGAGGAATTTTCAGTGTCCAGATTAAATCATCTCCCAGGCCACGAGAAATATAATTCTAATTTCTAACCTAACTCTGGAGATTATTCATGCATTCCCCTCTTTACTCCCATAGATTTGACTTTTATTCTTATTCCATCATATCATGTTGGATCAAGTATTAAACTGAGCAAGGTCACACACAATTTAAGGAGAAAAGTGAGTGTTTGGTTAAAATCAATTTTTGGAGAGAAGACTGGGCAGTTTTTACTGCAGAGCTGTTAACACCTGGATGGATTCCAGCACTTTGGGAAAGGAGACAGAAGGGAAGGAGAGAAATGTGAACCACCAGGGTGAAGGGCTAAAAAGGCACTGGTGGGAATTGAGTGTTAAACCTCCTGATGGACAAAAATCCTGTAGATTATAGGAATGAGAATCTGGGAGATGCTGGGGAACATGGTTATGTTTTAAGAATCAGGTGATGTGCTCAAGTAATTACAGATTTATTGGGTGTGCTAATTTACACCAGGGCTGAGCAATGAAGCCAGAAAGCTTGGAAGTTATTTGTCAGAAAAAACAGGAATGGGACGGGACATTTATCATGTGAAGAGTTTGAATAAACAGCTCTGTAAGAGCAGAGCATGAAACAAACTCAGCAGAGGGGATTCCAAGAGCTCTGATGAGAGATTGCACCTAAAACAAAGCAATTCTGGGAGCTTGGTGCGACTTTTTACCTCCCGAGGTTTCCATTTTGCAGCAGAACCTTGTTAAATCCATTGTGGTGATGCACCAGGAGCTTTTCCTCCTCGGTGCCATCCCCTCACACGCCCTGTGGGCGCTGCCCTTCCTCGGGGGAAAAACTGGAAAAGGTGAAAAACACTTCCACGGCTACAGATGGAAAGAGCAAACCACGAGGATTCAACCACCCCTTCCCCAGCTTCCTTTCCTTGGGAGAGCTGAACATCACCGCGTGAAAACTCGCACGGAAAAGCCTAAAAAAAAGAAAAGCGGAATTCCTGGTCGCTCCCGCCCAATATCAAGCGGATCCTGGGGAAGTTTGGGCTGCCCCGCACCCCTCGCCTGTGAGCAGGCTGTCAGGTTCTCCCGGTGGGAAGCGGCCCCGGGCTTTTGTCCTTAATTGCTCCGCTCACGCCGCGTTTTGACAGCTGCCATACCTGGCTCGCCACGGCCGCTCCCGAAAAGAGCCCCCCATTAAGGATGTTTTGTTAACCGGTGACTGATAAGTTGTTATCTCTCAGCATCCCCGGCTAATTAGACACCGCGAGCCAAAGTTAATTTGGTGGAAAACATTTCTCGACTTAATGACATTTATGGGCAATTAGGCGTGTTGCGGCGAGAACGCGCATTTACATTCCAGCCTCTTGCCAGAGCTTAACAAGAACCCACCGCTTTCTCCACTGGAGATTTCGGGCTCCCCGAGGAATTCTCCCCGTGCAGACACCGCAGGTCCGCTTGTTTTTCTGGAAAGCGCCTGTGTGAGACGAGGTACACGCGGTAATGAGGCGCAGCCAGAGGGAAAATGAGGGCAAATAAAAGCAATTTTACCCTGCTTAGGCTCCTGCTGTGTCACGGCGAGAATTGCGCTTCGCTCAACAGGAGCAGGACGTCAACTCTCCCTGAGGAATGAGAATCCCAGGATCGCTGAGGTTGGGAAAGATCTCAGATCAGCGAGTCCAACCCGTGACCGATCCCCACCTTGTCAAGCACCAAGGTTCTGGAAGTGTTTGTGCAAAGTGTGAGAGGGGATTTGGAAAAGCAGCACGTGAGCTTTAACCCGTCCCAAACTCCCCGAAGAAGGTTTAATGCAATTTGTTTCTTTCTAGTTAGCAAGTGGTCCTTGCCAATTACAGAATCATGGAATCATCAAGGCTGGAAGAGCCCTCCAGGATCATCCAGCGCCACCCCAGCGTCACCCCAAACCCTGTCCCCAGGGGCCACATCCAGACACCTCTGGGATACCTCCAGACACAGCGACTCCACCACCTCCCAAAACAGCCCATTCCAATGCCTGACCCCTCTGCTCTCGGACAAGGAATGGCAGAATTTGGGAGCTGCTGCCCAGCTGGCACCTCCTGGCGTTTGCCTCTGTCCCTGAGCAAAAAGCACCTGCTGGGACTGCTCCCTGCTTCTGATTATCCCAAAAACTTGCAGAACTGTGGAAGCTGCAGGTAGGGCCAGTGCCATGTTGAAGCTGAGATGGGTCAATGGCTCCAAAGGCCACGTGGGCTGAAAATTCCTGGTTATGACATTCCTGTGCCTCAGGGATTCGGGCTAACCTACAAATAAAAGGCAGGCTGAGCATGTCAGGATGTCCTTGGGTTTGCCCTGGATCCATCCCTTATGGAGCTGAGAGCCGAGGCCACAACTACAAAGAGAGGGAGAAGCAAAGTCTTGCATTTTTCTGCTGGAGCAAGAAGCACCTTCCCCATGTCCAGGGAAGGGAACGGAGCTGGGGAAGAGTCTGGAGCAGCAGAAGGGGCTGAGGGAGCTGGGAAAGGGGCTCAGCCTGGAGAAAAGGAGGCTCAGGGGGGACCTTCTGGCTCTGCACAGCTCCTGACAGGAGGGGGCAGCCAGGGGGGGTCGGGCTCTGCTCCCAGGGAACAGGGACAGGAGGAGAGGGAACGGCCTCGAGCTGTGCCAGGGGAGGCTCAGGTTGGAGATTTGAAGCAATTTTTTCCTGTCAGAGTGGTCAGGCCTTGGAATGAGCTCCCCAGGGAGGTGGTGCAGTCACTGCCTCTGGGAGTGTTCAGAGGTGTCTGGATGTGGCCCTTGGGGACAGGGTTTGGGATGATGCTGGTGGTGCTGGGGTGGCACTGGATGGTCCCGAAGAGCTCTCCCAACCCAGATGATCCTGGCATTCCAGGATCTCCAGAGTGAGCCAGAAGGCCTCCAAAACAATATGTTTGGCAAAACTGTTGGATGGGTACAGATGGATACAGATCGGGGTGAAGGCACCGCCTCCTAAGTGCTCCCTGAGATTTTGGACAGGAGACACCTGTGAAGGACAAACAGAGGTTTTCTGGGCTCTCCCACATCGGGATTTTGCTCTAAACCCGCGTTGTTTTCAGGATGTTCACTGACTGAACAGGAGGAACGATGGTCCATGGCCCCACAGCCGAGCGGTGCAATTGCCAAACTTGCTGTTACTACCCGGAAAATCAAATTATTTTAAGCCAGACCCCTGCGAGGAATGGTCAGAGCGGGTTTTTATTTCTGCTGTGTTTAGACAGGACGGGTCTGCCGCTATCCTTTGCTCTATGTGCCTGTTTTTCCCGCAGGAACGGGAAGGGGGGAACACCAGGAAAGGTGCGGCTCTGCTCGCTTGAGCCGAGTGGGGCGGAGGGGCGCGGAGAGGGGCAGAGGGAAGGGAAGGGAAGGGAAGGGAAGGGAAGGGAAGGGAAGGGAAGGGAAGCAGAAAGGTTGGGAACGGGTCGGGCCCGGCAGTGGCGCTGCGGGGCCCGCAGGGGGCGCTGCGGGGCGGCCGCGCCTCCGATCCCCCGGGACACCGGGACAGGGAACAGAGAGACCAGAAACACCGGGACAGAGAGAAACCCCCAAGGGATACCGGGACAGGGAACAGAGAGAGACCCCCAAGGGACACCGGGACAGGGGGAACAGAGAGAGACTCCAGGAATACCGGGACAGGGAACAGAGAGAGAGACCCCAAGGGACACCGGGATAGGGGGAACAGAGACCCCAGGGAAACCGGGACAGGTGACAGAGAGAGACCCCAAAGGACACAGAGAAACCCCCAAGTGACACTGGGACAGGGGACTCTGGGATAGGGGACAGAGAGAGATCCCCCAAGGGACACTGGGACAGGGGACACAGAGAGAGACCCCAGGGGGACACAGAGAAACCCTCAAGGGACACAGAGACAGAGGGGACAGAGAGAAACCCCCATGGGACACCGGGACACGGGGGACGCTGAGAAACCCCCCAGGGGACACCGGGACAGGGCACAGAGAGAGACGCCCCAAGGGACACCGGGACGGAGGGGACAGAGAGAGACCCCCCGCGACACCGGGACAGGGGGACACAGAGAAACCCTGTAAGCACCCTGGGACACCAAGCAAACCCCTACAGCACCCCGGGATGCAGAACGTCCCCTCCCAGCACCCCAGGGCACTGGGCACCCAGGGCATCCCAGCATCCTGGGCCACAGAGCACCCCCTTCCCAGCATCCCCAGCATCCCCCTCCAGCATCCTGGGACACAGCACGGCCCGGACAGGCTGGGAGAGCTGGGGGTGCTCACCTGGAGAAGAGGAAGCTCCAGGGAGACCTCAGAGCCCCTTCCAGGGCCTAAAGGGGCTCCAGGAGAGCTGGAGAGGGACTTGGGACAAGAGATGGAGGGCCAGGACACAGGGAATGGCTTCCCACTGCCAGAGGGCAGGGTTAGATGGGATATTGGGAAGGAATTGTTCCCTGGCAGGGTGGGGAGGCCCTGGCACAGGTTGCCCAGAGAAGCTGTGGCTGCTCCTGGATCCCTGGCAGTGTCCAAGGCCAGGCTGGATGGGGCTTGGAGCAGCCTGGGATAGTGGAAGGTGTCCCTGCCCATGGCAGGGGTGGAACAGGATTGTATTTAAGGTCCTTCAAACCCAAACCTTTCCGTGATTCCATGATTTTATGAGTCAAAGACAGTGAACACAACACTTTAGAACTTGGGAACAAAACCCAGAACTTGTTGCTGAATTCTCTTTTTTCCATGCACTGCTCAGGAGGGAAAAGGGGATCAAGCCCTTTAGAGGCTTCCAGGGACATTTTAACCCCTGGAGTGGAAGGGAGAAAAACAGTTCTGCAGGCAAAGCATGGCCAGGAATGGGTGAAGTGGCCAGGAACAGGTGACAGGGCCAGTAAGAGATGGATGTTCCCAAACAGACACCAAATCCTGGCTGTGCTGTGATCCTGGGCGAGGATTGAATCCTGCCCTCTTTCTCCCTCTGTTTTCCATCTGCCAAAGGTTAACAAGGATTCACACAGCCGGTGTGAGGACAAATCCTGTTGTGTTTGGACAGTGCCCACACACCCCTGGAGCAGGGACTGGATAACTCCAGGGATGTATTATTTAGGTGTGGGCTTCGTGTGATTTTGGTCGCTGCTTTTCCAGCCCTGGGTCGCTGCTAGAGGACCAGAATTCCAGGATGGGAGCTGCATCCTCAGCTTCGTGTCAGGAAGGTGCTGCAGGAAAGCTCCAGCCCCTGAGGCAGCAGATGCCGGGAAAGCAAAGTGGACAAAGGGAAGGTAGGATTCCTTCCCAGGGGTGGCTCTGCTTTGTCCCTGGCAGTGAAAAAGTTAAAACTCATAGGGTTATTCATGAATTCCGCTTTTTAAAAACATGTCCCATTAAAATGCAGATTTAGGCTTCCATTTGCAAAGAACATCGTTATTTCCAATTCTGTATGGGAATCCTTTTTGTATTTGTATCTTTTGGGGAGAAAGTCCAGCTGCCTCTTGTGAGATTGCACATATCTCTTCAGATGTCAACAAATCATTGAAAAGTGTCAGAAAGGGGGAAATGAAAGATAATTATTCAAACCATGGAGAGCTACTTTGAAAGTGAATAGGATCTGTCAGATAGGCTTTTGAGAACAGCAGTTGGCTGCTTGTATTGGATATATTAAATGGACATATCTGGAGGCAAGGGATGCTGCTTTAGATTCAGATCCGTGGAAGTCGGAGGATTTTTCGGGTGGAAGAAGCTGAAGCCACCAGGAATTATTGGGAAGGTGTTTTATGGAGCTGGGGTGATGGGTTAAAGGGAAAGCTCTGTAAACAAAGCTCAAGAAACAGGAGCTTTAATATCTGTCAGGTCTGTTTTGGGATTAAGGACAAGGAGGATTTGGCTAAAATGGAAATACATAGGGTGGTGTAAAGGGGAATATTCCTCAAAGTCCCACCCCAGCAGCACCAGCGTCACCCCAAACCCCGTCCCCAAGGGCCACGTCCAGACTCCTCTGGGACACTTCCAGAGGCAGTGACTCCACCACCTCCCTGGGCAGCTCATTCCAAGGCCTGACCACCCTGGCAGGGAAAAATTGTTTCCAATCTCCAACCTGAGCCTTCCCTGGTGCAATTAAGGCCATTTCCTCTCGTTCTGTCCCTTGGGACAAGGCAGCAGAGCCCGACCCCCCCTCACTGCCCCTGCTGTCAGATACTCCAAGAACATTTCTCAGGAGCAATTTCTCCCTGGAAAGGGTGGTCAGGCCTTGGAACTGCCCAGGGAGTTTGGAGTGCCCATCCCTGGAGGTGTCCCAGGAAGGCCTGGCCGTGGCACTCAGTGCTCTGGGCTGGGGGACAAGGTGGGCATCGGGCACAGCTTGGACTGCATGGGCTGGGAGGGCTTTTCCAACCCTAATCCTGGGATTCTGTGAAATTAAAGATACTTAAGATGAATGAGAAATACCTGGAGGTGGGAAGCTGCAGCCAGAATCTTTCCAGTTTATTTCTCTCAAGGTGACTTTTTCCCCCTCTCCTTTCCCCTAAGTCCACCTGTCTTGTGCTTCTCCTGGCAGATCCAGCTCATGTTTGGGTGTAAAAGGCAGGAAAACCTCCAGCAGCTTTACATTATTTCTGCTCTCTGGCACGAGATGGGCTGGATGGGGCAAGGTTGGGTGGGGCTTGGAGCACCCTGGGACAGTGGAAGGTGTCCCTGCCCATGGCAGGGGTGGCACTGGATGGGCTTTAAGGTCCCTCCCCACCCAAACCATCCCGGGATTCTATGACTGAGTCAAGACCTACAGGCTCCAGATCACCCCACGGAAAATCCAAATGAAGTTTTTTAAGTAGCTCTGCTTTTTGCAGGCCTTTCCCATAAATCATAGAACTGCATCTCAATAAAAAGTTTTCTTTAGTCTTTTTAAAGTCAACTAAATATCCTAAATTGTGCAGCAAGAGCAAACTGAAAGTCAATTCCTACATTCTAATCCTGACCAGAACACCCCCCCCTCAAAAACCCCACAGATAAAAGGACAGATTTGCAACACTGAACACAAAAATCGTTTCTTAAATCCCTTTTTAAGGAAGGAGACATCCAAGGGGTGACATAACCAGGTTTCTCAGGAGCTGAATCCCTGTCCCTGCCCTCTCCAGGTGCCTGCAGTGGCTCCCCCAACCTTCCCTTTCCATTGTTTCCCTCCCAGATGGAAGCAGGGACAACTGAGGAAGGCAAGGATTCCTCTGAGGGATTCCTCTCCTCCACCTTCCTCCCACCTCCCTGGGGAACCTGGTGTGGTGTGAGAGGCACCTCCCATCCCTGGAATTGTCCAAGGCCAGGCTGGACAGGGCTTGGAGCAGCCTGGGATGGCGGAAGGTGTCCCTGCCCATGGCGGGGGTGGGATTGGATGGAATTTAAGGTCCCTTCCAACCCAAACCGTTCCAGGATTCTGTCCTTGGTGTCCCAGGGAGCTGGGATGGGCTGGGGTGTGATGGACCCTGTGACCCTGAGAGGCTGGAGCTGCAGTGTGGGACAGAACCAACTCATCCCAAGGGCCCTTTATTTCACGGGAACGGCGAATCTCCCCCTTCCCTTTCCCAGCTCTGTCTGGGTGCAGATGTGCTGAGGGAGATGGGAATTCCTGCGGCTTTGGGGTGATGGGCAGGGCTCCAATCACTTCCTGCTACACTCACAGGGATTAAAACGAGACAGAAACAGAAAGGGAAGAGCTGAAAGGAAAGAAGTTTGAAGAAACAAAAAAAAAAAAAAAAAGGGTTTTCTTCAGGGAGCTCTGTCCTTTCTCCAGGGAGTTTTCCAAGGAGATAATCTTTGAGATGGTGGAACAAGGTATTTAAATCCCTGTTTCAAGACAGGAGAAGGAAGAAGAAAGTGAAGAGGCAGCAAAAGGAAAAGGTGCCTTTTTTCTGTCAAAACACAATCTACCTCTTACTTTGGGAAAAAAAGAACTTGCTCTGTCTCACTGATAATTATTTCTTCAGCAAATGGGGTTTAATTCAGATGGATTTCTCTGAGAAGACAAAACTTTGTCCTGGAAAATCTTGTTCTTCCAACATGATAATATTTGTATTTATATATACTAAGTAGTGGAGGTGGGGATTATTTTTAGTGGGATCTGTTACTATTTTTAGTGTTTTTAATGGGATCTGTGTCCTTGCCTGTAGAGGCCAATGGACCCAACCCCAAAAAAGCCTCAATGGGAGTTGCCTGCAGGTCCCAGGGCAGTGTCCCTGTCATCTCACCCCAGGGCAAGCTCCTGCAGTATTTTCCAGGGATTCAGGGAAGCCTCTGGGGTTTTTAATGCCAGGTGTGCGTGGCTCAGGGGCCAGGCCAGAAATGCAGCCCCGTTTCATGATCTGAGTAGGAGCAGTTTAATCCTTTGGGTGCAAGGTTTGTAATTCCACAGAGGGTTAGGAGCCTTTGCCATTGAAAACTCCACGTTGGGGATGGATTTTTTTTCCCCCCCCAATCTTTTTGGCTTGCAAAGTGTATTTTCACATGAAAAGAGGGAGTTTGGGTTTCAGGTGTTTGCTCGTACAAAGGCAATTTATGGCTGAGGGGAGAAAAAAGTGGGTACAGAGAATTTCTGCTGAATGGAAAAGGGAGTTGTGAACTGGTCTGAATTCGGCTCCAAAGAGCCAAGGTCAAACTGGGCAGGATGGTTTGCTCCTGGTTTTACCCTCGTGTCCCTGCCAGGACAGTGCTGAGGCTCTGGCCTGAGCGAGGGGCGGGTGGAAAGAAGAACCTTTCCATGCCCAGCACAAGGTTTGCTCCCCGTCCTGGGAATCCTGGATTTGTCCAAGTTATTGCAACGAAGTAATAGTTGCAAAGTGAATTTTTTCCCCCTTTTTATTCCCTTCGAGCATCTTTTGCTCTCAGTGGCTGTGACCCCACGGATCCAATCCTGCCCCGGGCCGAAGGGATGCGGGAACACCCGGAGCTGTTGGAGCCTTCCAGCCACAAAGCAGGCGATCCTCGGGGTTCTGCAGAGCGTTCCCACGAAGCCGTGAATCCCCACACACGGGCAGCATTGTCCCTGGGAAGGATGAGCCCCTTTGATCGGATCCATCAGCCCTTTCAGGAGCACTTCCCTGAGAGGTGCCCGGGACCATCAATCGCCTCCCTCGGGCACGGCTCCCGCCGCGGATCCGGGGCCTTTCCCAGCTCCTGGTGGTGCCCATGAAGCCTCCATTCAGGTAGAGCCGTGCTGAGGGCGCCTTGTTCCAGCCCAGCAGCGATGTGTGAGCCCGTGGCACAGGCGGATTTTCCAACTGGCACCGAGGAGAAAGAGGCGCTTGTTTGTGCCGGCTCCGAGGGGGGACGGGGAGCGGGGCCCGCTGCAGGTGCCGCTCCGTCAGTAAAATGTTGTTGGAAGAAAAGCTTGCAGGTGCTGGAAAACGCTTCCTGGGCCCGGAGCGAGCTCCAGAGGCTGCCAAGGCCAGACAGAACCGCTCTGTTGCCTTAAGAGTGCATAAAAAAAGATGTTTCAATGCTGTCGTCGGATCTGGGTGCTTTGCCACGGAGGACAAAAAGTCTCCTGTAAAATTGGATTTAAATAGTCCTATCTCACTTGTGCTCTGGGGGAGCAGATTCCATTGTGCCGGTGTCCCCTCTGCAGTATGATATCATAGCTTCAGAGGAAGCCTTTATTCCGAGGTCACATTAGTTTGTCCTGGGGATGCAATCATTTTTTGTGTCACGGACAATGTTTTACTGTGGAGATATGGGCCAGATGGCTCAGCCACTTGCAGTCCAGAGTGAAACAGGCTCTGTATTGTGGCTGAATAAACAGAACCTATTGTGCCCTGCTCGTGAAACTCTTGTGGCCACGGCCGGGCGAAGATGAAGTATGAAATTTTCACGCTGAGGGAAGAATATGTAAAACAACGAGCAAAAGGGGTGTGGGCTTCCAAAACATTTCCTCATTGTCCCTTCTGTTTTTCCCCTCGGTAAAGATGAGGTATTTCCACGCCCTGCCATTGTCTGGTGTTGTTTCAGCGCTCGAGTCCCCCTCGTCCTTTGCCCCCCTGGCTCGGGAGCGGCATCCCAGGATTTCCTGCTGCAGGGCCCTGGACAGGTGTGCTGCCTGCACAGGTAGATCCTTGCCAAGTCTGTGTCTCATTATTTATTGTTTCACAGCCCCGAGAGCTCCCCCTTGGCCGGGGCTCTCCCGTGGGCTGGTAGCACATGGAGTGATGGAGAGCGANAGAAAACGCACAATTTTGGTTTAAACTCCCCCACGCCGAGTTTCCCGTTTGCCAATGTCAGGAGCGTTCCTTTCCTCCCTCTAATTGCAACACGAGCCAACCTTGACTGGCAAGGAGAAAGTCCCTGACAGGTTTGGGCCGAGTCCAGCCCTTCTCCGAGAGCCTGTCAGGCGCCGTTTGACACATGCAAATGTATGCAGATGAGGGGACACCGGCCGAGCACCTGCGGAAAGTGTCCATCCCCTTCCCGCTCCTCCGCGCGCGGGGCTTTGGAATGCGGCTCCGCGTCCCCGCGTCAGGATTGTGCGGCCGTCAGCACAACGCGGGGCCGGGGGGAACCTCGCCCCGCGTCCTGCCGGGGGCTCGGCCCCCGGGCTCGGGCCGCTGCCAGCAACGGGGCCGTGGCTCCCGTCCAGCCCTTGTGAATCCTCCTTTCTGTCTTCCCGGACCTTCCCCTCGGCAGCGGGAGCCCTTTGGGGGTGCCTGTGCGGCGGGAACCCCTCTGCTGCCCGGGCCGGGGGCGCCGTGCGGGGGAGGCTGTGCGGCGCAGGAAGGCTCGTTCCTGCCGCGGCCGGAGCGGGATGGCCGGGAACCTGCGCCGGGAACCTGCGCCCGGGGAGGCAGCGAGGGAAGCGGGAAGGGGGAAGGAGGGAACGAGGAAGGAGAGGCACCTTGAGTAGGGCAGAATTGCTGCAGGGAAGCTCCGGCTGCCGCAGCCGCGGGGAGCAGCCAAAGGTCCCCTCTGTGCCCCCTGGAGAACCAGAGGGGCTGGAGGGCTCCGTGTGCACAGGGACATGGGGATTCTCCTGCCCTGAGTCTGCGCAGGGGGAAGGAGAGGGGGGAAGGTGTTTGGGGTGCTCCTTAAATAGAGAAGGGCTGCAAATTCAGGACAGTTTGGGACCTTCAGCCGGAATCCAGGCACGGGAAAATCAGCTGGGTTTTGAGAATGTGCTGGTTGGGTCAGACACATCACACACCAACTTCTGGCCAAAACCAGGGGTCACTCCTCCCAAATCCCGTGTGGCAACTTCGGTTTTATATGGCTGAACATCCCAGCCAGGGGTGACTGGGTGAATGATCCGAGGGATGCACACACGGCTCCCAGACAGCTCCCTGCGGGCTGGATCTGCTGGATCCCAGCCTGAGCCACCTCGGGGTGCCAGCAGCTGCCTTCCCCCGAGCCATGGCCTCAGTTGGAACCACAGAATCACAGAATCCTGGAATATTCTGAGCTGGAAGGGATCCACCCAGTCCAACCCCTGGCCCTGCACAGACACCCCACCAATCCCAGCCTGTGCATCCCTGGGAGCATTGTCCAAAGGCTCCTGGAGCTCTGGCAGCCTCGGGGCCGTGCCCATTCCTTGGGGAGCCTGTTCAGTGCCCCAGCACCCTCTGGGGGAAGAACCTTTCCCTGATCTCCAGCTGTGCCAGTGGAGCCAGGACCCCCACTTTGGTCCTTCTCTCCCACTTGGAGAAGCCAGGTCAGGCTGGACTTGAAACCCAACTTGAAAACCATGGGGTGAAACGTCGGGAAAGATTTCAGACCGTGTGGCAGCACAAGGACACCACAGCCAGGTGTGATGCTGAGCTTTGAGGGTCAGAGGCCTGGCTTGGACTGCCAAAATGTGGGAAACATCCCTCAGGCTTGGGATAGCAGCGGTCTGGGAAATGCAGGCGGCTTCTGCTGGAAGCCAGGTGGATTCAAAGAGGTTGGAATTTGTTCCTGGGGCTTTTCTTTGGCTGGGGATGGGTAAGAACCGGGCTGTTGTGCAGGGATGGGACGCACAGCCAGCAGGGTGCCTCCCCTGGCACCGGCCCCGTCACCCACCCCCCGGAACAGCGCACACAGAGGGACCCGCTCCGGCTCTCCCTGCTCCGTATGGAAATCAGCCCCCGCTTTCTCCGGAGAGAGAAAATCAGCGCTGCTCCGTCCCGGCCTTTTTGTTCCGTTTTTTTTCTTCCCACTTTGGAGCCCAAGGTAGCTGCATTTAGCAGCTTTAGTGTCCTTTCTTTGCTGCTGCTCGCAGGGTTGTGGTCACTCAGGCAGCAGTAACTTTGAAAAAATGACCCGTCTACACCCAAACAATAACAGAATCCCCCTTTTTATGTTGGCAACGCCCCGCGCTTTCTCTGCCCTTCAGGACTCCCCACGTAGACGCAACTGTTTGCCCAGCCCTCTTCTGAACAACTTAATTAAGCAAAAGAAAAGTGTCACTTTCTGCCGGGCTCACAGAAACAGAGCCGTGGGGGTAAAGGAGGGGACGCGGCACCAGCCCCGCATTCCTCGGAGGGCTCGGGCGGGGACCCGGTGCCCATCGCGCTGTCGTGACACCGCTGTGTCCGCGCTGGCGACAGGAGCGGCTGCGCCCGTCCCGAGGTGCCGGGAGGGGCTGGTGGCATTCCTGTGCCCGTTCCTGCCGGAGCCAGGCGGGGATCCAGCGGTTTTCTGAACTTTCTCCACCCTGGGGACCAAACCCCTCGTCCTCCCGCCCAGGGCGGGTCTGGAGGCTCCCAAAATTCCCTGTGCCCGCCCTGGGAGCGTGCTGGGAATGCGTGGAATATGCACACACGTGGATCTGTGGGTATTGCAAAACCTCCCTTCGAAATGCCCCAATGCCAGAAGGGAATAACCTTTATTTTCTTTCCTTCGGGGGCTGGATCTGCTCCGGGAGCATCTCAGCGCCCCTTCCCAGGCTGCCGAGGCTGCTCCACGCAGCTCCAGCTGCTCCCTGTCCAGGGAAAGGGATGAGGCTCTTACCACGAGTGCTTCAAGGGCCCGGGCTTTCAAGGCTTTATTTAACGAGGGAAAAGAGTTGCTCTTGAGCAAGCAGGGAAGGATGGAGCAGAACTGTCTGGCTGAGTTATGTTCTCCCCTTCTGGCTTTATCTCCATTAAAGGAGCATAAATTCATTTTAGGCTCCAGTTCTGCAGGGGTCAGGGGCTGCTGTGGCTCTGCACAGTCCCCAGATCAATGGCCCGGCTGTTCACCCTGCACACCACGGCTCGGGAGGTTCTTTTCAGATAAAAAAAAAAAAAAATAGTGGTTTTCCCTATTCTCTCCCATCCCAATCACCTCTTTCCTTTAGTCACTGCTGGCAGGCAGCAGCCTCTATGCCTCAGGAATCCTCTAGTTCTCAAACCAGGCCATTAAATTTTTAAATAATGAAAATTAACAAAGCATTAGCAGGTCTCCAAGCCCTTAAAGGCTTGGCTATATTTTCTTCCAGTCCCAATAAACCCTTTTATTTAAGAATAAAGGAATCCAGGCAGCAGAAGTTGCATTCCCCAAGCAGTGCGATCTCTTGGGACGAAGGTGTGATATTCCCTTCGGAATTCCAAGGTGGGAACAAACACAGCAAAGTGTGGGGGAGGACTGGGCAGCACCAGCACAACCCTCAAAGGCCACCCCCGGTATCTTCAGACTTGCAGAACTGCTGTGCATGAGCACAGAGACGTGTGAACACACACACAGACACGCAGGACACATCCGGCAGGAGGAATTCCTTCCTGGAAAGGGTGGTCAGGCCTTGGCAGGGGCTGCCCAGGGAGGTTTGGAGTGCCCATCCCTGGAGGTGTCCCAGGAAGGCCTGGCCGTGGCACTCAGTGCTCTGGGCTGGGGGACAAGGTGGGCATCGGGCACAGCCTGGACTGCATGGGCTGGGAGGGCTTTTCCAACGCCAGTAATCCTGGGATTCTGGGATATGAACACACCCAAACACCCCTGGAGAAGCCAACGCTGATGTCCCCGCAGTGCCTGGGATGCAGCAGCAGCCCCTGGCAGCCACCACTGACGTTGGGTGCAATCCCATGGCAATTTTACCCCATTCCACAGGGACAGAGGGGACTTTCCCAGGGGTGCTGTCCTGTGCAAGGCAGAGGAGCCCAGCAGGGTGAGTTGTGATGGATTTCGGGGCGTCCTGAGCTCCTTTGCTCCCCAGCATCGCCTGTGAAATGCCACCAGCTCCAACATTAGAGGGCAAAGAAGGGAGGAACCTTTTCCTGCAGCCTCCGAGTGCTTCGTTCCCCCGGTACAAGGGTCCGGGAGCGGCCCTTTATTGTGATTAATATCTGGGAAGCTTCTTAACAAGGCTTGGCTTGATAGGTGGCTCTTGTTGGAGGAAATTTATGGCCTGGTACTTCCTCAGTGAGACTTCCCACGTTGAATTGTTGAACATTACTGACCCTGCTGCCCAACACGAGGGGGTGGGGATTTACACAGATGTCTGGTAACTGTGGAAGGTGCAAAAATCCAGAAGAACAACCTGCCTGACATCCATTGGAGGCGGCTGCTGACCAGGGGTCAGGGGGAGGCCCGCGCCAGCGTGTGAGCCGCAGTGTTTTGGTGCAGTTTGTTTTTTGATTAGTGCAGTTCATGACCGGGCCATCCCACCTGAATAACAATCAGGGAATTCACGGCGGGCCGGGAGAGGGCAGGGCCGCCCGCGGGGCCGCCCATATGGAGCCGGCCCTGGGAAGGGGGAACCTTCCCAAACCCAGATGGTTCGGCTTGACAGCTCTGGCACGGCCCCAGCAATAACCTCTGACGCTATCAAATCATCCAGATCCTGACCCCCCCTCCTCCTCCGCCTCCCCTCCCGCTTCCCCCGACTGTACGCACGGAACAAAGCCATATGGGAACGGGAGCGGATCCGTGGGCAGCCGCGGGATGGGGATGGGATCGGCCGCCGAACGGTGCCGGCGTTAAAAACCCGGCTCTGCACCCTCGTCAGTTCTTTCCCTTTAATTTTTTTTTCCCTTTTCATCTGAGTCTGTATTTGCCTCCGTGCAGACAAGGGGAGCAGATGGGAGGGCAAGGCTGTGGCAGGAGGTTGTGAGGAGGTGAATCCATTTGGTTTTTGGGAACAGGGAGCTGCTGCCTGGACCCTTCAGCGCTGCTCTTTCTGCTGCTTGAGGGGGACATCTCCACCTGCGATGACAGTTCCCATTACCACGGACAGGATGAATTTCTCAGGATAAATCACACAATCCTTGAGGCTGGAAAAGAACTCCAAGGTCATGCAGTCCCAGCTATGCCCGATGCCCACCCTGTCACCCAGCCCAGAGCACTGAGTGCCACATCCAGGCCTCCCTTGGACACCTCCAGGGATGGGGGTGCCAGCACCATGACAGAATTTCAATAACCAGCAGCTAGAAGAGCCAGAGTGAACCCTTAGAAATAAATAAAATGAAGTCCTGGCCACTGGTGGTCACTGAGCATCTCGCTGGTTTTGGGGTGGGGTGCATTTGGGAGGTGTTGGGTGCTCAGGGTGGGAAGGGCAGGAGCTCTGCTGAGTTGTCCAAGGTTTTTGAGGGAGCCTGGGGACGGGATTTGGTTTGCTGCCAGCAGCCAGGACACCCTGGAGTGGGGGGGACAGACAGGAGCCTTTTGGCCATCTGCTTTTAGAAAGACACTGGGCAAAGGTTGGAATTGATGACCTTGGGGGTCTTTTCCACCCTTATTGATTTTATTCTTTGATTTTACACCTCAGAGCAGGAGGGTTGAATAAAACAAGTGGCTCCAGGAAAGGAGGAAGTTCGAGCCCAAGGAGTTCTTGTTCAGGTATGGAATGGGAGAGGAGGAGGAGGCACTGCTGAGAACCCCCCAGCCTGAACACCCCCAGCTCTGCCCCCTTCATCCTCCCAAAGGAGGGCACTGATTGCTTCCCCCTGCTCCTTCAGTGCTTGCGAATTCAGGCTCAGGATATTAAAAATGAAGCTGAGACCCCAGCACTGCCTGTGTCTAACCCTGTCCTTCAGGGTAAAGTATAACATCCAATCGGTATTTAGTGTATTATTACTTTTAAAATAATTCCTCCCCTCAAAACAATTGAATCCCTAATCCCAAGTTTCCAAACACACAAGATGAGAGCTGCTAGAAGAAATCATTTACACAAATAGCTTGTACAGGGTCCTTTCAACACTGTGCTCTAAATCTTTTTAGTCTCATGAGTATTCATAGTGGTTTTCAAATAATTTGAAAGCGATTTCTTAATGAAGGCTAAAATATCCCTTTTAAACTTCTAAGTGATGTTGTTTTTCTTTGATCACCTCCGTACATCCCATATTCCCGTGCCCTTCTCTCTGCTGCATATTCATGTCCCTGGGATAATTTCAAGGCATACTTGCATGTTTGACAGTGATAAATAAAACTCACCCATCAGAGAGCAGAACCTCTGGGGAAAATGAAATATCCCCAGTTCCAGTTCCTCTCTGCATGATTATGAATCTGATCCAGAGCTGGTTGCACCACTGGCACTGTTTAAGGAGCTGGCAGAATATTTATTCGTGGTTAAAAAGGAAGGAAACTTCGTACAAGTTCTTTTGGCTGTTACAGATCACTGGACATGGCCAAACTTTGCTCCACCTTGGTGACAAAGGTGGACATACTAGGATTTCTCCCAGGTGTGACCTCCAGGGAGAGGATGGATGGATGGAGGATCAGGGGTGTGCTCTGGCTCACCTGTGAAAGGTGGGAATTTCATTTGCCTGAGGGATATAAACATATTTTTGAGTGCCTTTCAGCCATTCCAGCTCGGGACACTGTGGCTGGAACAGCCTCCAGGAGATCCCTGTGCTCATCCCAGAGGTGCTGCTGCTCCTCAAAAATGGGAATATCAGCCTGTTCACCACCAGCCCTCCATGTGCCAGGTGTGACACTGGTCCCAGCGCTCCCAGGAGATCTCTGACATGGCAAAGCGGAATTAGAGCTGGAATTCAGGGAGAGGAGCAAAGGAGAAGGGAACCTGCACCAGGATAGTTGGGATGGGCACCACGACTTGCTCCGTCTCCAGCTCTCCCCCACAGGTTGGTCCATCAGAAACTGGGGGTTTAGGAGGGAATTCCATCCCAGCCTTGGCACAGGCTGGCTGTGTGGCACTGAGCCCTGCCTGGTGCTCAGCAGGGTGTTTGCAGTCAGGGTTTATTTGGGAAAAAGGGAGGCACCACTTTGGGGAAGGTTTCAGGGGCCTGTTTTCCCAACACTGCCCCAGCAACCAACTGCACCAGCAGGAGGGGGCTTGGAATCGAGTCAATGACTCCGTGCTGGGATGCTTTTTTGTAGGATCCTGCCCATCCTCACATCCCAGCCTGGATGGATCGAGGAAAAGCGGAAGCTTTCTGGGGCGGGAGCTGGAGTGAAGCCACACCACGAGGGGAACGCGGGGCAGGATTTATCTCACCTCCTTCAGGGCTCCTCTCGTCCGTTCCAAGACAGGTGTAGGGAGGGTGGCTGCGTTGGCACCTCCTGGAAGTGTCAAAATGGGACAGCACTGCCAGTTTGGACCAGGCAGTTCATTTTGGGGTGGTTAAATCAGGAGCGACGAGTCCAGAACCTTCAGGTGTGATGAGTCCAGAACCTTCTGGGGGGAAGATGCTGTGGGGAAGGGAACCCTGTGGGCACCCAGGGGAGAGCCGGGCAGCGCCGAGGGGCCGCAGGAGCTGAGGGGGCAGCGGGGGGGGCCCAGCACGGCCGGACTGGCCAAAGGGAGGGCAGGGAGCGCCACGGCCACGTAAATCACGGCCGGGGCTCTCGGAAATTTATAACCCGCCGTGAAAAATGGACCGGCCTGACCTCTCCTGCTGGGCCACAAAGGCCGCGCTGCCGCTGGCCCTGCTCCCTGTGGCCGGGCAGTTGCCATAGCGGTGACATTCCCGCCACAGTTGCCGGAGAGACGCGGCCGGCGCCGCTCAGCATCCCGGCCACTCGAGGGGTCTCATGTGCCGTCCCCGCGGCCGCGGGCGCGGGGGGGTCGAGACCTCGTCCCGCATTCTGCCCCCGCTCGGCGGATCCCTCTTCAGTGCCCTGCCCCCGAGCGGGAGATGCTCGTGGAGAGTGACCTGTCACGCCAGCACTTCAGCCTTTTGTCCCGGGAAATTGGCCTTGCTCTCGTGGCGGTGAGAGGATTTGGGCCGCGTCCCCGGGGCCGTCAGCCCGCCGGGGTGACGGGAGCAGGCGGGGAAGGCCGTTTCTCCAGGCGGGAAAGCTGTTTCTCCAGGAGCAGCGTCGGGGCTGGAATGTTCGGCCTCCTTTGGAGCCGAGGTTCCCATCCCGGCGGCACCGCAGGGTGGGAGTGAGGGGACCCTGCCGCTGGCGCTGGGTGTGGCTGCTCCCTAAACTCCATGGGCATTTTCCAGACCTCCACCCCGAGTGTCACCACCTCGGTGCAGCAGTGTCTGACAAAGGAAAGGGACCAAAGTCAATCTTCATCTGCCAGCCAGAGCTGTAGGCTCTGTTCCTCCCTTACTTAGTCCCTTGGCAAGTTTTATCTGGAAGGTTGATGGGAGCAGGTGCAGGGACTTTAGGTTCCCTCTCCTAGAGACTGTATTTTTAAGGCATTGGTGCCTTTCCTGATGTTCCCAGGGGGAATATTAAAACACATCCTGTAAAAACCTGCTGAGTGATCTCTGGCATCTCGAGGAATCCGAGGGTAAGGTTGGCCAGCTCAGGCTCAGCAGCTCACCCGGATTTTATCCAGGGGCTCTGGGGGTGGGAGCACTGAGGAGAAGGGATCTGGATGGTCTGAGACAAGGGGTGTGGCCAAGGACACAGAGCAAGGGACCGGAATTACATGGGATTTTGGAGGAGGAGAACCCAGAGGAGCCACCCTGGAGCTGCTGATCATGGCCATGGTTTTGGGTGCTTGGCCACCAAAGTCGCTGGTTCTGCTGTGAACTGATGGACGAGAGTTTCTGCATTACTTTATTCACAGAATCCCAGGATCCCTGAGGCTGGAAAAGCCCTCCCAGCCCATGCAGCCCAAGCTGTGCCCGATGCCCACCTTGTCCCCCAGCCCAGAGCACTGAGTGCCACGGCCAGGCCTTCCTGGGACACCTCCAGGGATGGGCACTCCAAACCTCCCTGGGCAGCCCCTGCCAAGGCCTGACCACCCTTTCCAGGAAGACTCTCCCTGAGAAGCAATCTGTCCAATTCCATCCTCGGGGAAGGCAGCCCAAGGGCCAGGGCGGTGGGTGAGCCCAGCACAGGGATCCGTCTCATTTCTGGGATGGAGCTGAACTCCGGGCTCTGTGCTGTGGGGCTGCCTTGGAGTCCTTGAGCCGAGGGAACAACCTTCCTGAGGGGACCTTTGACCCTTCAAAGGGTCTCCCTGCAGGTTCATCCCACGTGAGCTGAGCTGGGGCCTGCACAAGGGCTGGGCCAAGCTGCTCCTCCTCTCCCTGTGAGCTGTGTGGGGTCACCTTGGAGCGCTGGAATTTTAGGACTGGGAGTTGTCCGGCTGGTCTCAGTTGACTCCATGGCTCCCGATCCTTTTCCTCCAAGTTTTTTATACTGAGGGTGCTGTCGAGGCTCTGCCGAGGTGACCCACTCCAAAGAGCTCTTCCCATTCCAGTCACTCATTCCCATGTTCTCCCTGTGCCAGGCACTGTTCCAACCCTGCTGCTGTGCCAGGCAGTTTGAGGGGAGTTCTGTGTGTGCAGGAAGGCTCCTACCCGGGGCCAAAGGGCTTTCCACATGGAATCATGGAACGCGTGGGGTTGGAGGGACCTTAAAGACCATCCATGGGCAGGGACACCTTCCACTATCCCAGGCTGCTCCAAGCCCCATCCAACCTGCCCTTGGACACTGCCAGGGATCCAGGAGCAGCCACAGCTTCTCTGGGCAACCTGTGCCAGGGCCTCCCCACCCTCCCAGGGAACAATTCCTTCCCAATATCCCATCTATCCCTGCCCTCTGGCAGTGGGAAGGCATTCCCTTTGTCCTGTCCCTCCATTCCTTGGCAATTGTCTCTGTCCATGTTTCCTGTAGCTCCTTCAGGCACTGCAAGGCCACGATGAGGCCACCCCAAAGTTTCTCCTCTCCAGGCTGAACAATCCCAGCTCTCCCAGCCTTTCCTCCCAGCAGAGCTGCTCCATCCCTCTGCTCATCCTGGAGCCTCCTCTGGACTCTCCCCAGCGCAGTGACTCTGGAATATGTGGGAACAGGAATGTGCTGTCTTGTCATCCCCAGCCCAGCCCAAGTGGGACTGGCCCAGGGCTGTCACCCCAGGGACACCAGGGGACACTTGGCACCCATGGGTGGGGCAGGTCCAGCAGACCTGGGCAAAAAGGAGCAAATCAGTTCAGGCACTGCCCCCACTCCACTTCCAGTGACCCATTCCAGGGGAAGGAGGGAATTTGGGGCTGGGGGGCCCCACACATCTGTGCTGATGGCTTTGTAAAAGTGGCTGGATGTGGCTGGACAGCACAACCCTGGGAGGAGGGGACAGGGCAGCTCAGGGACATCGGAGCTGTGCCACCTCCCTGGGCAGGTTGGGCCAGCAGCTTTCTGTGATCTGCTCCCAGCCTGGCTGCTCCCCCTGACCCTCTGCCGTGGGCTTGCTGTGGTGTTGGGGGTTTTTTTGGGGTTTTTTGGGGGTTTTTTTGGGGTTTTTTTTGTTTGGTTGTTTTTTTGTGGAATTTTTTTTTCTTCCTTGAAAGAATTAAAAAGTACGGCTTCCATGAATAAATATAACTCTTAGCTCCGTCTTATTAACCAACAGCAATTTCGGGCTAAATACAGTGAATGTTCACAAAAAGCCAAGAATAGAAAATTGTTTAAGTGGCCAAAGAAACTTTCTCCCATTGTGCTGCGAGCCAAGCTATGCCAGCTATATGTAAATGTATGCAGTGGGCTCTGTGCATGTGTCCACTTTGAAGTTGCCATCTGAATTTAATTCTGCCTTTGTGATTAAATCAGGCCATTACGTTTAATCTCACTTAATAGTAAGAAACGCTCTTTGTTGTTTTCTATAGGCAACATATTCTGCCCCTAACATATACAGCTTGGCATTCACACTTCCCTATTAATCCCCGATGGCTGATAATTGCCTCAGCTCCAAGTTCTCTGTCCAATTCACAAGGGAACTGATTGCAACTATTCTTCCCCTATACATTAATGCCCTGTTTTGGTCCCACTCCTTTGGCTCAGTGAACCCTATCAAGCTGGCCACATTTTCTGGGCATGTGGGCGTATTGTAAGATGTTAAATTAAATTCGGGGCTGACCCCCTAAACACCAGAATCCATTAGGGCTGTGAGGTAGCTGATTGACAAGTGGGGCTGCTTTTCCACTCAAAAAAACCCCTCTGATATAAAAAAAAACCCCAAACCAGGCTAAATAAGGCAGAATATTGTGTTTCGAGGTCTTCTGCCTGCTGTCTCTCTATTTATAACTTCATTACTGGCCTCGTAATTATTGCCATGGTGTTGTTTCATTGATCCTTCGTATGTCAGGCAGGGAATTTCTTTGGGAAAAAGACCAAGGGTCTGGGAGATGTGTTTAGTTTGCTTCAGTCTGGAAGCCCGTGGAGGTTTTTTTCCCAGGTTTAATCAATTGAGAAAGTTGCAGTTTGGGGGGTTCCTTTTTACGTATTTCTTTTTCCTTCCCAGAAGAGGGGTTTAATCCCTAATTACTGAGTTATTCCCAAGGGGCCTCAGGTTATCTTTTTTTTTATTTTGCCAGAAATGTAAAAAAACCCCAACTCGGTGCAGATTCTTGCAGGGAGAGCATTGAAAGAGACACTCAGATTCTGCAAACAAATGCCAACTGTTTGGGTTCCCTTCCTTTACCAAAATCCTGCATTTAACCAGATCCAGAGGCTTTTAATGACAGAAGAATTAGACTGATATATCAAAAAGCACAAATAAACAGGGGCTTGTCACCCGTGCTGCAACACCTTCCACAGCTCCTGAGCAGGGGCTGCAACTCTGTGTTATTACATGAGGGACAAGTTCACAGAATCCCAGGATCCCTGAGGCTGGAAAAGCCCTCCCAGCCCATGCAGTCCAAGCTGTGCCCGATGCCCACCTTGTCCCCAGCCCAGAGCACTGAGTGCCACGGCCAGGCCTTCCTGGGACACCTCCAGGGATGGGCACTCCAAACCTCCCTGGGCAGTGGGAGGGACCTTAAAGATCAGTTTATCCCATGGGCAGGGGCACCTTCCACTATCCCAGGCTGTTCCAAGTCCCGTCCAGCCTGGGCTGGAATGGATTAAGGGAAAATGCTGCCAAGGAATGTGAGGCCCTGGCACAGGTTGCCCAGAGAAGCTGTGGCTGCCCCTGGATCCCTGGAAGTGTCCAAGGCCAGGCTGGACGGGGCTTGGAGCACCCTGGGACAGTGGAAGGTGTCCCTGCCCATGGCAAGGGGTGGAATGAGATGTTTTTTAAGGTTCTTTCCAACTCCAACCATTCCATGATTCTCTAATTCTACGAAACCTCTTCTCTGTTCCAGCATTTTCCCTCCCGTTTTGTGATTTGTTCCGGAGGCTCCAGGTGTGGATTGATCAGAGCAGGATCGTTGTGATTTATCGGCCACTCCTGGAAAGGGCAAAGCCAGCGTGACCCAGAGGGCTGTAAATTTTTGCCAACATCGAGCACGAACAGAAGAGGCTCTTTTTTTTTTAAATGTAGATGTAGCTCCCAAAGTGGTGATTGCCAACATTCACCTCCAAACCAGCATCCCTAAAACACCGCACGGATGCTTTTTATTTTGAGCCTGGTTCAGCCTTTTTGTGAGGAGTTTGTGGCTCCTGTAAGGCATTTTAATGAATCAATTTACATTGCCTCACACTGGCCTGGACAAAAGTCACTTTATTTTAGAAGTTGCCCCTGTCCTGCTGCAGCCTCTGATCTTGGGAATGGCTTCGTGGGGCTGGAGACTCCGTGAGAGCAAAGGATTTGGTCCTGGTGGTTTCCAAGGGCCATTCTAAGGAAAACTGGTAGAGAATGAGATTAATGCTTTAATTAAAGGAACAGGAAAGGAATCTGCTGGGTTTGTGTAAGCAGCGATTTGTGTTGCAACTTCAGAGCTCCCAGAGCCCCCCAGAAGTTGAATGCTGTTTATTAAATCAATAATCTGATTAAGTTGTCCACCCATCCAGGTAATTATCTGACTTTATTGGGATTTTCTCTGGACTTAAACTTATTTCCATTGCTTTGGATCAGACAAAGCATCAGAGCGAGCCCTGGGAAGCCTGGCTGAGGTTTGGAGTCGTTTTTCATCTCTCATTAGAACTCGGGTTAAATGTCATCAGTGTGGGTGCTGCTGGTTTGGGAAACACCCACAGAAAGTCGATGGAGAGATTTGCTTTGAAGAGAACCCCAAAAAGTTGCTCCAAAGCTGCTGGCCAATGAAGTGTGACCCCAGCACAAAATTGGCAGCAGCAGAGTCACAAATAAATTAAAAATTAATCATATTTCTCCCTCCCCGTGCTTAAAGACCAGTTTAGGTTTTGAACTTCTCCCAGGCTGCCCAGCAGCTGCTTTGGGTTTGTTCTTGGCACAAAGCAGGGGGCTGATGACACTCCCCAACCCAAGCCCCCCAAAATTTCAGGTGTCTCCTTGAAGAGCTCCTTTTGTAGGGAAACAGAAACAAAATTGTGCCAGCTTTAAAAGGACTTGGAAATCCCTGCAGACAAAAGGTGCAACAATTTCACCGTGTCGCTGTTGTTGTTAGCAAAGGTTTGCAGTGTTTTCCTGACAAAAATTCCTGATAATTGCGGAGACCTGCGACAAACAGCACCTGTGGCTGAGATCCCCTGAGCAGGAACACGGAGGCAGGAGAGGCTTCCACGGAGCTGGCCTTGGAAGAGCTGCCTTTCATTTGGAATTCAGAGCCCGTGTCCCCGCAGCCTTTCCCTCCTATTGCAGCCAAAGGCTCCAGCTCCACTCCCAAGCCTTTTATTCCTGGAAGTGCCGCAGTGTGTGCCCAGCTCCGCAGCTCCCGGAGCCTCGCAGCGCCCGGCGATGTCCTGCCCATACCAATGGTGCCAGGCGGGCGCTGAATGCCTGGCACGGCTCTCCCGGGAGCCGCTCGGGCTGCCCAACCTGCATCCCGCATCCTGCCACCACCCAAGTCGCACAATAACCATCTGGACCGGCCTCGGGGTCCCATTCAGCGCCCGGGACAAAGTCACCGGTTCTTTTCCGCCGCCGGCAGCGGGGACGTGCGGAGCGCTTCGGTCTCCAGGCTGTTCCTGCGGGATGATCCTTTCTCTCCAGGACTCCGCTGCTATCTCCATTCATCCTCACGGATTCAAATGCAGAGCAACACCCCGCTCGTCCTGCTGCCATCCCGCGTTATCCCAACGCTCTCCCTGCCCGGTGCCAAGGCTGGTGCCGGGATATCCCCTGCCAGCTGGCAATCCCAGGGCATGGCACCCTCAGCAGTTACAGGGTAATATTTGTGATATAATTGTTAAATATTACAGCGTTAAGGCTTCTGAGCCACTGATAAAAGGAGGAGCAGCTGAGGGCACTGGGTTTGTCCAGCTGGAGCAGAGGACACTGAGGGCAGAGCTCCCCGGGGCCGCAGCTCCTCCCGAGGGACAGCTCCGATCTCTGCTCCCTGTGACCTGCCAGGACCCAGGGAGCGGCTGGAGCTGTGCCAGGGCAGGGTCAGGCTGGAGCTCAGGGAAAGGTTCTTCCCCCAGAGGGTGCTGGGGCACTGAACAGGCTCCCCAGGGAATGGTCCCAGCCCCGAGGCTGCCAGAGCTCCAGGAGCCTTTGGACAACGCTCCCAGGGATGCTCAGGCTGGGATTGTTGGCGTGTCTGTGCAGGGCCAGGGGTTGGACTGGGTGATCCTTCCAGCTCAGGATATTCCATGATTCTGTGATTCAGGAGGTAACCGATGCACTGATGTCTCTCCTCTCCGGCTCCGGCTTTTTGCGGACATTAAAATTAGAACAATTTTTCCACGGAAAGTCCCATCCTGTCAGACGTAGGATCCTGGGAACACCGTTAGCTCAGCCCCGCCCTCCCCACGGACACCGGGAAAGCCAAAGCAGGTGGGGCCTGGAAAGGGAGCGGCGGGGGGAGCTCCCAACACCCCCCCGGCCCGCNCTCCCAACCCCGCCCGGCCCTGCTCGGTCCCGCAGCGCTCCCGCCCCTCCCGCGGCCGCTCCGGGGACTCTTCTGCCTGTCCGGGGTTGTGGCTCCGCGGCGCTTCCCCGTGAGAGCCTTCAGCGGGAACTGCAGGGGGACGGCAGGAGAAACCACCCCGGTATGCACACATCCCACCCTTCTCTTCAGGGGATCATGGAATGTCCTGGGAAGGGACCCACAGGATCACCCAGTCCAACCCCTGGCCCTGCACAGACACCCCACCAATCCCAGCCTGTGCATCCCTGGGAGCGTTGTCCAAAGGCTCCTGGAGCTCTGGCAGCCTCGGGGCTGGGACCATTCCCTGGGGAGCCTGGTCAGTGCCCCAGCACCCTCTGGGGGAAGAGCCTTTCCCTGATCTCCAGCCTGACCCTGCCCTGGCACAGCTCCAGCCGCTCCCTGGGTCCTGGCAGGTCACAGGGAGCAGAGATCGGAGCTGCCCCTCGGGAGGAGCTGCAGCCCTGGTGAGGTCTGCCCTCAGTGTCTTCCAGGCTGAACAGACCAAGTGACCTCGTGTGGCCCCCCCAGAGCCTTCCCCATCCCTGTGTCTCTCCTTTGGACACTCTCTAAGAGCATTTTTATATTGAGACACTCAGAACTGTCCCCAGCACTGGAGGTGAGGATGCCCCAGCCCTGAGCAGAGCAGGACAGTCCCTCCCTGCCCCAGCCAGTGATGCTGGGCCTGGTGTCCCCCAGGGCAGGGATGTCCCTCTTGACTGCCAGGGACTCCTTGGGAGTCAGGGAGTGCAGTCAGGGCTCCCCTTGTTTCACCACTCCACTCTCACGCAGCCCAGCCATTAACATGCCTTGTGCCGGGTTTTCCAGAGGGAGATGCAGGAGGGGGAGTTTGCAGGACTCTCCCGGGTGTTCAAACCACTGGGACATCAGTCCATGGCCAGTGATGCCTTGGGCTCAAAACACACAAAATCCTTCTGAGGAGCAAACGTGTTCCCAGTGCAGCTGAGCACAGAGCTGTGCAGGAATCCTGAAAAACACATGGATGAGGGGGTGTCAGGGACCCTGCAGCAGCCCTTCCCCTCTTCCAAAATCCCTCGTGCCCTGACAAATGCTGAATTGGAGACTCCTCCCTCCCTCAGAAGCACTTTCTGCCCTTTCACTGCTGGTTGAAATGTCAAGATCCATGAAAAGAGAAACCTCCCCCCCCACTGTGAGGAGGCAGAGGGAGAGCAAACCTCAGGCTCCAGGGATTTGTGCTTCCAGTGTTCAGCGCTTGTTGTGAAGACAGGCACAGACCCCACGTCCTCCTGGGGCCCTCACCAAAACCTGTGCAGAAATTCAGAGCAGAGGAAAAATGAACAAACATCCTGCAGGTGAGAGAAAACACGAGGGGAATCTCCCCGGGCAGCTGCTGGGACTGAAGGTCCAAGGATGGTCTTTGCCATTGGATCATGGAACGGTTTGGGTTGGGAGGGACCTTAAAGACCATCCAGTTCCAACCCCTGCCATGGGCAGGGACACCTTCCATAGATCAGGAACGAACTGTCCATTGAGCAAAGTGTCCATCACAGGGACAAACCTCCCTCTGACACGAACAGAAGGACGTTGCAGTGAGGGTGGACTTGGTAGGGAACCAAATCTTCCCTTTGGGAATCCCTGGTCAGAGGAAGTAGTACCAGGACCTGTGGTGAAATGGGAACTTCTTCCTTCTTATCTGAAGTGGAGCCAGAGAGGGGGTGAAGATTTTAGGATTTTCCTGATCCTCTTTTCCTGTTTCTCTGTTTCACACCCTGGTCACAACCTCTTCTCCAGCAGCAGCACCCTGAGGGTCCCAGGCAGGGTCGGGGTGTCCTGCTGTGGGAGAGGAGCTCTGGGCACTCACACACCATTTTTCCTTCTCCAGGGGAATTACAGGAGCACACGTGGTGTTTTACAGTGGAAGTGCTGAGTTGATGGTTGGATTTGATCATCTTAAAGGTCCCTTTCAGCTCTGATGATTCTGATTCTCCTGCTCAGTTTAATGCACCAGGCTCCAAGCTGAACAATGGCTGCTTAGACTTCATAGGATCATAGAATATCCTGAGCTGGAAGAGACCCACAAGATCATTGAAGTCCAGCTCCTGCTGCACTGCAGGGTTTTGATTGTTTTGTTGGTTTTTTTTCCTCCTGGGAGGGCTTTTTCATCCCTGAAAAAAACCAAAATACATTAAACCCCAAAAGGTTTTCGTTATTGTTGCAAGAGTTCAATCCTGGTCGCCACCATCCCTTCCCTTTCTTTTTATTTCCCAGCTCCCCGAGAGGAAAAGAAACAATGAATGAAAGAAAGGCAGAAAAACCCTCAGAAAGAAAGCAGGGGTCTCCTCCTGACTCCCAGAGCTCCTGGCACGGGGGAGCTGTGGCACGGAGCCGCCTGGGCCAGCACAGACTTGGCGAGCGGGGCCAGGCCTGGCCTCCAGCTTTGTGTCCCCGTCACCTTCTTGATTGCAGCAAAAAAAGGCATCTGTGGTGGGTGAGTGCATTGGCCACCCCACCAGACAGAAGGCAGAAGGGGAAAAAACAGGGGAGAAACAGGGAAATTCATGTGGGGAGAGGGGAGAACGACACTGCGCCTGTTTGGGAGTCAGCTCTTCCCCCGTGTGTCCTGGATGCTCCTAAAGCTCTGATCCTGCTCCACCCCAGAAGGTCCTGCCAGCAGGGGCCCACCGAGGGGTCCCACTGCTTTTGGGGGGCACTCACAGCTCTGCTGAAGGGACTCGGGAGGGGCCGAGGCACCTGCAGCTCGTGGGAGTTGCACAGACACACCCAGAGCGTCACAAACACGCCAAACTCGACACCTGAGCTCAAATCCCTCATGCTGAGTTGGGGAAGAGGTGGGAATTGAGCAGGACAAGCACACACCCAAGCTGGCACGCTCTGTAGGGTTTTAAAAGGGTGATGTGTGTGGTAGTTGTGGTGAATTCCTTCTTTTTTGCATATTATTAATCCATTTTCCACGTGCAGGCAGATGAGCTGTGCAAAGGATGGATTGAGGCACTTCTAATTCAAACTCAAGTTATTGTTTCTGTTCAATGCAGCCACCCAAAAAGCAAACTCAAGTCTCAAATATTCTGTGGGGTGAATATTTGCTGCAGACATCAGGAGATTCTTGGGGTGCTTCAGTAAAAAATACACAGGGAATAACTCAAGTGCAAATATCTGCCCTTGTAGCAGCTGGCAGCGCTGTTAGCTCCAAAGACCTTAATGCAAAATTTAATTACCCACATCTTTAACTCGCTGAAAATAAACGAGGACATAAAACTTAAAGAGTTTTTCTTTTTGAACACCTTGAAATGAGCAGTCAAGTGCTCATTTTAACAAAGTTACACTATAGAAAATGGGTGTAAAATCATTTCTAGCCTTTCACTCATCAAAGCCGTGCCAGCGAGCTGTGAAATCCCAAACCCCGGCGCATAAATTCCCTTTGAAAGCCTTGGCTTTGCTCACGAGAGCGGGAATACCCTCGGAGGCTCTCCGGAGTCAGCGGCCAAAGCCAACCCCCGTGCGGGGCTTACACCGATACAGTCCAAAGGGACAATTTGCTTGGGAGCCTGTGCCTAATTCCGAGCACAATGCCCGATGTCACGGTCGGCGGTGCTGCCAGGGCTGGCAGCTCGGCTCGGGCCTCTCCTCCATCCCAAAAAGACGGGAGCGCTCCCGGCCGGAGCCGCGGCGCTCCCGGCGCGTCCCAGCGGCTTCAAACGGGCCCTTTCACGGCGACGCGCGGCCAAGAGCGGGCAGCGAGACGGGCCGGCGAACAAAGGTGCCTCTGAAGTCATTTCCCAGCGCTCCGTCCAACCATCCGGTTTCGCTCCCTGCCCATTGAGGGGGCAGAAAGCGGCAGGAAGAGCGCGCCTGAAAGGGAACAAACCGGGGGGAGGCGAAGCTCCCATTCTCCCTGCCCAGAAAGGGATGAATGATTAATTAGAGGCATCCAAAAGGTAATGGATGTGCGGGGGGGTGGGGGCGGCGTCCCGCGGCCAAGTTCCTCGAGCACCTGCGAGAGCGGGGCCCCCGCGGCGCCCAGCCCCGCGCTGCGGGCACAGAGCGGCTCTGTTCCCTTCACCTGGGCTCTGCCCGCCGCTGGCACCGGCCCCCAGCCCGGCCCGCTCCGGGAGGAGGGAGCCAAACCCTTCTGTGCGCGCAGAAAGGACCCGGAGCCATCCCAGACGCCAGAAGGTGAGGGGGGTCTGGGATCCGGCGCTGAGGATGCGGAGCTGAGGTGGCAGCTCCTGTCACCCCGCAGAGCCTGGCGGGGGCACGGGGCTGCTGCACACGGGTGCGGGACACGGCACTGCCAGAGGAACCTGGGGACAATCACACAGATCCCACTGCCATTAAACACAGCTCCCTCAGGCACCTCGGCAAATCCCAGCCTGCCCTAAGGATCCAGCAGGGCGTGGAAGAAGCTGCTAAATCGAAACTCCAGTTGTGTGTATGGAGCGAGTGCCTGGGTGCTCCTGGATCGGGATGGAAACTTCTTGGTCCCTTTGGTTTTGTCAGCAAGTTTGGAAAATCCCTGCATAGGTGGCACTTCCCAAGGGCTCAGAGGTGTGGGTCGCTCAGGTGACCACGGTGGAGAGCAAGGAATGGAGTTTTGTGTTCAGTTCTGGGTCCTGCAAGAGAGACACTGAGGGGCTGGAGCATGTCCAGGGAAGAGAATGGAGCTGGGGAAGAGGCTGGAGGCCCAGGAGTGGCTGAGGGAGCTGAGAAAGGGGCTCAGCCTGGAGAAAAGAAGGCTCAGGGGGAACCTTCTGGCTCTGCACAGCTCCTGACAGGAGGGGGCAGCCAGGGGGGGTCGGGCTCTGCTCCCAGGGAACAGGGACAGGAGGAGAGGGAACGGCCTCGAGCTGTGCCAGGGGAGGCTCAGGTTGGACACCAGGAGCAATTTCTCCCTGGAAAGGGTGGTCAGGCCTTGGCAGGGGCTGCCCAGGGAGGTTTGGAGTGCCCATCCCTGGAGGTGTCCCAGGAAGGCCTGGCCGTGGCACTCAGTGCTCTGGGCTGGGGACAAGGTGGGCATCGGGCACAGCTTGGACTGCATGGGCTGGGAGGGCTTTTCCAGCCTCAGGGATTCTGTTGTTCCATGTGTGGGATCTAAAGGCTTGTCTGCAATGGGAAGTTGGTGCTGGATAAGGAATTGTGTGGCAGATTGGTGCAGTCACTGCAGGGCTGCAATGTTGCAGCTCTGACTGGTTTTGTGTGAGCTTCCCAGGAGATGCAGCGCCTGCAGGTCTGCAATGAGGAACCTTAAGTACTCCAGGCACTTCGTTAAATAGGATTGAGCTCCCTAAATTAGTTTAAGTTCTGCTACTGAGTGGAATGATGCTCAAATTCCCCCTCCATCCATCCCATACATGGTCTTTGGGGTGTGAGGAAGTGAAGCCCCTGTGAGAATCCCATGTGAGAGTAAAGTGTAGGAGCAATGCAGGCAGCACAGCCTTTGCCTTGGAAAACTGACTGAAATGGTTCCTGTGCCTGTTTGGTGAGGAAGATCCGGCAGAACAGGGAAAGCAAACACTCCAAACAGTGGGAACGACCAGCCCCGTGGTGCTGCAAGTGATTAAAGTGACAAAAGTTCCCTTTTAATCATTTCCCTCCTTCTGTTTCCATTTCCAACCTGTTAATGCTCTCAGAGGGTGCGCAGCCAGGCCAGGGAGTATTTGGATGGGGAGATGCTGGAAAGGTTGCTCATCCACCCAGGCCTGGACAACCCTCCCTTCACCAAACCCTCCCGCCAGAGGAGCCTTTGGAGAACACAAACGGAGCCATCAGCACCAGCAGCAACTCTGAGCATCTCCTCTGTGGGCAAAGGGGTGCAGAACACCCCTCACCCACCCATATCTGCCACTGATCACCCAAAATGAGGTAAAAACCGCCGTGAAGTGTTCAGATCCCTCTGTGCCTCGGGCGAGGGGTGTGGGAGAGGAGGCGCCCACCCCCCGGCACCGCAGGGAGCGTCCAGCGGGATCGAGGGGAGATCCCGCCGCAGGGCCTCTCCCTGTGTCCCGCTGGGAGCCGTCCCGGGAGCCGGGCAGAGGTCGTGCGCTGACCCCGGGGCCCGGCTCGCCGGGAAGGAGCCATCCTTGTCCTTGTCCTCGCGTGTCCACGGGCTTGTCCTTGGCTGCCGCGGGAAGCGCCGGGATGTGGCTGGAGCGGGGGGGGCTCTCCCGGCCTGCCTTTTCCAGATGGTTGCCGTGCCCGGCGGACAATAGCCAGGACGGGAGCGCCACGGAAGCTCCCCCTGCATACAGAGCAGCCGGGCCGCGCTCCCGCCCCGCTCCTGTCGGGCTCGGGCCGTTCCCAGCAGGATGAATTCCCTGCCTGTCGCTCCGGGGGGATGCTCGGCCAAGGGCGGGCCGGATGGGTCCGGGCCGGGATTAAGTCGCAGTCTGGCCCGTCCTTTGTCAGGATGAACAGAACAGTTTTGTTTCCTCGCCGAGTGAACCTGGAAGGAGCGTGGGTTGGGCTCTGGACAGAGGTGTCGGGAGGGTTTGGGATTCTGGGTGTGCCCGTGTGAGCAGGGAATAAAACCCACAATGAACCCCCCTAACCTGAGACCGGAGTGCCCACGAGCAGAGATTTGTTTGTGCTGCTTCTGATCTGATCTGCTCAGCTACTCCTGGTTTCAAAGTCCCAAAATGGCATTAAAATTACCAGTGGCAAAGCCTTCACTTGGCTACAGGAATGCTCAACTTCCCAGAGCTCCTGGATCCGAGGAGGTGCCGGGGTGAGTGAATTGTGACCTTCCAGGACCTGAAGGAGCCAACAGGAAACAGGGAGAGAGACTATCTACAAGGGATGGAGGGACAGGACACAGGGAATGGCTTCCCACTGCCAGAGGGCAGGGTTAGATGGGATATTGGGAAGGAATTGTTCCCTGTGAGGGCGGGGAGGCCCTGGCACAGGTTGCCCAGAGAAGCTGTGGCTGGCCCTGGATCCCTGGAAGTGTCCAAGGCCAGGCTGGATGGGGCTTGGAGCAGCCTGGGATAGTGGAAGGTGTCCCTGCCCATGGCAGGGGTGGCACTGGATGGCCTTTGAGGTCCCTTCCAAGCCAAACCTGGGATTCCATGATCCTTCACCTCCCATGGCCCATGCCCCTGGAGCAGAGGAGAGTAAGGACTGATTTTCACCAGGGACCTCCAAATGGGGCTGTGGCTGGGCCCTGTCTCTGCCATGGCCTCGGGCAGCACCCTGGCCTTGAGGTCCTGCTGAAAATCCGTGTGGGATGAAGATGAGAAATGCTTTTGGGATGGGCAGACGTGTCCCTGGGGTCAGCAGAGGGGCCTGTGGGATGGAGAGAGGTGCCTGTGGGGTGGGCAGAGGTACCAAGTCCTGAGCAGAATCCCTGAGGCACTGCCAGGGAAAATGCTCACCCTGTGGCTGTTCCTGCCTGCTCTGAGCTGCTGTATCCAGACCCGAGGCTCTGCTGCAGGCAACAGGTCATTAATCCCGCTAATTATCCCATCCAATTATCCCAGCCAGGCTCCTGGTGGCTGCAGGGGCCGATGTCCCTCCCTGGCCACCTCTCTGGTGGTCAGGGCTGGTCCTGGACTGGTGTGAAGGCATCACAAGGCTGGGAGGGCTTGGCACGATCTGCTTTTGGATGAAGCTCCTAGGGTACGGTGCCATGGGAAATGAAGCTGCTGAGATGCTGGAAGGGCTGGAATTTTGCACATTTGTAGCCAAATTGGATGTGTCACCTGGATGTTTTGGTTGTGTGTCTGTGTGGATCACACAGTGATGGCAAAGACTCTTTTTCCTGAAGTGTTTAATGGTATCTGCAGGTGTCCAGGTGTTTGGACACTGAGGAAACCTCATTTTCACAGAATCACGGAATGGTTTGGGTGGGAAGGGCCGTTAAAGCCCATCCAGCCTGGCCTTGGACACTTCCGGGGATCCAGGGGCAGCCACAGCTTCTCTGGGCACCCTGGGCCATCTTCACCTGGCTCTGGCCTCAAACCCTGTCCCTGAACCTGCCTCTGGTCAGAAATCCTGGACTTTAATCCCTTAAGTTTGCCCAAATCAGGCTTTGGCTTTTCTGATGAGGCAAGAGGGGGGGCTGAGCACATATCCCAGCTGATGCCAGCTCAGGAGTGGCTCCCAGGCTGGGATTTGGGATCCTGAGCTCCTGGTGCGTCCCCACAGCCTCCCAAGCTCCAAGGACGGGGCACCCGCAGCTTCTGGGGGACTCCTCCTTAATTTCGAGCCACCTTCCCCGGGGAAGGAGGCGGCGAGGGAAGCCCCATTCCCATTCCCAGCTCCCCGCGGCGCCGCGGCAGCCGCAGGTGACACCTCGGAGGAGAGGCAGGAGCAGATGAGGGGTTTATGGGCTGTTAATAAACTGTAACCAATCGCTGAATGCCCGCGCGTTGTGTTCAAGCTGCTTGGGGCCACAGGTCCTTGGGAGAGCTTGCACTTGCTCTGCCTTTATCCCGACGTAGCAGGACATGAAAGGCCGTGGCAGCCTCTTGATGTTTGTTCCCGTGAATAGACATATGTCCCTCACACTAGCACGGGGAATATCTAATTAAGGCGCACAATGCTGGCTTATACCCAGGGGCAGTGGCAAACAAGACGCTGTCACACTCTTAAGAACACAAACAAAATGAAAATTGCCTCTTTATACATTATAATGAATATGTTCTCCATGCGTTAAAAGTTCATTTACTCCCAGGCTCGGGGAGGCCGGCTGGATTGCAGTTAATATCATCTTTTTTCAGGAGGTTTGGGGAGGATTAGGGACAGGTTTGTTAATGAAGCTGCGGAGGATTTTTGCCCATAGACGCGAGAAAGAAACAAAATCTCAATTGTGTGTTTATTGTGTTGTCTCGGGCAAATCCAGCTCTTCAGACCCCCACCTCAGGAGCGACTTCTTCCCTCTGCGGGACGCGCTTCCATGGATTTGCGTCTCCCTTTCTCCCCTCTCCCCTCTTCTTCACCAGCTTTTCTTCTCTAGATTTTTTTTTTGTGAGCCAACATCCTGAAGCTGGATGGCTTTGGGGGCTCTGTCCTGCTCCTGCCTCGGGAATTCCAGATCCCAAGGTCTGTGAGTTCGCCTGGTGCACCCAGGGGTGATCCTGATCTGGTGCAGCTTTTCCTGGCAGCATCTCAGGTGGCTGATGCTTCCCTCCTCCCACCCTGTCCCTTCCAAACACTTCAAGCCCTCTAAAAGCTCCTGGGATGTTGCAGCCCCTTCTCCTTCCCACCAGAGCTCCGTTCCCATTAAGGCATTCTGGCACTTTTTCCATGTTTCTCCAATGTAATTCCAATTAAGTTTTGCAACAAGGACATGAGCAAAGTCTGCAGGTGGGGTGAGCTGCGGGATTTGGGGTGGTGCCCACAGACCTCCCCAGGCCTTGGTTGGGAGCAATAAACCACTCACAGGGTCATGGAATCGTGGGATATCCCGAGCTGGAAGGGACCCACAGGGATCCTCCAGTTCAGCTCCTGGCCCTGCTCGCTCCAGGCTGTCCCTGCTCCACACAGCTCAACGTGGAGCACATTGTCCTGTGGTATTCCCAGGATATTTTACAGGGCACAGGTGATTCCCTGAGCCATCCTCAGGCACCTGAACAGAGCCTGCATTTCAGGGAATGCTGGGGTGAGGCTCCTGCAAGCTCAGCCTCGGTGGATTGGATTGGTCATCCTGGGAAGTGAGGAGCAGACAGGGAGGGTCCTGGAAGGGCAACTTCCTTCTAACAGCACCTCTGCTGGTGCCTGGCAGAGACACAAACCCTGCAGGAGAACCAGTCCCAAAACCAGATCCCACTGAGCACGGGGGAAGGGGCTGAAGTTCCACAGCCTCTGCTCTGACCTCTTACATAAAATCAGAGTCACAGAATGGTTTGGGTTGGAAGGGACCTTAAAGCCCATCCCATTCCACCCCCTGCCCTGGGCAGGGACACCTTCCACTATCCCAGGGTGCTCCAAGCCCCGTTTAACCTGGCCCTGGACACTGCCAGGGATGGGGCAGCCACAGCTGCTCTGGGCAGGTGAGAGAAGACACCTCAAGAGCCCTTCCATGTTTTCCTGAACATGGCTCCTGTCCCCCTCCACCTCCCACATTTTGTGCCCTCTGTGCCTGAAGTTCTGACTAGGAAGACAATTCCCCCCATCCCTTTCTGGACACTGGGCTTGGGATAGGGAACAGTTCTTTCAGTCCTGGTGAGCTCAGCTCCCTGTGCTGCCCATCCCGGGGAAATCTCCTTCCTGTGTCCCTTGAGCAGCATTAAAAAGTGGAATTATTCCAGCTGGGGAAAGGAGAGAGGGAGTGGGGAGAGAAACTTCATGGGCCGTTCAGCACAGCCCTGAATGAGGGCTGAGCACAGCAGGGGGGGCTGAATTCCCACCTTGGAGGGGTTTCTCTCCCAAAGGAAAACTGATGGCTGTTGCTGCCCCAGCTCCTCTCTTCGGGAAGAGTCTGGAGTGTCCCTGCCCCTGTGGGACATCTGCAGCCTCCTCTCCTTGGGCACAGCAAGGCAAACCTTGCTCCGCTCCCCCAGGAGGAACAAAACAAGATGCCCCCTCCCAAAACTCTGCTCATTTTTTACTCAAAAGGATTTTTCTTATCGGGGTGATTAACGCTGTGGCTGCTTTGGGAAACAACAAAATCCACACCAAAAATCCCCAAACCCCCGAGAACTGTGTGTGTTTTTCTGGGTTTTTTTTTTTTCCTTTTTTAAGCAGACAAAGAGGTGTATAAATGTGTCTTATACATATATGTATATGTCTTTCTGAAAATAGCATTTAACAAATGCCTGCTGCATCTGCAGGATCCTCCAACAATCCTGACACTGTGATCAATCTGCGGGCTGCTGATGTTTGCTGACAGTGATTGATTGATTCTTCCTGCTAATAGGATCAACATTGGGAATATATTAAAGTAAAAGGCACACTCCTGCCTGGCAGGGAACACCCCGGGAAGCGGGCCTGATCCGATTGTATTGGTTTTGGCAGCGGGATGCAATGATTGATGACGGGCAGGGCTGGAGAGGAGCCTGATCCCCTCGGCGCTCTCCCCATGAGCGTGACACTGCTCTCCTGCTGCCCGGGGACGGCCACGGGAAGGGACAATGGAGCAGGGTGGCCCGTCCAGATAACCCCGGCTGATGCATATGGTGAGAGCTGACCTGGCAGTTCAAGGAGAGCGGGCCGAAAGCTGATGGGAAATTAATTCTCAGGAGTTTGTCAAGACATCTCCAACAAGTGAAGATAAATGGCAGAACAAAACTTCTAAAGCCAATCCCAAGAATGGGCCTGAATGGCAGAGGGAAACACTCTTTTGCATTTACATCCATCTTTTAGGGGAAAAGCCGCGGGATAAGCGCTGCTTCCCGAGGATCCCGACCCCGGGCTGTTTGTAACTCCCGAGGGCTGGAGCACCCCCGGGGCCCTGCCTTTCCCTGCTGCTTCCCTGTTCCCGAGAGGATGGACTGGGAATCTGCAAAAAGCTTTTTGGTCCAGCCGCCAAAAGCAGCACAAACCCCTCTGGAAGCACCGTCCCAGGAGGGAGAGCAGTGAGATGGGAGCGTGGTTGGACTTTTGGAGGCTGAACTACCGGGAGAATCATGGAATCATGGAATGTCTTGACCCACAAGAATCACCAAACTCCAACTCCTGGCCCTGCACAGGACAACCCCAAAAATCCCACCCTGTCTGGCACGTTGGAGAGGTTTTTAATAAGAGGGAGTATTTTATTAGTGCTCCTTAAAGCCCCTTAAAGCTGAGTTCCCAGTTTTCAGAATGAATAAAACATTCCTGGCATCAATTATTGATCCATATTTGTAATCGATTGATCTCTGATGTGCTGAGCAGGATCAGCATCCATGTGCTTATTTTCTTGTCAGGAAATAGGTCTGGAGTGAATGATCTGCCTGAGATTCTCCTGATCCAATAAATTTTACAGGAGAATGATTTTCCAGACAAAAGTGCCAAGACATTTTTATTTAGTTTTTCTTAATGAGCTGCCTTTTTTCCTTATCATAACTTACGATAATAACTTATCATAATTACAACTTTGTCTTATGAAATCTTCATGAACTTTAATGGAAACTCTCCTCACTTCTAAATACTGAAGAGAGTTTTTCTTTTTATTCTGGGATGGGGTACTTATATTTTGTTTTGCCCGATGATATAAACCCCACATCCCTACAAGTTTAAAAAGTGGGAAAATTACAAAACTTTTTTTTTTAAAGTATTTAGACCTCTGTCGCTTGAGAGAGGTTTTGAGATGTGTGCACTATAAAGTTATCTGTGTGATGCTGCAGTTTCCTTGTTCGTCCACTATTTAAGGCTGGATTCTTTCTAATGAATGAACTTTGGGTGTTCTGATAATAAACCTGGGGTTTGGACTGAAATGCTTTGTGCCCTTTTGCAAAGCTGGGGCTGGCACAGGCTCACGGCCCCACTGCCACCATCAGAGTCACCGTCTCCCCTTAACAACTTTTAGTTGTTTCATTTAAACATGAAATGCCTGTAAAATTCAGTTTGGGTGAGCCTGTGATGCCCAGAGAGTTGGCAGAGCCCAAGGATCGCTTTTCACCTGCACCTGCCTGCCTGGAACTTTGGGGAGGGCTCTCGGGGCTGGAGTGAGGCTTTGGAAAAACCTCCCTTCCCATCTCAACCCCTAAATGGGCAACCAGGATTTCAGGGCTGGGTTGAGGGTGCTGGGAGCTCGTGGAGATGTTGGTGGCAGAGGAGGGTGACAGTGACAGGATGAGGAGCAATGGCCACAAACTAAAACACAACAAGTTCCACCCCAACCTGAGGAAGAGCCTCTTTCCATGGAGGATCAGAGCCATGGACCAGCTGCCCAGGGAGGGGCTGGAGTCTCCCTCTCTGGAGACATCCCAAACCCACCTGGACATGTTCCTGTGGCACCTGCTCCAGGTGACCCTGCCTGGGCAGGACATGATTCTCTTCTTCTGTGACTCCTGAAGATTGGGACAAATTCTTGATGTCATTTTTTGCAGCTCAGGTGCAAAGAGTGACAGACACTCCAGCCACTTGTCACCTCCAGCACCCTCACTCTGCCGTGGGGACACTGCAGTGGTGTCCAGGGTGAGTTTGGCCCCGGAATATCGGCGTGATGAGGCTGTGAAGGGGAAAAATGAGTATTTTCTGTCCCCAGCTTAGACATGCAACGAGGTGTGTGTGACCTGTGCCTGTGAAAGGTGTGGAGCTGACAAAGAACCACGTTTTTCTGTGAAGGATTGATTTTAGGAAGCCGTTGAGGGGGGTTTGGATGCTCACTCTGAACATTCATTCCAGTGAAAGGGAAGGGAAGGGAAAGGGAAGGCTGCAGCCCCGTGCAGGGGCTCTGACAGGTCCCATCCCACAGGACTGGGTTGGCAGGAAGCAGAGCTGGTGCCCTGCAGAAGAGAAATGCCTCAGTCAGGGTTTTGCAGAAGATTTGGGTCTACTTGGCTTAAAATCTGCCAGGCAGAGGCTGAAGAAGTCCCCTGTTGAAATGAGACAAGAACAGCAGGGGAATAAAGTGGAGAAGCTGCCCTGACATGGCAAATCTTTCCCTTCCCCTGGGTTCTCCTTGATGTCTTTCTGCCCAAAACGTGCTGATGGAATCATGGGATGGTTTGGGTTGGGAGAGACCTTAAAGCCCATCCAGTGCCACCTCTGCCATGGGCAGGGACACCTTCCACTATCCCAGGCTGCTCCAAGCCCCGTCCAGCCTGGCCTTGGACACTGCCAGGGATCCAGGGGCAGCCACAGCTTCTCTGGGCAGCCTGTGCCAGCGCCTCCCCACCCTCACATAAGGTTCCTTCCATATATTGAACCCAAATTTCCCCCCCTTCACTTTGAACCCTTTACTCCTTGTCCTGTCACTGCAGCTCCTGACGAGCTCTGGCTGCTCCTCTGTCCCCATTCCGTGCCTGGGCTGTTTGTGGGAAAGAGGAGGAGAAACATGGAAGAGAGAAAGAGGAAGGGGGGAAGAGAAGGAGAAAGTGGGAAGGAGGTTGGGGAAAGGGAAGGAGTGAGAGGGTGAGGAGGGAGCGGCTCAGACGCCGGGAAGTGCGGGCGGGGGCTTCCTCCTGCTGTCGGGACAGGTCGCGATAGAGCCGGGAGCGCCTAAAAAAGCCAGGAGGAGGGGAAGGGAGGGGTCTGTGCGGGCGCAGTGCGGGTCCCAGGGGCTCCTGGGCAGGTGACCCGCGGCAGGAGCCCCCCGGAGCATATGGGCCGCCCCCCCTGAGGTAACCCTATCCGGCTGCGGGCGGTGCCGGGCGGCCCCGGGGCTCTCCTTGGGGCGGGGGAGCATATGGGGAGCACTGGGGGGGCCGGCGGAACGGCTGATCCCATTCGCAGGTAGCCCGTGGGGAGGGGGCCGGGGGGCACAGCCGGGTGCCCGGCACGGCTCGGTACCAGCCCGGGGCTCCCTCGCTGCCGGGGAGGATGCGCGGCCTCAACCCGACGGGCAGGGGGGTTTTGGGGCGGGGAGGTGCTGCCCTCTTTGCTTTTGCCACCGGTGGGGCCGAGATGCCCCCGCAGCAAAGCCGGATCCCCACGGTCCCCCCTGCCCGTCGGGGTCCCCGGGGCCACCTGTTAGCGACAGGGAAAGGCCCCTCCGGGCGCGGGCTGGGCAGGCAGACGAGCAGGATTTACCAGCTTCTGGCCGCTGCCGACTTTTGCATCTGTCAGGGTGCTAATTATTGCCTTTAATAGAGACAAAGAACAGCTCCTAATGATGCTCCCTCTAATTCTCACCTGCTCCTGCCCTTCCTCCGCAGCAGCGCTCCCTCGCCGGAGCTCTGCTAATTGGGAAAGCTGCTCTGCTTATTGCGGCCTCGCCGCAGATGGGGGGGCGCAGGGGGGTGCAGGGCACCGGTAACGGGGCTCCAGGAGCCAAACCGGGGCAGGGGAGCTGCGTCCCAGGCGGGCCTGGCCTGACGGGAGCTCCCCATCCTGCTCCTGGAGGGGCTCAGCACCCCCGGGCCGCCGGGGGCTCGGCGAGGAGCGGCGGGGGCTGGGGTGGTCTCTGCCCCCTCTCCGGCCCTGCGGCGGAGCCTGGCAGAAGGGTTCCCGTCGCGGGGACCGTCCCAAGGCGCCGGCAGACACCTGGCTCCCCATTCCCTATTTTAGGCTTTCTCCCGCCGCGGGAGGAGTCAGGAGCGGGGGGGTTGTGCTGCAAGGATCGCCTTGAAAACCGCAAACGGGCATAGAGCTGACAGCCTGAGGCGGCCCCTAAAGCCAGGGGCAGCCCGGAGCCGCCCGGGGCAGGGGAAGGCACCTGGGCACCAACGCGATGCTCGTCGTGGGTCCCGGGGCTGCGCCTGTCCCAGCGCCGCACGGGGGTTGTTGGCCGGAGCCGCGGGTGCCGGGAAGGGAGAATCTCTGCGGGGGCTGGGGGCTGTTTCCGTAATCGCTGGGAGGATGCCGGGGTGCGAGACACTCCTTTCCCAGCCCCGCTTCCCTTTCCCGGTAGGGCTGCGCGGGAGGACGGAGCAAACGCAGCCAGGCAGGAGCGCGGAGGGGCGGTGACGCCGGGACCCGCGGGGACCCCAGCCCGGCCCGGCCGCCGGGGACCGCTTCGTTTTACACGGTGAAAAAAAACAAATAAAAAGTCCCCCGGGGCCGGACTCGCTCTCCTTCCCCGCGGGTGTCTGTGCGCTCCAAACCGCTCCATGCCCCGCCATAATTTGTAAATAATTCTGTATTTATGCGGATGTAGCCCGTTGGTTATTTTAAATATCTGTCCTGCCGTTTGTCGGTCTGCAGAGAGAGATGGGAAAGGATTTCCCCCGGCAAGGACGAGGATTTTTCGGGCTCCTGCCCACCCGCAGCCCCGGGGCCGGCGGCGGCACCGTGGGAACCTCTGCCCGTGCAGGGTCCCCCCCCGACCTCTTTTTCCTCAAAAACACGGGAACCCTTTCCTCGGGATGCGCGAAGCGTTTCCTGCCCCAAAACCTGGGTCCAGAACTGCTAAAATACCCCCGGGCGAGAGCCACGAGCGACTTCGGCAGGGAAAAAAAAAAGGGGGCTGTCCCCAGATAATTTTCCTTTGCGCGGATTTTCGTTTGGTGGGGTTTTGGCTGAAGGTCAAATGCACAGAAGCCATCGCAGTGAGCAAACTCCCCACCGCCAAGCTGAAGGTTTCCTCTCCCCCAATTAACATTTAATTAATATTTAGCTTTTGCCAAGCGCTGGATTCGATAGACAGAAATTTTCACGTTACGAACGCGATGCCGGTCGGTTTTTTCCTTGCAGCCCTGATTGTGCGAGGAACAAATGAGGAAGGAAAAAACCCAAATCCCAAACGGTTTCGATTCACCGGCGAGGCAAACTAACAAGAAACTTCGCGAAAACGCAAGGATGCCCCTAAAATATTCCCAGCCCTTCCCCATCTGCCTCCGCCTCCCGGAACAGCGAGGAAGAGGAAAAGGACATTTATTTAAAATGCTTTTTTTTTTTTTTTTATTTAAAATCTCAACAGTGGATCACTTTTTTTTTTTGCAACCAAACAAGTAATAAATATTATTTAGCAACTTTTTTTTTCTTTTTCTTATTTTTTTTTTTTTACAAAAATAAACAGATGATAAAATCTCTGCAAGGGGCAGCGATAAGAAAAGTTGTTATTTCAGAAACAAGCCCAAGTTCTCAGTATTGCAACACGGACAGGGTGAAAGTTCCTACACAGAAAGAGCATTAAAGAGTTCAAACTTTGTTAAAGGTGGCAGGAACGTAAAAAAACCAAAACATACGTGTTATACGCTTAAAAGTAAAACAACCCAACAAACCCCAAGAACCCAAACCAACGAAATCAAGGCGAACCGACCCCTTTTTCACTCATGAGGCTGACACAGAACAAGTGCACGGACGGAAAGCTCAGGCGGAGCGGACTCGCGTCGTTATCGGTCTATTTACAAATCCCGAACCGGAAAGAAAACCGACAAAAAAACCCCGGCGGGCTGGGGAGCGGGGAAAGTGGGAATAAACCGAGTTTCCCGGCTGCGCTTCCACCCGGAGCGCCGCTGCTCCTGCCGCCTCCGGCTGCCCCGGAGACGGGCTCTCCGGGGGGATGTGACCCGGGAACGGCTCCAAAGGCTCTACGTGTAGAAACGAGACCGGGAGAGCGGAGGGAACGAACAAACAAACAAATAAACGAGGCAAAGCCCCTCTGCAGTTTTGGTTCCTCCACTCGCGGCGAGCCCAGGGACCGCCGCCCTCCCCTCCTCGCGGAGTCATCGGCAACGTCGGAAAATTAAAAATACAGAAGATGCGCGGGGCTTTACTTGTGCCGGGGGGGACGCCCCGCCGTGC
>VZRJ01008885.1:197425-219056 GCA_013397565.1 Ptilonorhynchus violaceus | reverse complement strand
GCGCGGCGGGGGGGAGGGACTTTTGTCAAATCCATAATAAAATGCAACAATGACAGCGCCGGGAACAGCTGTTGGGGGGGCGGGACGGAACGGAGACGGGACCAAACAGCCCCCGGCTCCCGGCGGCACGTCGGTGTTTCCCTGCGCCCGTCCCGTGCCGCCCCGCCGGGAGCTCTCGGCCGCGGCCCCGCCGCACGCACCGGGCAGCGCTTCCCCCGCCGGCTGCCCTCTCCTGCCCCGAGCCCGGGCGTTATTCCCCCGTCAAGTGCTGCAAAGAGAGGCGGAGGAAAGCGGGATTTCGGCCTCTCCGTTCCCCACGAGCGAATTTCCCCGCGGAGGTCGGGAAGCGGCGCCGAGCATCCTCCGGCTCCGGCCCCGCAGCGACCTGGAGAAGTTCTTGGGGCGGCCACCTGAATGTCCCCCCAAAGGAATCTCCAGCGAGACCGGAGCAGGACAGGGGAGAGCAAGAAAGAGTAAAAGACGTTAACAAACAAACAAAAAATGACCTTCGGAAATGCCTCCCGCCTTCCTGCGCGGCTCGCCCGGCTCCCGGCGAGTCCCCTCGCCCCGGCAGCTCCGCGCAACAGGGTCGGAGCTTCCTCCCACCGGGGTAAATCCCCCGGCCGCCCCCTCCCCGCCGTCCCCCCCGGCCCCTGTGCCTTTGTTGTATTATTTTTACACCCGTGTGTTTCCCAGCTGGCCCGGCAAGCCTCAACCATCCGTTAAATATGTATTTAAAACGTTAAGANGGGGAGGGGGACTCAGGTCTATGCAAACTTTGCATTTATTCCGTGGCGGGGAAGCGGCAGCAGGAGCCGGGCCCTGCCTTCTGGCTGAGGGCTCCGAGCGCCGCGCTGGGGGAGCCGCGGAAAACAGGACAACAACGAGCACAATTAATTAATTAATGAAAGCCCGGCGCCCGTCCCGGCTCCCGGCAGTGCCCGGCCTGGGACGGGGAACGGGCCCCGGCCAGGCCGGGAGGGGCGGCGGGGTGGGGGCGGCGGTCCCCAGGGCCGCAGAGCTGGGGCGAGAACGAGGAAAACGCCGGCGTCTCCCGTCTCCCGTCTCCCAGGGTAATTTTACTTCTTAAAGGCTGGGACCTTTCCTTCTTTAAAGGTCGGACCCGCCGCCCCTTCGACCCCCAAACGGACGGAGGGTCCCGTGCTCCCCGTCGGGTGAGAGGCTGTCACCGGCAGCTCCATCCTCCCGGGATGGGATGGGATGGGACGGGACGGGGCCCCGGAGCCCCCGCGGAGCCCCCTGGGGGCTGTGGAGGTGGCGCTGGAGCAGGGGTGCGGGTCACCTGCCGGAAGGGACGGGGGAAAAGCCTGGAAGAGCCTAGGGCCTTGCCCTGGGGAGCGGAGATAGACAGCGGGGGAGGGATGGGGGGGCTGTCGGAGCTTGGGGCCGCTGAGCCCTGCGGGGGCCGTTCTGGCGTCACCCTGGGGGGCCAGGAAGGAGAACTGGGCAGCGGACTCGCTCTTTTTCCTTTTTTCCTTTTCCTTTTCCTTCCTTTTCTCCTTTTCCTTTTCTCTTCTCGCTTTTCCCCTTTTCCCTTTTTTTTGTTTTTTTTCCTTTTCCCTTTTTTTCGTTTTTTCTTGATTTATTTTTCTTCTTTTCCTTTTTTTTTTTTTCTTCCCTCTCCTCTCTCCAGAGAGGAAACCCTTCTCCGACTCCGCAGCGGAAAACCCGGGGTCTGTGTCCCTAACGGAGCAACGTTTTCGATGATCCCCGTCCGTCTGTCTGGACACGGGGATCCTTCCGCAGGACTACGCGGGGTTTGCGTGGGGCCGGGATCGGGATCGGGATTAGGATCGGGATCGGGATGTCATCTGCCGTCCTGTCGGGGGTGCGAGGAAGACGGGGGACGCTCTCTGCCATGCGATGACAAATTAAACGCCACACCTCCCCCTCCCCGGACTCGGGAAGGCTCCGTATCGCCACCGCCTCTCGTTGGCGCATCCCGGGAAGCGGCCCCGGAGAGTTCCCAGAGGAGCCCTTCACCCGAACTTGATTTTGACACTAAAATGTGGAGCAGAGCCCATTTTCTGAGCTATGAATATGTATTATTTTTTAAATAGCGTCTGTAGACAACTAAGGCATGAATGAAGGCAATCAGGGAACACGATGAAGTGATAACTTAATAAAAACCAGACTATCGCTTTCATGTTGGAAATCGCTCGGAATGTCATTAGGTTATTGTTTGAGGGTCCATTGCCCGAGTTCCCCCCGAGCCCGCGGCCCGAGGAATACGCGGAGCCCCGCTGGATCTGCCGGCTCCGGCCGCGAGGAATCGAGGCAGCCGCGGCGCCGAGGGCCGGGCGCGGCCGCAGCTCCGGCAGCTCAGGGCGGTGTCGGCGCTGCCTCGCAGAGCCGGCGCTCTCTGCCTCCCATCTGCTCGCGGGGTGGGGGCTCCGGGCTGGGCTTCGCAGCTCCGGAGCCTTTGAAGCTTCCCGATTCGGGCTGGGATCTTCAGGGATCCGCTGGGGCAGCCGCTGCCCCACCCCAGAGCCCTCTGGAGCACAAATCTCAGCACCCAACACTGAGGACGGGAGCTCGGTGAGCTCTTTGCCCGCTGCTCAGAGGTGTGAGGGGAGTCTCAGGGCAGAGAACAACTTCAGCGTTCAGGTTTGGCCCCTTTTTCTTGTTTTCTTTCTTTTTTCTTTGCTTTATTTCTGGTTGTGTCTCAATCAGATACAGATGCATTTTGTTGTCTGAATTTCCAGGTGAAGCCCAGCCCATGGGTTTTGGTGCTGTTCCACCTGCCCAATTAACACATTTGATACCTGTGATTTCAGGAAGGAAACTCGAGTTCACTGAGCAGGGCACTCCTTGTTATTCCCTCGGGGCTCTCCTCTTTTCCAGCGCTGGATTTGTTTCTGTTCACACTTGTTCCATGGAAATGCTGGAGACACATGCTCTTTGCCAAAAACCCAGCATGTCTTCCCATTCAATCAGAGGCTGGAAAAGCTTCTCATCTTCACAGGAGTCACCCAGAGGGAAGCCTCAGAAATACCAGAGCTGATGTTTGTGATATTTGCAGGATTAAAAATATGCAGGAAATAGGCCGTGTCCTGTTCTCATCCAGCAGAAAAAAACCCTCTTTATTTATAAACTTTTGACACTCCTGAGCCTGCTGTCATCGACAACACAATAATTAAATTGCTATTTTAAACCCAGCCCGGGTTCTGAGTCTTGTGTCTGTCAGGCTCAGTTGTCCCTCCCAGGCACAGCCGAGCACTGGAACCAGCCTGACACCCCGAGATCAACGGGAATGATTTGGGATTGCTCAGCCTGGAGAAGGGGAGGCTCCGGGGTGACCTAATTGTGGCCTTGCAGTACCTGGAGGAGCCGACAGGAAAGATGGAGAGGGACAGACCTCTCCACCCACGGATGACGTGACAGGATGCAGGGAATGGCTTCCCACTGCCAGAGGGCAGGGATAGATGGGATATTGGGAAAAATTTCTTCCCTGTGAGGGTGGGGAGGCCCTGGCACGGGCTGCCTCTGGCAGTGGGAAGTCATTCCCCCTTGTGCTGTTCCTCCATCCCTTGTCCCAAGTCCCTCTCCAGCTCTCCTGGAGCCCCTTTAGGCCCTGGAAGGGGCTCTGAGCTCTCCCTGGATCCTTCTCCTCTCCAGGGGAACACCCCCAGCTCTCCCAGCCTGGCTCCAGAGCAGAGCGGCTCCAGCCCTGGAGCAGCTCCATGGCCTCCTCTGGATCTATTCCATGTCTTTCTTGTGTTGAGGACCCCAGGGCTGGGCTCAGGGTGGATCCGTGCTGTGATTTGCCCATTTGTTCCCTCTGGTGGGTTGGTCTGAGCTGCCTTCAGCCCCTGCTCCACACCAGGGCCTGGGATGGGGAAGGGATGTGTGTTTTACAGATGGAGGGGCAAAAACCCCTGGCACAACTGGGTGTATCTGCTGTGCCAAAAATTGGGTGTCCTTGTCAGGCCTGAATTTAGTCTAAAAACCATATTTTACTCTCAATTTTGCACGAAATTCCCCTATAATGCAGCGTGAAATTTTAGTTCTCATTTAAGTTTCCTGAGCAGTATTTTCATAATTTTCTGTCACATTTTGCCATTTGTCTGTGTCACTCTTAGACTCCTCTCCTCTTTTCCACTTTCTGTGTCTTGAATTTGGTTGAGAGCTCCTTAAAAATGAGACAGCCCTGGCAAAGTTTTACTGATGAGCAGGACATGAAAACACGGATGTGTTTCCTTCCCATGCAAATCAGGTTTTCCTTTCCTGTCCCTACCCTGTGCTCATAAGGAGAACTCCATAAAATTCCTGATGCTGACAGGTGAATGCACCTGTCTGACTGAGCTCCAAGGATTTCGTTGCTGTGGAAATGATCCCTGATCCAGAGGTGTCGGTGCCTTCAGGGCGGGTTTGATGTGAGGTAACAATGGTTGGGCTCATGTGGAAACACTCCCTGGCCATGGGCTTTTCACTGACAGCGTTATGGGAGGTCCTTGGAAAGGGGAAGTTGGAATTACAGAATATCCTGAGTGGGAAGGGACCCACAGGGTCACCCAGTCCAGTCCCTGGCCCTGCACAGACACCCCACCAAACCCAGCCTGTGCATCCCTGGGAGCGTTGTCCAAACGCTCCTGGAGCTCTGGCAGCCTCGGGGCCGTGCCCATTCCCTGGGGAGCCTGTTCAGTGCCCAGCACCCTCTGGGGGAAGAACCTTTCCCTGATCTCCAGCCTGACCCTGCCCTGGCACGGCTCCAGCCGCTCCCTGGGTCCTGGCAGGTCACAGGGAGCAGAGATCGGAGCTGCCCCTCGGGAGGAGCTGCAGCCCCCAGGGAGCTCTGCCCTCAGTGTCCTCCAGGCTGAACAGAACAAGTGACCTCGTGTGGCCCCTCCAGACCCTTTCTCAGCCCTGTGTCCCTCCTTTGGACACTCTCTGAGCCCTTTCTCATGTTGTGTTTCCCAAAGCTGTCCCCAGCCTGTGCTCATGGCGAGGCCGCCCCAGCCCAGAGCAGAGCGGGACAATCCCTCCCTCGAGGTGCTCACTTGATTTGTTCTTTAATATAAAAAAACCCCACCACAAACTGCTGGATAGCGAAATCCCTGTCAAAAAATTGCTGAGATTTCTCCTCGGTGTGCTGAGGGTTTTGGGGGGTTGGAGCCTCCCCGGGGCCAGCATTCCTGGGGGAACAGCTGAACGGAGCGTCGGGAGCGAACAAACCCGAGCCCCGCGCCGGGAGGACCCCGCTCCTCGTCGGCCGTGATGTCAAAGGTTGTCCCCGTGTCCCCCCCGCCCTCGGGGCGCCTTTGTTTGGCTCGGTGGCCCCAGCAGATGGCCCAAAAGCCGCACCCCGGCCGGCAGAGAGGGACCACATGTGACGAACCGTGGCTGTCTCATTAGCACTCGGGGAGGGGAGGGGGGCAGCGCAAGGATGAGAAAAAAAGATAAAAAGAATACACAAAGACATTTACATATTTACATTGTTTCTCCCTCATTTCCAATTCTCCTTTCGCTGGAGTGGCAGTGAGCTCGCTTTTCTCCTTCTGTTTGTGTGTTTACTTGTGCTAAATAGATTATGATAATCAGGCACATAAATGCATGCAACTGTTATTATGGCATTTTAATCACAGAGTTTTTCACTGGAAGCCTTCATTAGAATTCTCATAATCTCACTTGTTAGTGTAACAAACAGTAATAAATGCCAAGGAACTGGGATTAAGTCAGAGACATTCAGACATTAAAGGAGGAATATGGAAATGTTGTCAAATCTCCGCATTATTTATTGAAATGTCACATAAACAGTTCAGGTCTTTAAATATCTCACTCATTAGAAGGAGAGGGTGTGTGGCCACCTGAAGACAGCAATTACATTTTTAGGGAGTGCAGGAACCATATGTCTCTCCTCGACTCTTCCCAACTTTCCTGGGCGACCCAGGCGGTTGTTACTCTTTAGCCATTGGTTCCTATTTGTCAACTCCACCCCTGGGATTTTTGGGAGAGGTTGCTCATGGACGGCTGGATATGACACGGGAAGATGCCCAGAGAAGCTCTGGCTGTCCCATCCCTGGAAGTGTCCAAGGCCAGGTTGGAGCAGCCTGGGATAGTGGAAGGTGTCCCTGCCCATGGCAGGGGTGGCACCGGATGGGCTTTCCCGACTCAAACCGTTCTGGGATTCCATGATTCCATGAATCTGGCTTCTGTGTGGCTCTTCTGGATCTTTGCAGAGTGATGCCCTGGGGGTCCCAGCTCCTCCAGCTGAGCCAAAAGTGTCCTGACACCTCCTCCCAATCCCTCGGCAGAAGGAGAGGATCCCGCAGGGATGTGGGATTCCCCCCCAGCGCTGATCCCGTGCCGTGCCTCGGGATGCAGCTGCAGGAGCGGGATGGGGCTTTGCCACTGCTTTTTCGGGCCATAAAACACGTGGCACACGCCTGGAAGCGCTGCGGAAATGTGGGATGCTCCCCCGGGGCCGGGATGCTGCGAACAGCAGAGGGAAGGGATCGGAGCTGCTCTTTTCGTGCGGCTCAGCCAAACCCCGCTCATCCCGCGGGCCTCCTCCCACTCATGAATATGCACCGAGCCCCCCCCCCCCCTCCCGCCCCTCCCCGGAGCGTGGGGAGGGGGCTCAGAGCCCCCCGCCTCGGCACCCATGGAAAACACCGGATCAGCGGAGTTTTCACAGAGGTTTGGGTCTCCCCTCTTCTTCCTTTTGGATTTCTCCCTTCTCAGAACAAGAAGGAAAACTGAACATAAAAGACAACCACGCTCAGATGGGGCTTCCCATTCCCCAGAGTTTGGCTTGGGGTGGGGGGTGGGACAGGGGCAGGTGAGTTTTGTTCTGCTCCTGAGTTCAGCCAACAGTGGGAATAAGTTTTGCAGGCAGAGAGAAAATCCTGCTGTAGGAAAACTCTTGTTGACCCAAAGAAGGGAGAACCTCCAGGTTAATCAAATCTGCACTGGAAGGGGAGTTTGATTCTCCTTCTCCCATAAAAGACCCGTTTTACAGGAGGCACCAGATTGTGTTTATCGAATACAATCCCAAATCAGCTCCCTGTGCAAGCAGGAGCTGCTCTTTGTGTGTCTGAGGAAGGAAAAGTCTTTGTGGCACAAGGAAACACAAAAAAAGGAGGCATTATCCAGAATGAAATGCTGTGCAAATGCTGCATCCATCAGGAATTCCAATATGGATTCAAACACAGAGACAGATGAGGGTTGTCTGAAAGGACGAGTTTGGAGGCTTTGGATCTGAAGTTCTGTGGTCTCTCCCTCCCTCCTCTCCTCAAACACAAAGCATCCCGAAGGGATTTATGTTCACAGGAGCTGCTCTCATGCCACTGCATTCCAACCCCCCCTTCAGCTGGGGGAAATGTTCCTGCAGGCTCGTGTGGCTGGAGTTTTGTGGGATTTTTTCCAGGATGTCCCTGTCCCCCCACGCGATGCTGACGGTCCGCTTGTGCCATCAGCCTCTTGCTTTGCTGCCACACCCTTGTGCAAAGGGGGGTTTCTGTGCTGGAGTGGCCCCACTTCCCACTGAATTTCCTAAAGGATTCTCCACAAGCTGTGGAGCTCCAGAAAGATGTTCTTCGCTTGGCAGGGGGTTTTATGCATTTGCCGTAAGGAAAAAAACCCGAGGAGAGATTCCTCACTTTGGGTAACGCTCTGGCAGGAGTTTGATCTTTTTATAACATCCTGAATTTATTACTTTGGGTTCTCTGTGCTGTTCCTCCCTCCAAGGGCCGGGTGGGAGCTGCTCTCCTGGCTGGAGCATCCCTGACCCATTCCCACGTGTGCCTGGGCTCCGGGGGCCGGGATTTAAAGCACATCTGGCTTTGGAACCGCTGGCAGAAAGGGAAAATAGAAATGCCTGGAATAACACAGCTTGTTTTAAATCCCACATGGAGCCTCCCCCTGGCACTGGAGGTGAGAGAGGTCCTGGTGCTGCATGCTCCAAAGGGAAAAGCTCCTGGAGGAGCTGGAAGGGTTTCCTTGCCAAAACCTCAGCGTGGCCAAAGCTCTGCCCTTTGTGGCCACCTCTTTTGTCGGGTGCCTGGCATGGAGCTGGGAAATGGGGGCTGGAGCAGGGAAACCAGGAGGGCTCAGGTAGGATGTGACAGGGAGGCCCAGGCTGAGGGACTTGAGAGGGAAAAGTTTAGGAAGGAATCGGAATCATCATGGAATTCCAGACTGGTTTGGGACCTTACAGCCCATCCAGTTCCAGCCCTGCCATGGGCAGGGACACCTTCCACTATCCCAGGCTGCTCCAAGCCCTGTCCAGCCTGGCCTGGGACCCTGCCAGGGATCCAGGGGCAGCCACAGCTTCTCTGGGCAACCTGGGCCAGGGTCAAGAAATGCAAGTTCTTGGGAGAGGGAAGGGAATGGGGGAAGGAACAATGGGTGAGGTGTGTTCCCAGGGATAGGCAGTGGAGGAAAGGAGGGAAGTGGTGCAGCACCAGGATCAAACACCTCATAGGACAAGGAGGAGGCATGAGGTGTCAGTGAGAAAGAAGGGGCAGAGTAGGAGAAAAACTGTAAAAAAATTGCTTGGGGTTTTTTGGATTTCCCAAACAAGGAGAAAAGTTGCTGCCTAAACAGGGAGGAAATTCACAAACTCCACATAAACTGTTCTCCAGGCTCCAGAAAACAACACAAATAAAAATTAATCTGAAGCAAGACCTCTGTGTATTTTGACTGGACAGGTGTTTTGACCTGTGCCAACAGATTTGAACCCAGAAAAATGTCGTTTTCTCAAAAAATGCAACGTATATGAATATCATTTTGAGGTGTCCAGAAAAAGCTCATTTTCTCAAGACACAAAGCATGGAAATGTCATTTTGAGGTCTCTCAGCCAGGACGTGTTTTTGCTGGTTGCTCCAATAACTTCCAAACATCTTTCCTCCCACCACAACTCTGAGGAAATCAGCCTCTGTCTGGTGTTGTGCCAGGCGTGGGACACATCCTGGTGGTGGGATCTGTGTCCGAGGAGGAGCTGGCTCAGTCTGGCTCTGCCTGGCTCCACTCCTGTGTCAGCCCCCAGCCAGTGGCACTCGGACACCAGCTCTGTGTCCCTCGTGGCACCCCAGGACGGGCCCAGGCCCCCGAGGGTGCCCTGTAGGGCCGTGGGGGGCTGTGCCCTGTGCCCTCCCTGCTGTGCCCGCCCTGCTGTGCCCGTGCTGTGCTGGTGGCACCGGGCGGTGTCACCGCTCACCCTCCGGCGCCGACGGTGCAGCCACGGGTGAGGTTCGGGACCTCTCCTGCGCGGTGCAGAATTTCCCCTCTTTATTTGGGGGTTCTGTGACATTTCTTGAATCACTGGAGCGTTTCAAGGCTCGATTCTGCTTGGAAAGGCCCCTCTGGGGCTGCAAATCCCTGTCGGTGTGTCATTCCCCGCATCGTTCCCAGCGGAGCGACGCTGCCGGCGCGGCCCCGCGCAGGTGTGAGGTGCTGAGTGAGAGCCACGTTTTTCCTGGAATGAGAGGATTTCTGCGGCCCGGCAGCCCCCGCGGCCGGGGGCTGACTCCGCTGTTTTCCTTGCTGGAGCGCTCTTGGCTCTCTCTGGCCGGGAGGCCTCTCTTTTCCTGCCTCTCCCTCTCCGCTCCCGGTTTTCTTGGCCTTCCTGGGTGGTGCTGAAGTTGTGATGTCTTGAATACCAATAGTGAAGCCGAACATATGTGAACCTTTCCTAATCCTGCTAATCTTCCTTCAAAAACCTTTCTGAAAGTGGAGGCAACATCCAGATTTAAAAAAAAAAAAAAAAAAAAAAGGGAAAAAAAAAAAAGAAAAAAAAAAAAACGTACCGAGCATTTTAATGACAAATAATCTTTGTAAAGGGGGAGGGGGCTCTCGCCTCAGCTGGAGATGGAGCTTATGAACTACAGCAGGTAGAAATAACTGCTGTATTACCTCATGTAATCTCTGCTATTCAGGGTCAGATTAGGCCTGAATGCGAGCCCAAAGAGACTTCTCTTGTCGAGCGGGGACTTTGTCCCCAGCACGGCTATTAGGCGCTAATTAGTTGTGACACAGAATTACCCGCAGCACAATGGCCACCGCAGCCTTACAAGTCCTTTGAAACCGCTCGGAGGAGCTCAATAGATGCTCCTTTCAATTTTCGAATTCTGCTCCGAGGTTGGAATTATTTCCTCCCCTCCCGCGCCGCTTCCCTCGCGGCTGACGCGGGAGCGGTGGGAATTGGGGTGTTCCCGCTCGGACGCCCGGCGGCTCCCGCAGCTCCGGGCGGGACGGATGAGATAACAGCTCCTCCTTTGATCTCAGGAGCCGCGGTGACTCCGGCTCGTGGCCGCTCGCTGGGTGCCGAGAGACTTCCCAGGGCTCTGGAGGGGAAAACGAGACCTAATGGGATCAGGCGCTGGAGAGGCGGGACGGGGCTGGGCTCGCCAGCACCTGGGGACTCCTGGAAAAGCTGTCTCCCTGTGCCACCCGGCACTTCCCGGTGTTCCTGCGGATCCCTGGGATGCTCGGGATGGAGATCTGAGCCAGCCCCTAACAGAGACTGCAGCCAGATGTGAACCTGGAATTTTTAGGAGCTGGAAGAGGAATACTGAGCGCTAAACCCCCACCTCCTCCCTGCCGGCGAGGGATGAAGGATCGTGCTCCGAGCCCTCAATCCAATCAGCAGCCCCGAGGCAGCTCTTGGCACACGGTTCCTTCAGCAGTCCATGACAAATGGTTCCATTCCCAGCTCCAGCCATTCCTGGGAGGAATTCTGGAGGCTGAATCCCAGGGCAAAAGGAAATCTCTTTCCCCTTTTGCCAGTCCAGACACGGTTGCTTCACTCGGCTGCCAATGGCCTTGAGGAAAACCCCATCCCTGGGGTTTGGGGTGTCCTGGGTGGTACCTGAGTGAGCTGGAGCAGCTCCTGGAGCTCCTGGAGCCGTCTGGCCATGCCTGTGTGGTCCCTGTTCCAGTGGGAAGCAACTCAAACCAGGAGCTCCTGACCACACCTCGAGGGCTNCCGGGGGGGGGGGTTGCATTGGGAACTGAAGTGCAGGGCAGGGGGAATGGGTTCCCGCTGAGAGAGGGGAAATTCAGTTGGATAAAAGGAAGGAATTATTCCCTGGGAGGGTGGGGAGGCCCTGGCACAGGTTGCCCAGAGAAGCTGTGGCTGCCCCTGGATCCCTGGCAGTGTCCGAGGCCAGGCTGGACAGGGCTTGGAGCAACCTGGGATAGTGGAAGGTGTCCCTGCCCACAGGAACAGCTTTTATGTCCTTTCCATCCCAACCCATTCTGGGATTCTGTGGTTCCAACACAACTTTTGTGCCGGCATCCAAGTCCTGGATATGGTCCCACCAAAAGACAAGGACCTGAACCCTGCCCAGCCTGCAAATGCCCAGGGACCCCCAAAGAGGGGCTCTGCTCTCAAAGATGGGGAAATATTTCCTTTTGAATCCAGCACTGGTCCATGTCCCCTGCCCCAAGCAGGGAGCTCCTGATTACAGTGGGATCCCAGCACCTTCCTGGCAGGGAAGGAGAGCTCTCACCTGGGGACCTGGGATATGTTTGAAAGGGCCCTCAGAGCTCATTGCAACGAGGAGACGAATCAGATCAGGCAGATAAATCAAAAACAAAAGCCCAGGTTTTATTACCCTTCCCCATGCTGAAAAGCACCTCCTTCCCAAAGCATTCCCATGGATTTCAAAGCCAAGTGAAATCTCTTGAAAGGGAGAGGAACAAACCCAGCAATATGGTTCAGTACTCAGGGCTGTAATTTGTTAATTTTTCCCCAGTAAATGAGTTAAAATCAGGAGCTTTGATGTGAGCACATGCTAATGTGAGATTATTTTTCCTTAGGTATCACTTTCACAAAATATCTGAACTTCAGTGTTAATGAGGAGAAAAGATTCAATGTTTCTGGAAAGAGAGAAAACACATTAAAAAATTGTGTCTTATAATCTGTGTTCCCCTTTTTAGGGGTTGGAACCCAGCTGAGCAGGGATTTGCCCTCAGCCCCCAGAGAGGGGATCAGGCCCCCTCTGCTCTGCCAACAAACTCTTCCCATGTAAGAGTGAGCTCAAATTAAAGCTCGGATCAGGGCATGCCCATGGCTCTGGGACGCTGCTGAGCCTGGCTGGGGGCCAGCCTCTCACCTGGGCTTCCCACATCCATGTCCAAACCTCTGGACTCCCAAGGCCACTCCTGTTCCTGCTCCTGTGTGCTGCTGGCCCGCTCCAGCTCCGAGATCAAACCAGTTTGTTTATCAACTCTGCCATTTCTTACCTTTTGGGGAACGTTGTGTTACCTCCCGAAGAGCTGCAGAGCAAACCTTGTGTGGCCTTCCTCATGCTTTACACCGAGGTGCAGGGGCAGGTGGGGCTCTCCCAGCCCTCCTTGACTGTGTAGGGTTAAAACCCCACAGGGAGACCCCAGGCTCTGGTATTTAAACACTGAACTGCCCCACGGGAGAGGGGCTGGATGGACCCTCCTCGCTGCCAGCCCCTCTGGGTGGGGCACAAACCTCGTGCAGGGTGAGGGTGTCCAGTGTCCTTCTGTCCCAAGTGGGCACTGGGATCCAAACCTCCTGTCCCAGCCCCTCTCCCCAGGGACCAGCGCTGGCTCAGCCTCCTTCAGCAGGTACTAAACATGCCAAGGACCTCGGCAAGAACTCATGGATCTGCCCTCAAAGGTTTGGGTGATTTATTTTGGCCATAAATCTATTTCTTTGGAGTGATCTGAAATTGATTTCAGGCTCGTTCCTGCTTTCCCCCATTTGGTTGTAATTTGGGATGTCAAGGAAATGGTGTTGAAAGCAGAGGATGAGCCGCTATGAAAAGGGATTTTCTGTCCCAGCTGTGCAGAAGATGCTGCAGGGGGGAGAAGGGAGAGGGGAACGTTGGTCTTGACGTGTTTGCACATGTGCAGAGCCGGGCAGGAGTGGCTTCCAAGGGAAAGGAGAAATCAAAAGAGAATCCTGAGCTCCACAGAACCATCCCATGACAAGTCAGCAGCTTTGTCAGGATCATCCCTTGGTTAGGGAGGGATTCACAGGCAAAGGGAGGTTTCAGGATCTGCTGTGCTCTATTTTAGTATCAAATAAGGCCTTTTTCGAGGGCACGTGCACAGCTGAAGGGATAAACCAGATCCCTTCTGTTAAAGGGACAATTAATTATAAATCAGAAAAAGACTTTCTGACTTTTGAGTCTTTTTCATCTGGATTGGCTCCAAATGAGAGGACTTTTTTCAGTGGTGACAGTGACAGGATGAGCAGCAATGGCCATAAACAAGTTCACCCCAAGCTGAGGAAGAATTTCATTCCATGGAGGGTCAGAGCCCTGGAACAGCTGCCCAGGGAGGGCCTGGAGTCTCCCTCTCTGGAGGCATCCCAAACCCACCTGGACATGTTCCTGTGGCACCTGCTCCCGGTGCCCCTGCCTGGGCAGGGCGTGATTCTCTTCTTCTGTGACTCTTGAAGATTGGGACAAACTCTTGATGTCATTTTTTGCAGCTCAGGTGCAAAGAGTGACAGACACTTCAGCCTGTGTCCTGCCCCCTGTGGACTTTGTCCATCTTGTTGAGCTGGGGCAGCTTTGCCACCTGAGTTTGTCACGTCTGGGAGCTGCCCTGCCTCCTGCAGTGCCTCCCAAACCGTGTGCATTTATTGCCAGCTGGACACAGACAGAGGAAAATCCAAGAAAATGGTAATATTTGCTTACTTGAGCAGCTTGAGGAGCAAATGTCAGGTGGGGCTCACCTGGCTGTTCCTGGGGCCAGCAGCTCCAGGTCCTGCCTGGCCAGGGCCAGGGACAAGTCAAGCAGTGATAACTCAGCTGTGGGACAGCGCACGAGTTCGTGTGGAGTTGCGATCCAAGGGTTTAACATTCCCTGTCCCACATCTCCCCACTCAAGGGCAGCGTCTCAGGATTGAGTCCCATTGCCCCTTCTTGGGACTGAAGCCCTTGCTCCGCTCCCCTCCAGCCCGTGGTGTTTGGTGCCAGACATTTGGGGACAGAAGCGACGAGGTGCGAGGGGGGCTGAAGGATTCCCCTCTCCAGGCATTGTCATTCACCTCCTCCCAGGGATGCCACAGCCCTCCGGGCACAGGGACCACGGCACCACCTCTGCAGTGCTGGAATTCACTGCTGGAGGGCAGTGGGAATAACAGAGGAGGGAAGGACTCACAGCCTTCGCTTCCTGCTGGGAGATGAGACCCCAAACTGGCAGTCCTGTCCTCCTGGACACCACATCCCAGGTCGCGTGTTCCCAGGCTAGGAATGGCTCCCTAAACAAGCAGAGCTGATGGATGCACACAGACTCCGAGCTGGAACGGCCCAGGCCCATCTGTTCCATGGCACAGTGCCCATACCTCGTCAGGGACGTGGGGGACAGGGCACAAACACCGAGTGACCGCAGGGACACCACGAGCGGCCGGAGCAATCATCCCAGCTCTGCCTGTCCCTCAGGGCTCCGGGGCTCCAGCCCTCGCTGTCACAGCCTTGGCAGCTTTTCCCATCCCTGGAAGGGTGCCAGGCCAGGTTGGATGGGGCTTGGAGCAGCCTGGGATAGGGGAAGGTGTCCCCACCCATGGCAGGGGTGGCACTGGGTGGGCTTTGAGGTCCCTCCCAACCCCACCCAGTCTGGGAGCATTGCTGGTACTGCCATCACCAATTCCTCTGGCTTCCCTTTCTCAAGCTTGCCAACCTCAAAGGAAAAACCTGGACTGTTTTTCTAGCAGGAGTCCAAACAGAAAAACATCTTCTTCAAAGCTCCTCCAGCCGTGGCTCTTCCCTGGGGAACCTCTGCTCCATTCCCACTCTGGTGGGAAATCTGGGACCCTCTGGGTGTGTTGTTTCTGAGAAGGAGCTCGACCCCTCAGCCACCAGCTTGGCAAAGAGTTCATCCCAAAAGAGGGATTTTCAAGGCTGCAGAGCAGAAGGAGGGATGGTCTTCCCAAAAAGTTGTTCTGGCTTGGGCAACTCAAGTAAAGATCAAGCAAAACTCCCCCAAATCTCTGTTAAAATGTTGGAGCCTTTCCAAGGAAATGGTAAATAAATAGAAGGTAAATGGAAAGTAAATATGAGCAATAATGGAAAAAAAGTGGTTCACTTTTCGGGGAGGGGGACACTCCTGTCTTGCCCTTGTATTTATATTGGGAATATTGGGAATATCGTGTATTCACTAAGTGGGATTTGTACCAAAGATGCTCAGCTTTAAATCCAGACACTGATGTGCCTCTGTGAAGAGAATTTTTGTCTTCTTTTTCCTTTTGTTTCATTTTATTTAGTCCTTGGGGAAGAGTGAAAGTGGCCTGGCTGTCTTCTCAGGAAATGCTAAATTCTTACTCATCTTTTTACCAGTTCCTGCATAGCAAAACATGATTTTTTTTTTTTTTTTTTTAATAAAGCCACTTCTAGCAGCTCTTGGTTTTTAACACATAATGGTGTTGCCTTTTTGCTGTTGTCTCAGCCCGTGTCAATGCATCAGTTGGGACTTTTGAGCCATATTCCCAGTGCACGGGACTGGCAACGGGTCCAGCTTTTTTAAGGAAACGATAATTTTTTTTTGTCTGCAATAATAAGGCCGGGCAAAAAAGTGATGCTACATTTCTGCCCCAAATTCTCCCTCTCAAGCCTGACTGTGCCTTTCCCAACGGGAGCAAGGCCTCCTTAATTTATTGGAGGGGTGCTCTTTCAGCTCGTGTTTTAGTGGTAATTTACAATGCCCGATGCCCTCATATTCACCTTTCCCTCTTCTCAAGTAGGTGAACACAATGGAATTGTCTCGGCGGGAGAAAAGGGGATGCTTTTCCCCAGCAAGCCCCATTAATTGGGAAGCAGCAGACAACTGACAGGAGAGCGCCGGGTGCGATTATCAGCGCCGGGTGAGAGCCATTAACAAATGGAGAGTGTCATCTTCAGAGCACAAATATTTTCCCTGCCCATAATACCCTCTCGAGGGGACCTGAAGTGGGGCCGCATTGTCCCGCCTGCTCCCAACCCCACCGCCCATCATTTTTTTTTGCCACCGATGGGTTTGGGAGCGGGGGATGCCTGCGCTTCTGGGCCATTGTGCTTCTCCCTTCGGACAAAGCGTTCCCGGCCCTTCCCTGCAGCCCCCGGAGCCGCGGCGACACCCGCGAGCTGTGGGATAATATCCCCGGCATCCCCCAGGAGCGCTTTAAAGCTTTCCCTCGCGCGGTGCGGTTCGGGTTTAATTCCCTCCCTGCCCGCTCTCCCCTTCTTTTTGTCGCCGTCCCGGCGGAACAGAGGATGGGTTTGTCGCCCTGAATCGCGGGGATTGTTTCACATCATCGGCCCATTCACGCTCTCCCCTCCCCTGTTGTAAAACACCCGCCCCGGCCGGGGAACAGTGGGGGCTTTGTGCGGCCGCCCGATACCACCCAGATTTTACCTCGGCCCTCGCCGGGCCCGGGTTTTGTTCCCCCTCAAAAGAAAGCATTTGCTCGGGGGAGGGGAGGGGGTGTTCCTATTGCTCCCACTAACACGGAGGTTAAAGGAAAGATTGATGGGAGAAAGTTCACCTAGAAAACCAGGATAAATTTCTGGCTGGCCAAGGCCAGTTGTTTCATTGTCCGAGGGCCATGTTTTTTGTTAATTATCTCTCACTCTCGCCTTTTATCCAGGAAACCGGCAGCAAAGCCTGGAGAAAGGAACAGGATATAGAGGTCAGCGGGTCCCGTTTGGCCACCTAGGTATTCCATTGGGGATGTGGAGGGGAATGAGCAGCGGGACGAGCTTTTTGGGAGGTGGGAAGTGGGGACCGGCAAGGAATAACTGGGGGTAGCCCCAGGATTCTCAGCCCAAAGTCCCACTCCTGTCTGCAAGATGAAAAAAGAAAGGAAAAAAAAGGAGAAAAAAGAGAGGGGGAAAATAGGAAAAAATAAAAAGCAACACTGGAAAGGGACTTTTTCTTTCTTTCTTCTTAAAGTTGCTTCAAACAAGCCCATGTTGTCAAGGAAATAAACCTTAGTGAGGGGAGGCATTAAACACACAGCTGCTGGACTTGGCCGGCCCCGAGCCACTGGTGGCAATGACAATGATTCTTGGTGGCAGCAAACCAGATCTAAACATAAATAGGGCTGCATGAAAGGAGAGGAAATGGAACAAAACAGTTCCTCGGGTACCACTGGCAGAGGAATAACATCAATTTCGATTAAAAAGCAAAAGAATTCTCCTGTTTCCACACATTAGTAAAGGCATGCAAATTCATAACTGGCCAACAATGTACCTTTGAAATGCAGCTGCGCCCCACAAACGGGGCCTTTCTCCCCGCAGAGAAGCGGGGCTGTCTTAAGCAGAAAGAAAACAACCATTGAAAAAAGCCACCAGGGTCCCCAGCCGTGGGGAGGGGAGCTGGGAGAGGTGGAGGGAACGTGTTGGCTTTGGCAGATGCAGGGGAGTGCAGTTTGCCACAGAATGGGGCCTTCAGAGCTGGGGCTTCCCAAAAGGAGCGGCGCTTCCCGGGAGCCGCCGGCAGGTTGGATTGGGGCAGCTGCTGGGAACAGCCAGGGGCTTTCCGTGGCCAAGGGGTCGGAGGGATGGGGCGGCTCCTGGGGTGGGCAGCACAAAGCCTTGGGTGCTGCCCCAGCCTCTCCAGGAGAGAGGGCTGCTCCTCTCCCCGGTGTCTCAGCGGGGCTGGGATGTGCCCAAGCCGTCCTTTCCCCCTGGAGACATCTCAGGGATCCCACCAGCTCCCACTGTGTCCCATCTGGACCGACATCTCCTACAACTTACTGGAGGAATGTGTAAATCCACTGCTTTGCTCCCAAAATGTCTGTTTGAGATGGAATCAGCAGAAATGGACCTGACTTACCAGGATTTTTGCCTTAAATTCTTTATTCCTGGTGTAGTGGGGCTCCTGGCAGAGCTGCCAGCCAAATTCCCAAAGAGCAGCACCGACCCCTTGCTCCTCCAAAACACCCTGGGAGCAGCAGGAGGCAGCTCAGCCCCACCTTCCCACAAGGGCAAAGCCCCTTCCAGCTGCAGCGGGGTTGGAGCACCCATGGAAATGTGGTTGGGGCTCCTTCTTGGTGTGTGGGGATGATTCCTTCTCTCATCTCATTTTCCAGGTTTGGGAGACCATTCCCATGGCTGAAATTCCATCCTGGCTGTGTCAGCTCAGTGAACACAGAGAATGTCACAGATTTCACACTTTGAAAAGTCTCGAGTTTAACTCGTGGGGACTCGGTGAGGGGAAGGTCCCAGAATTTGGCTCATTTTCCATAGAACAGGTTTTCCCTCTGGGGCTGCCTCACACACTTTGCAAACCCATCTCCAGAAGCGCTCCCTCTCGGATTTATCTTCTTCATTTGATAGAAATCATTTGTGGAGGGGACAAGGCGACTGTCACGGAACAGAGTGGCATTGACACGCCCCAAACAATGCAATAATTATTGCTCAATGGTAAAAATCAATGGCTGTCTGTTGGTGAGTCACTGCTTTTAAGCCCCTAAACCGATTGAGAGCTCTTGCCTTGTGCTACTGTCCACCACGGGGACAGTTGGGTCACCAACTGGGCCCGTGAGCCCTGGCAGCCTCTGACAGCTCCTCATTAATTGGCAGTTTTGTTGTCCTTGCACGAGCTGGGGGAGGGACTGTGGGGGCATTGTCTGGGCCGGGCAGATGGGACAGAGTCCGTGCAGGCAGGCACAGGGACGCGGCCCTGCCTGGGGACTGCTGGAGGTGGCCAGAGCCGGCCCCGGGGGCATCCCGGGCTCTCCAGAGGATTGCCTGGGATGTCAAGCCCTCAAGTTGCTCCTGAGGACCTTTGAGGAACGAAGCTCTGGATTGACTGTTGTTTATCTCCCTGCAAGGATCAAAAAACTCCCTTTTTATGGGATGCTGGAGCCACGGCCCCACCGTGGGAGGGGGTGCAGCCCCCGTGCTGGCGCTGCTGTGTCACCCGGGGCTGGTGTCCCCGCGGCTTCACTTCTGCTGTCCCTACAGCTGGAGAGGGAGGGCAGGGACAGCCGATCCCAACAGGAGAGCAGAGGCGGGTCTGGCCGCGCCCGGCTGGCCCTGGAGCTGCTCTCTCCCCGCGGGATCTCTCCCGGCTGGAGAGCTGCCCAGTGCCCCTCCGGAGCGGGACACGAGTCCCATCAAGCGGCGGGGGGGACGGTCGGGGACAGGTTGGCATTTGTGCGAGACAGGGTCAGGACACGGCGTCATCCTCGGGCTCCCTGCCGGGAGCGGGATGCAAATGAGCCGGGAGCGGAGCCCCGGGAGAGCCCACCCGGCCGGGAGGGGACGGGCCCCGCTGCCACCGGAGGGCAGGGCCCGGCTCCCCGGGGCCGTGTCGGGGAGGAGATGCGAGATCTGTCAGGGGAGAGGCTCCTCGCCAGCAGGAGACACCGGAGCTCTCCGTCCCCATCGTGTCCTCCGGGGAGGGGACAGGCGGAGCCACCTCCGCACCGACCGTGCCCGCGGCCCCGGCCGTGGGGCTGTGACCCGGTGTCCCCGGTGTCCCCGGTGTCCCCGGCTGGCTAGGGCAGGGCGAGTGGCTGGGAGCAGGGACAGCTTCGGAACACCGCCTTGGAAATGGGAATTCTCAAAGGCTTCTCGTCACAATCAATGTGCAGCTCCTGCTCCTGGCCGGCATCACCTCCCGGCAGGTTTGGCTTTACTGTCCCTCTCCAGGAGCTGCACGGATGTTTGTCCGTGTTTTCCGGACACAACACTGGCAATTCCGTGGAAGTTTCTCCCCAGATCCCTCTGCTTTGTCCCAGGCTGGTCTTTGCTCATCGTTGTTTCACCCGGAGATGCTGGGTGGTTCCCATGGGGGAGGCCCATCCCTGGAGGTATCCAAGGCCTGCCTGCCTGCCTTCCTTCCTTCCTTCCTTCCTTCCTTCCTTCCTTCCTTCCTTCCTTCCTTCCTTCCTTCCTTCCCTGCATCTCTTGCCCTTTCTCCATTTCTCTTTCTGCATTTCTCTCTCTTTTCTGTGTTTATTTTTCTCTCTCACTTTCTCACTTTCTTTTTCCTTTTTCTTCATTCTATTTCTTTTTTCTCTTTCTTTTTTCTCTTTCTTTCTTTTTCTTTCTCTCTCTCTCTCTTTCTTTCTTTCTTTTTCTTTCTCTCTCTGTCTCTCTTTCTCTGTCTTAATCTCTTTCCCTCTTTCTCTCCCAAACACACCCAAATAATGAATTTAACGTACTTCAGCAGTTTGGACAGTGATTTCCCTTTATTTCATACAAATCTGTGTCCTTTTGGCTGGCATTTTATAGAGGGTTTGGGAAACTTGCTGGGTTTCTCTCTCCTGGTTTCTCTTCGCAGGAAGTTCTGATGTCAGCACAAAGAGTAAAGATCCCACCTCAAGTGCCACGAATTTCCTCCTTTTAGTGATGTTATCACTTCATTGTGCAACTTTTAGACCGGCTGGAGCCGTGAGTGGTGCCCAGCACACCCTGATTGTGTCCCGAACACTCGTTTGGAACCAATTGCTGTGCAAATACTCCACCAGCATTCCCATTCTCCCTCTAAATGCGCGCAAGAGATTCCCCGTATTTGCCGAGGTACTTAAACGACTTCAATGTAGCTCTGAGGCTCCAGAAGGAAGTTCGCAGCTGCACCGGCCCCTCTGCAGCACCCTCGGAAAGGCCCGCAGCAGATCACGTTGCTTTGGGGTTAAACCAGGGCTTTTGTGCTCAAAAATACAGCAGTGAATAAAAATAAGTGCAGCTGGAGATCTCTCAGCGAACGATTCACAAACCTGCACCCATCAGAGAGAGAAAAATCATCTTCCTTTAAGGACAGGGAGATACTGAGGAGTCTTAAAGTATATTAGAGCAGCTTAGAGCTCTCGATGTGGGGGAGAAACCTGGGATATTATCCCCAGTGCTAAGGAGATTATCAATGGATTTCACTCCCCAATCCTTTTTACAACACCCATCTCATTAGAATGAGTAATAAAGATGACATCACAGAGAGGTCTAATTGATCAAAAAGAGCTCCCTTTAACTGTGTCCAGATTCACTCTCTCATTCAAGGCCATTTTTTCCCCCCAGAAATTCAGCTTTGCCTTTGATGGAACAGTTGAAAAGTTTTAGTATCAAATCAAACTCGCGTTGTTATTATGCAAAGCTTCCCCCCGTCCTCCGCCGCGGTAAATGACCCCTATTAGCATGCAGATTGACTGGGGATTACCAGAAGGTTTCCCAAAATAATCATCAGAAAATGTCTTTCTAAGGGCTGCGTTCCCCCTGCGCGGCTCCCTCGGCTCCTTCTGCTCGGTCCCGGCCCGGCGGAGCCACCCAGCCGGGCGGCGGCCCCGCTCCGCTGTCCCCAGATGGTCGCGGGGCTCTTGTTCTCCGCAGCCACGCTCTGAATGGGCCCGGCGATTCCCAGCGGGAACAGCGGGCGCGATGGTTTTGTGCGAGGCAGCAGGAATTTTGCCACAGATGCCCCCACAGCCAGGATCTCCCTCCCTGCCTGACCTGGAGAGGCTGGAGTGGAGTGGACGCAGACGATGAATAGGTGGTGTTTTATGGACAGTCGGGTTTAATTGCTCTGTTTCTGTCGGAATCGGCCCCTCCTGAGTGAAGAACAGGCTGAGGGAGCCAGGGAAGGGGCTGGAGCACCAGGAGTGTCTGAGGGAGCTGGGAAAGGGGCTCAGACTGGAGAAAAGGAGGCTCAGGGGGGACCTTCTGGCTCTGCACAGCTCCTGACAGGAGGGGGCAGCCAGGGGGGG
>VZRJ01008885.1:184601-197378 GCA_013397565.1 Ptilonorhynchus violaceus | reverse complement strand
CATGGGCTGGGAGGGCTTTTCCAGCCTCAGGGATCCTGGGATTCTGTGAAATTTTGCCACTTTTACTCCAGTGTCCCACCTGAGAGACTTCAGCCCGTGAGCACCTCCATGGGATGTACCTGAGACTTCCCACAGCCCCACACACAGAATCCCAGGATCCCTGAGGTTGGAAAAGCCCTCCCAGCCCATGCAGCCCAAGCTGTGCCCGATGCCCACCTTGTCCCCCAGCCCCGAGCACTGAGTGCCACGGCCAGGCATTCACTGAGCAATTCCAGGTGATTCCCCCTTCCCTGCGGTGGCTGCAGGAGGCAGAGGGGGTGGATTTGCACAGACAGAGTTGGGTGATTAGAGAGGAGAATGGAATAACCGAGAATCAACGCCACTGAAAGGTGTCCAGCTGTGGGCAGTGATGCAGAAAGTGTCAACATTGGCCAGGGAAAACTCTGACCTGTTTGGAGTGACCCACAGAGCCTCAGAGCGCCCGTCACCAGCTGCAGCCTGAGCCGGCCCCTCAGCCCATTCCCAGCTTTTCCTTGTCCTTTCCCTGTGGTCACACAGTTGTGATGTTGTGCCACAGGATGAGTATTAAAATATCCTGCAGCTGGGTTGCTTTTCAGTTTAGCTTTTCCCCAATTTCTTTTCCTGAAGGAGTCGGCAGGAGCACAGCTCACACTGCTCCTGAATCAAAGAATCATGGAATCATGGAATGTGCCGAGCTGGGAGGTACCCACAAGGATCACCCAGTCCAACCCCTGGCCCTGCACAGACACCCCAACAATCCCAACATTTTTTATGATTTAAAAGGCATTCCAGGGGTTCACCCAGCTCTTGCCAGTAGCTGAGGAACAAACAAATTAATGAACCACACAGGAGAAACTTCACGAACTTGGGGGCTTTTATGCCCAGAAATCTTAACATTGAACCTCGTGACACAAAATCCCTGCAGGTGGGGTGGGAAACTGGCTGTGGTTGGTGGCACAAGGTGCTACAGGGAGAGAGAACAAACACATCCTGCAGGCTTATTTTGTTTGTTCCCAAAATATCGGTGGTGCTGAATCCTGGCACAGGATGAATAGGTGAAATTGTTGATCTCTTTGTCACAGAATCCCAGAAGGTTTGGGTTGACGAGAACTTAAAGCCCATCCAGTGCCACACCTGCCACGGGCAGGGACACCTTCTACTAGCCCAGGCTGCTCCAAGCCCCATCCAACCTGGCCTTGGACACTTCCAGGGATCCAGGGGCAGCCACAGCTTCTCTGGGCAACCTGTGCCAGGGCCTCCCCACCCTCCCAGGGAACAATTCCTTCCCAAGATCCCATCTAACCCTGCCCTTTGGCACTGGGGAGCCATTCCCCGTGTCCTGGCCCTCTCTGCCTGTATAAAAGTCCCTCTCCCTCCTATTTATCAGCCCCTTTCAGGTGCCAGAAGGTACCAATGATTTGTTGTAGAATAGTGATCTGTGTCATTATTGTAATTCTCTACTAATTCTCTATATTTTTTCAGCTGTAAAGGTCTATTAAATATGTCTGATTTTCCCTCTTCGACTCTCCTTGGTGTCTTCCTTGTTCTTTCTCTTGATCTTGATTTTGGGTGACATTTCCCAGTGGACCTTGACCCAACCTGGTCTTTTTACCGTAAATCAATAAAACAAGACCCAACTGCAGAGCTCAAAATCTCCTCAGCAGAAGAATTTCTGCTTGAAAGGAGGAAGGTGCAGATCCTGAACTACAGGGGGCTTTTTTTTTTTTTGGAGCTTTTTTTGTCGTGTTGGTCATTATGTATGTATTGATGCAACTTTTAAATTTGTATTTAATGTTTATTTATTAAATTAATTTTTATATTATTGTATCCTACATGTGTGCATTAACAGGATTGTTTCCGAGATCTGGGAGTCCTGGGGGGTGACAGTGTGTCCTGGGGCCGGGAGAGCCCCTGGGATCCTGGGAAGCATCGGGAAGAGCATTCCCAGCAGGTCAGGGAGGGGATCCAGATGTGAGGCACATCTGGAATGTTCTGTTCAGTTCTGGCCTCCACAGTTCAAGGAAGACCAGGAGCTGCTGGAGAGGGTCCAGCAGAGGCCACAGAGATGATTTGGGGTCTGGAGCATCTCTGATGAGGAGAAGCTGCAGGAGCTGGGCCTGGTCAGTCTGGAGAAGAGAAGGCTGAGGAGGGATCCCATCAATCCATACAAATATATCCCATCAATCCATACAAATATCCCATCAATCCATACAAATAAAGTCTCTCCAGGGGGTGTCAGAGGATGGTGCCAGACTCTGTTCAGTGGTGCCAGTGACAGGATGAGGAGCAATGGCCAGAAACTAAAACACAACAAGTTCCACCCCAAGCTGAGGAAGAGCCTCTTTCCATGGAGGATCAGAGCCATGGACCAGCTGCCCAGGCAGGAGCTGGAGTCTCCCTCTCTGGAGACATCCCAAACCCACCTGGACATGTTCCTGTGGCACCTGCTCCAGGTGACCCTGCCCTGGGTGATCTCCAGAGTCCCTCCCCACCCTGACTGCGCTGTGATTGTGGGATTTCGGGAACTCTGCTCTCTCCCAGACAAAATCCCGGTACAATTCCCAGCGCGGGGTTGGTTTCTGTCGCACTCCACCCTCAGCCCGAGGAGGCAGCGCAATCTGTTCCCTCCGTGCCGTTAATGGCCCATCCCGCAGCCCCGGGATGGAGTTGCCGATGGAAAGAGCCGGTATTGTTTGCTTAACAGTCAAGTGACAAATTATTTAATTAGCACATATGCCATTTGTCTCCGCAGCTGTGTTCATCGTCCTAATTGCAAAGCAGCCCTAATTTATTGCGCCTATATTGCTCCCTAATACTAACACGGTAATTATATGCTTCCATTAGCCCACTACACCCTATGTAAGGAGGGAAAAAACAGGGAAAAGGAAGATTAATTCCTCCACACCATGTATCTCTCCCCTAGCAAAGGTATGGATCGCTCGCCGGGAAGGGAAGTTCAGGGAGCAGCTGGAAAAGTGACACCTTCCCCGGGCGTTTTCCTCTTAACCACTTTCTTTAAACTTTTTATTGCCGGGATTTGGCCGTTTGGGCTTTGTTTTGGGAAGTGTTTCAGTTGTGCTTTGAGATCTCCACCTGCTGGAGAAATCCCAGCACGCACAAAGGAGCTCCGGGAAAGCCCTGACTCCTCCGCGGCAAAATCCGCTTTTCCTTTTCCTCCTCCTCCTCCTCCTCCTCCTCCTCGGCAGAGCTGCCCCGGCCGGGAAGGAAGCGGCACTTCCCACCTGGAGGCACTTCCTCCTTCCCAGCCTGGGGTGGGGCCGCTTGTTGGCACTTTGGGATGCTCTGCTCCGGGCAGGAGAGGTCCAGGCTCTCCACAAGTCCCACCGGAGAAACTGGGGAGGTTTCTGCCTGGCAACTTCTTGGGAACCATCCCAGTTTTCTCGCTCTGAGCAGCCTGGGATAGTGGAAGGTGTCCCTGCCCACGGATAAGTTTTACGGCCCCTTCCAGCCCAAACCATTCCGGAATTCTGTGATTCAGGGATTCTCGAATGGGAATCTTTAACAGGAGACAAAGCTGAGAACCAAACCCCCCTCGGGAGGGCCGGGGCTTCCCCTGAGGGGTGACGGTGGCAGCAGGGCCGGGAATGCCACTGTCCCACAGCAAAGCTGGAGCCGAGCCCGTCAGAGGATCCCGGGATGCTCCGGGCATCCTGCCCCGGGGTACAGCAGCGTGGGCTCGTTCTCCCTGACCCCACAGAAAGGAAAGCTCAGCAATGGGGCTGCTGTTAACCGGGGGACAGGAGAAGCTGCCCCAGCTCCCAGCTCAGGCCGGCACCGAACAGCTGCCGGGCTCTCCCCTCGTCAGGCTGAGCCCTTCAGTGCACCCCCGGCCCGGGAGCCTCAGCTAAGCCCGTCTGAAGTCGAGAGGATTTAAGCAGATGCCCTCTCCAAGCCCGGGCTTAAGCCCCTGAAGGGCCGAGGAGCTGCCGAGGGCGGGGGCAGCTGCAGGAGCCGCTTCCTTCCCGGGCCGAGCCTTCCCTTCCCTTCCCTTCCCCATCCTGCTTTCCCTGGCTGCGCTCTGGGATCTGCAGCCCTCGGGAACAAACCCTTCAGGATCTGAGTGCCAGGTCCGGCTCAGTTGCTGGATCAAAGGGGTTCCGTGTGGGGCCAGCAGTGCCCCGACGGTGGCGAGGAGCTGCTCCCCTCTGAGCACACCCAGGCATTGCCCCCCTCTCCACGCCAGGAGAAGGTGTTGGTGACAAGGGACGAAAGCCGAGGCCACCTCTCGCCCGTTCCCCCCCCCAGGGAGTGCCAGGAGGGCCCAAATGCCCCCGAGGTGAGGCAGCCCCACGGGAAAGGGGAGAGGGCAGAGGAGAGGGCGCTTTCAGGTGGCTCCTGCAGCCCTGCCTCCCGCCAGACGCCAAATCCAAGCCGGCAAATGCAGCTCCTTTCTTTTTCCCCCCTTTTTCTCCCTTCAATGCGGGCTACAAGGCTACTGCCAAAAACATATCCAGCACAATCAAACATCAGATGGTGACTCCTTTCCCACAGCTTGTGTGAGTGAAAACAGTGAAATTATACCCATGTTTTAGCGGCGAATCCCCTGGTGTTCGAGCGAGGCAAGCCCAGCACAGGGCTCTTGTTCTCCTGCTTTTTGTTCCTGGACTTGCACTGTTTTTAGCACTGGACACCATTCAGCCCCCATTCAGCATTGTATGTCACTTCACATATGGTTCATCCGCTCCAAATGTGTGCATGTACCCAGAAAATGCAGCTTTTCATTATGTATTCTCTATGTAACAGAAAAGATTAAGATGTAAGCCCGGTGAATGCAGCAGGAATTAGTTGGACAGATGAATAAGGGAAAAATGAATCTGGAATGACGGCGGATTTAGTCTAATGATGGTGGGAGGGCGGTAAGAACTTGGTGGTAGGTTTCAGCCCTTTTAATCCCAGCCTGTGTGTGTATTTTGGCAGGAGAAATGTTTCTTCAGAACTACATCCAGAGGGATACAGTAAAAACACTTTTAACCCGACGCACATGAAAGGCAGCAAAATTGTCAGGCACCACAACGCCCGCCCTGCCCCAAACTCCTCACGGATTTTGGGCGCTCTTGGTGGAGACCCCTCACCATTCGGACAATAAATATAAAACCCCCACCTCAGTGAAAGCCTGGAATATCAGCCCGGAATTTATGCGTTTCATTCAGTTATTCTTCCTCTCAGATATAATTTCCATGGATATCCCCTAATGAGGAAGCCTTTGATGCAAGTCTGAGAGGGGATTTCAGTTTTAAAAGGAGAATAAAGGGACTGCGTGCTGAAGTTTCCTTTACACCCTCTGCCCACAAATGCTCCCCTAAAATCTTCCTGACCGTGAGTTAAAGATACTTTAAAAATCCAGAGATTTGTGCCCAAAGGATGGAGGCTGGGGAGCGCCAAGAATAAATAGAAAAGCAGCTCATTTGCTATCAGCCGTTTTCAGTGTTTTACAGAAAACAAGGAGGGAGAGAAATCCCAGCCCTCAATGGGAACATTTGGAGTTAAGCTCACTTCCTACAACACAGGGAGAAAGAGATATTTTTTTTTTTCTTTTTTTTCGGATTGAAAATCAGCATTTGCATCACAATGGAGATATTTCAAAAGTATAAACACAAAGGGCTGCAACTTCAGAGCCTCCTTGGTCAGCTGTGGTCCTTGGTTTCCAGAGCATCCTCTCCCAAGGAAAGGGAGATTTGCTAATTCCGAGCAGCAGTGGGGAATTCTCGGAGCTGCTCGGGGCCAGAAGAGTTTCCTTTGGTGACTTCTGTGTCCTGCAAAATCCAGAGCAAACCCTTCAGATTTCAAAGGCACCGTTTGAATTTTCTATCTGGTTCTTTTTTTTTCCTTTTAAAGATTTAATCTAATAAGACTTTAGTTAATATTTTTTTCTCCACTTGAAAAATAAAACTAAATTAATCTGAGCAGGAAAACCTCCAGGAAATAACAATTCCTTCTGCCCGGCACCAAAGACATTCTGACACATCCTGTGCACACGGGTGGCTCTCAGCTGTCCCTGTGAAACATTGGCAGCCTAAAAGATAAGGAAAAAATCCTCCTCCTGTGTCCACTCAGTGAATTTTAATTGAAAAGAAAAACAAAAAGTGGTTTAAAAATCCTGGTAGTATTTTTTAAAATATCCCCCTGCCTCCCCACACAAGGATTTTAAGGATTAATCCCTCTAAGAAGCTGAATAAAAACCTTTCTAGTTCCCGAGTAGAAAATTAAATATATTAAATATATAGTAAATAATATAATTAAATATGTGGTCCTTGGAAGAAAATACCTCCTTTAAAAATGAAATATAAATTTAACTTTTAATTGCAATTCTTCAATGCTAGAAAGTCAAAGTGTGTCAATTTTAACTTGAGAAGTTTCACCACCAAAACCAGGGGGATCCTCTTTGGGTGGTGATTTTCAGTAATTGGGTTGGAGTTGCAAAATTTGATGTTTACACCTAAATTTCACCATTCTGTCAAAGTTTCCAAAATTTACCAAAATCAGCCAAACGAGTGAATTTTACCAGGGAATTTTACCAGGGAATTTTACCCCCTTTCCTCGCCCTCCTGTGAGGAGTCACACCGTGCCCTACAGCTGCTTTAAACTCCATTAAATCAGGCTCCTTTTTGCCTCTTTCCCCACGGGTTTGGATTCAACATTTGGAACTGGAGCAGGAATTCCAGCTTTGCCTCAGACCACACCTCTTCCCACTCCCTGTCCCTGCCGGAGCCTCCGGAGCCTCTCCCTGTGCCAAAGCCAGGCCTGGAGCGTGGAAAATCCAAGCCCAAACTCACAGGGAGGGGCAATAACTCCTCCCGAAGGGGGGAGGGCTCTGTGTCTTGGCCTTTTATCCCACATTTACTTCTGCTCCTCTTCCTCTTCCAAGGGAACAGGGAAGCAGCAGCGCCCTTGGAGCGCCCAGGGTGTGCAAAGGGTGTCCAGGTTCCTCCTGCAGCTCCTGCTTTTCCTGCTGCTTTCCAAGCTGCCCAGCCCAGGCCACCACTAATATTTAATTTGTGGTGTTTTGATCCCGGGGTTAATTTTCAAACTTCGACGCTTTATTTGTGTTTCTCCTCCTTGTGCACCTGGAATTTTTTAGGGGATTTTTTTCCCCTGTAGCACCATGGTTTGAGTGACAATTCATGGAGTCACAATTCCTTGTGAAAGCCAAGGACAACTTGGAGGCTGCAGGTTCCACCCTCAGGGCCCTGGGCTTGTCCTCAGCCTGCTCCTCCCGGGCGTTATCCTGCGGCTCTGAAGTGATGGAGAAGATCCCAGAGGCTGACTGGAACCAGGAAAACCAGCGAGGGGGTGACACAGAGCTGAGGAGGGCACAGGAATGAGGAGGGATGGGATGGCAGTGGCAGGAATGGGCTGGAGACTGAGGGCAGAGAAGAGAGATTGCATCCCAAAATCCTCATGGAAGGCGCTTTATTTCCTCCAGAAAAGCTGTGCCTGACATTCAGCTTTTGGATCTGCTCCGATCATCCCAAAGCTGTGTCCTGGACACCAAGGGGACTCCCTTTCTCGTGATCCTAAAAGGCAGAAGTGGTGCCCACATTCCTGGACATGGAAAAGGTGGATTCACGCAGAGGATGAGGAGGGAAAGGTGCCACTCTGGTACCTGGTGCTGCCTACCCCAGCTCTGGGGCAGGGGCAGCACAGAGGGCAGAGGTGAGAGGGGAAGCTCTTCCCTGGGCAGAAGGAAGGGATGAGATTCCCCATAACCTTGGAGAGCACTTTGGGATCCCCCACGCTGCAGATGGAGCACTGGCAGCAGTGACCCCTCTGGGGACAGCAGCAGGCCCCAGGTCACTCCAGCCGCTATTCCAGGGATCATCCCACGCCGGAGAAATGACCTTGTGTCCCTGGTGTCCAGGCAGCTCACCCGGCACTGACTTGACCATCACCTTTTAATGATGCTGCAGAGACTGCATTGATTTTCCAGGCTCTAATTCACATGGAATATTTTATCCACTATGGAGCAGCAAATTTGAAAGCCTTGCCTTGCTTATTTAATTTTAGCAGGCAGACAGTTCCCAGCAGAGCTGTGAAACTGGGTCTGTGTCGTGTTTTGAGCTGACACAGAACCCCCCAAACTGGGGCTGGTTCACTCCTGCCTTGATGGCTCCATCTCCAGACCGGCACAGACTGGGATGGGCAAAGCTCCGCTCCCAGAGCCAGGCTGGGAGCAAATCCAGTGCTCACCTCAAACCTTGGTTATTCTTCTCACAGACTGGTTTGGGTTGGGAGGGACCTCAAAGCCCATCCAGTGCTAGCCCTGCCATGGGCAGGGACACCTTCCACTATCCCAGGCTGCTCCAAGCCCCGTCCAACCTGGCCTTGGACACTGCCAGGGATGCAGGGGCAGCCACAGCTTCTCTCTGCCTCTCCAGGCTGCGTTTGGGGACAGGGAAGGGAGAGGGACAGGCCAGGACAAGTCCCGAAATTGTGGTGATCCCAGAGCTGCAGAACATCTCAGCTGCTGTTGGCATCACTGGAGGGTGATTTGGGCACAGGAAATGCCAAAATACTCAAAAAGCACAAATCCCCTGGATATTTCCTACTTCTGCCTGTGACCCGAAGCCTCAGCTCACCCCAGCAATATCTTCTCTGTCCCTTTGGCTGCTCTTAAAGGAATTTTGTGAGGTGCCAGGGATGGGCAAACTTCCATGCCAGCAGGCAGCCCTTGGGAGCCATTTCCAGAGCCAGGGGAAAGTGCCCCTCAGAGAAGCCAAGGACACCATGGAGGGGGCTTTCCTTCAGTCTCAGTGAGTGGTCAGTGGGATTTTCTTTCTGGAAGTGCCCTTCCTCATGTGATCCTTTGGCTTTCCACTTGTGCACATTGGTTTCCCAGCTTCAGCTTTATTTCCTGGTCGTGTTGGCACTGCCCTGCCCTGCATGAGCAGTTTGCAAAGGTTGTGCATGGAATTTTTCCATTTTTGGGCAGAATTGGGCTGCAGATCCACTTGATGAGGCCAGTTTGCCAGGGAACAAGGTGAGCACATCCCCAGAGACCTCTCCGCTCTTCCACACTCCTTTGCACTGCTTTGCTCATGAAGTCTCTGCTGTTTTCTGCAAGGCAAATACACCAAATCTCCATCAAATGTGGTCACGCTGGGTGGTGTTTGTCCCCTGTTCAGGGACAGGAGTTGACCCCCTGATGCTGGGAGGGCACTGGGAAGCAGGGCAGGGCTGACCCTGGGGTGTTTGGTTCAGCTCAGGGCTGTCCCTTGTCACTTTAAAGTGGTTTTTTCGTCCGGGGTTGTGTTTGATTCTAAAGTAGTTTTAATTCTGCTCTGATGCTGGGCACAGCTGCTGCCACCACAAATGGGTTTGGATTTCCCCAGATCTCACAGTCTGGAGCTGTGAGGCACCACCAAGTTCGTGTGGTGGAGCCACCACCTCCGAAGTGTTCCAGAGGTGTCCGGATGTGGCCCCTGGGGACAGGGTGTGGGGTGCTGATGATGGGGCTGGGTTGGACCGCCCCAACACCAAAACACCCACAGAAACCTCAGCCGCCTTCTCCGGGGCAAAACTGCTTTTGTGTTCGCAGTCCTAAATCCAGGCCAAGCTGCAGGAAAGAGCTGGGAGGCCCAAGCCAGCACTCCAGGGCTGGTGGCAGGAGGGGGTGACAAACAGGGGCAGCTCTGCCCGTCCGTGCCGAGCTGAGACCCTGCGCGGCGCAGCCGGTGCTCGGCGCGTGCAGAGCGCGGAGACGCCGGCAGACGGGCGATTTTCCCGGGAATAGGGTAACGAGAGCCGTGCTCTTCCCGGCGCGGCTCCCCTGCCCTCGTTTCGCGAAGCGTGGAAGCAGGGAGTTGTTCATCCCGCGTTCCCCGTTCCCCGCGTCCCCGGCTCCGCTCTGGAGCCGCGCACGTTTCGTTCGGCCCCTGGCCTGTGACAGCCCCCTGCGCTCAGCTTTTCCCCCCGGTCCAAGGGCTCCAGGCTGGAGCTGGCGCGGCCCGGGGGCCGCAGGGCAGAGCAGGGCGCTGCGGATCCGGCGCTGCCGGCGCCGATGGGGCTCGGAGCTCGCCCTCAGCCGCGCTCGGGTCTTGTCACCGTGCCGGGGCGAGCCGCGCCGTTCTGTCCCCGCGCTAACCTGACATCCGATGTCCGCCTCGCGTCGTCTGGGGCACAGCCGGGCCCGGCCCAGCGACACCCGCCGCCCTCGCACCCTTTAATTCTCCCTGCCCTTTAATTCTCCCTGCCGGCGCGCGGGGCCTTGTTGGTGGGAGGCCCAAGGGGCTGCAAGGAATCAGTTCCGGCTGCAGCAGCCCTTTGCACCCGCTTTGCACGGGCAGGTACCCGAGGGAGGAGTGTGGGGACGGTGCTGCTGCCTCTTGGCTCACGGCGGGGCTGAGTTTGACCAGTTAAACCAGCGGGTTAGACTGGGGAAGGCGCTTAGTGGGTCCTCAAATATTATGGCAGCGTTGCCTCTGCAACCTGCTCACAGCTGCTTGCACGCCTGGCCAGGAGCAGCCTCCAAAGGACCTTTTATTTTTGTTTCTTTTATTTTTCTTTCTTTTATTTTTCTTTTCCTTTCCTTTCCCCCCAGAAGTCGCTGCCTCACACCCCCTCCACGGTGTGACTCCATTATCCCAGTTATTAGCGGGAATCTGGAGTTGGACCTTTAAGGAAAGGCAGCGAGGTGTCAGTTGTTAACTTAACACAGCTCTGCAGCGAGGCTGAGAGCTCAGGTCGTGACCCTATAATGGCCAACCAGCCTATTAGTTTAGCAAAGCCGGGCTCAAATGTCATTTCAGCACCCGTCGGATGCTTGAATTTATTACCCAGGAAGCTCCCGACTTGAAAACGATAGGATTTCTTCTCCACCAGCTGCTGGAAGTCCCCCTTTTCAGAATAATAGCGACCAATCTGCACTTTCAAAGTTCTTAACTGGTGGGGCGAGCTGTGGTGAACGAGGAGGCAGAGCAGGTACCGCAAATCATGGAACCCGCAGCCTCCAGGAAAAGGGGGGAAAAAGGCAGGATAAAGGCAAAAAATGCCAATCAAATTGAAATGATGAGCCCATTAAAGAATGATTTTCATTCAGGCCTCACCTTTCCCAGTGTTCACATTTTTATGGCTAAATTTACAGGAAACAAACTCTGCCCCTTCATCCCCCTGCCTCCCGCCCGTTATTAATTCCTGATATTTTGCGATCATTTCAGTCGGGGGGGGAGTGAGTGGGGGGGAGGGGGGTTAAAAAAAAAAGGAGAGGAAAAAACCTGACCAAAAAAATCTTGCTGCATTCAGTCCCCTGAGAATGTTGGGTCGAGTTTTTTGATCCCTGTTGCTCATTGATTTGAGGGCTGATGTAGTGCAAGGGGTCCCTATTAGTGGCGTCTGTCACTGCTGTAATGTTTTTGTTATTTTTCCTCATTTGTTCGCTCTGACATCATGTCATTACAGAATGGTGCTGTTCAGGCCCTGCCTCGGCTGTTCGTTAGCGTGTGTTTAATGAGCAGCTTAATTGAGCTGTCTCCGAGGCCACCTGTCACCCTCCGGCCTGATTACCATACTAATGGCCCGACATTGTCCTCGCTGACAGGCAACAGGGTTTACTGATTTGATGTCTGGACATGGGGATTTTATGCAGGAATGAGAGAGGATATTGGGAAGGAGGTTTAAAAAACGCAAATTAACTCTTTGGTATCTCCGTATTTGCGGCCGGCTCGGGAAAAGTTCCACGCGAAGGAGCGCGGGGGGAGCGGCTCGGGCGGAGCCGCGGGGGCAGCGCCCCCGGGGAGGGGCAGCTCTGCCCGGGAGAGGGGAGCGGGCTCTGCTGCCGCTGCGGCGTTATTGTTGGGGCTGCTTCAAAGGACAAACCTCCTTGAGCCCGCAGGAAAGTTTTGTCGCTGGGCTTTTCTCCTCTGTGGCTAAACAAGTGAAAGGCACGAAATTTCCAGTGAAGGGATTTAAGTGCACGACATTGTCCGCACCTTTTAAAGCCAGATGAGGACATTCATCGCCGCTGAACGCTGGGCTGGGCTCTAAAGGTTCAAAGGAGCGCCTGAAGTGCGTGCGAATTTAATAAAAACACTTGTTTTGCTTGGGTTGTTTTTTGTTGTTGTTGTTGGGTGGGTTTTTCCCCGGCCCGGGAGAAGCCGACCTTCTGTCGCGGGAAAACGCGGCTTCCCAGCAGAGCCCGCATCCAGATGGGATGGCTCTAAGGCCAGCCCCGCATTAAATCCACCTCGTGGGCACGCTGGGGCCGGGTTTTTGGGTGTTGGGGTTTTATTCTTCCCCGGAGGAAGGGCTGGGGCTGGGTGGGGCTGGGCTGGTGCTTCCAGCATCCAGAGGGAGCAGGAATCCCGGGGCGAAGGGGAACCCTGAGGGATGAGTTTGCTGATGAGCACCGGGACCTTGCACAGGACCCAGGCAGGAGCCTGAGCAGCCACCGGGCCCCAGCCAGGGAGGAAACACGGCGGGGCTGGTCCCACCCCTGCCTGGCACCGCCCTCGTGGGTTCCTGCCGGGAGTCGGGATGTGGGGCTGGGAAAAATGGAGCGTGGGGAAAGAGGGGTCCCAGTGCCCCTGGAGAAGTTGCTGAGGTGTAACCACAAATGTGTTTAAGTGTGGTTGGCACAGGAAGGGAGGGAATCTTGCCCCTGTACCCTGCGCTGCTGAGACCCCTCCTGCCCCTGGCTCTGGGGTCCTGCACAGGAGAGACCTGGAGCAGTTGGAGCAGGTCCAGAGGAGGCCAGGGAGCTGCTCCAGGGCTGGAGCTCCTCTGCTCTGGAGCTGGGCTGGG
>VZRJ01008885.1:160661-184560 GCA_013397565.1 Ptilonorhynchus violaceus | reverse complement strand
CAGGGCTTGGAGCAACCTGGGATAGTGGAAGGTGTCCCTGCCCATGGCAGGGGTGGGACTGGATGGGCTTTAATGTGCCTCCCACCCCAACCACTCCATGATTCCATGATTCTGTAACAGCACAAAACAGCCTCACCTCCAGCAGTGCCGTGAACGAGGTGGGAGAAGCATTGGGAAACATCCCCGGGGGTGATGGGCTCGTTCTGGTGTGTCTGACAGGAACAACCTCCCACATCTCTCCACAGCACCCTAAGGGGCCAGCACGTGGCTGCTTTTCCAGCTCCAGGAGCTGTGCATGGTCACAGAGCTCAGGATTAGGGCTCCCTGGTGATCCCACACAATCCCCTGTGGAGCACCACCTGCAGAACGGAGCCAAGGACTGGTGCCTGCTGGGGCTGGGGACTCCTGGGGGCTCTGGGGGTTTGTCACCGGCTGAGGGAGACTCGGGACACGTGCAGGGAGCCCCAGCGGGGGCTCAGCCTCATCCCACTGCCCCCAGGGCTCTGGGAGGGCAGCTGGCAGGAATTACAATCCAGCTGGCAGGAATTATAATCCTTGTGGTGTGGGGAGGAGGTGATTCTGGTCACTTTTGCCCCAGTTTGCTTTCTGGAGTTTGGCCGGAGCCCCGGGTTGCTTCAGACACCGGCGAGGAGCAGAGCAGGGATTTTCCAGCTGTCTGGTGCTCCTTCCCTGGAGAGTGGAAGTTGCTGATGGGGTTTGTGTTCTTTGCCTGGTCTGGGTTGGGGCTCCTGCAAAATCACTGCAGGAAACAGGGCTGGAATAAAACCCGGAGTATTTTGTACTTCCCAGGCAAATCCGGCTGAGCCATGGGACCTCCGGTTAAAATACAGGGGGGAAGTTTGAGTCTCAGAGCTGGAAAATGCCTGGGAAATCTCCTGCAGCCCTCGGGGTGCCACAGCAGAGCTGATGGGTGGGGGCTGATGGGGGGGATTGTCCTCGAGGGACAAACCCAGGGATCCTGAGGGATTCCTTGTCCCACGAACAAGGAACACCAAACCCGGGGATCCTGAGGGATTCCTTGTCCCACAAACAAGGAACCCCAAACCCGGGGATCCTGAGGGATTCCTTGTCCCACGAACAAGGAGCCCCAAACCCGGGGATCCTGAGGGATTCCTTGTCCTATGAAGAAGGATCTCCAAAGCTGGGGATCCTAAGGGATCCCCGGTCCCATGTCCTGGAGCAGGGAGTCTCCAGGCACTGGCAGCCACTGAGCCTCAGGAAAGTGGCACCCAGGGCTTACCGGTCCCATGGTCATGGGATGCTTTTAGGATGAGACACTCAAATGACTTCACAATTCCCAGAATTCCTCATGGAAAAAAAGTGTCTGTTTCCCTTGGATCCCAAACTGAGGGAATCTGAGGAGTCACCCTCCCCTCACTGAAATCAAACCCCAGCTGGAGCTTGGTTCTCTTTTTCACAGGGTGCTTTCTTTTGGGAAATGGTGGATCCAACTCCAGCAGCCTCTTTTCCATTGGAAAAACAAGGATTTGAGGAGCCACTGTATCCCCTCTCTCAGAGAAAACCAGGAAACACACCCAGAGCATAAACACCCTGGAACACCTTCCCACACAAACAGTGGGATGGGCACAAGCCTGGATTTCCTGACACTTTGGGATATATCCAGGTGTACCTCAGTAGCTGAGAATAAGAAAGGCCTGGGAATAAGGAGTTAAAGAGGAATCTGATTCTTTCATAAAATGACTCTTCCTCACTCCACAGGGCTGCCCATCCTTCCCCAGCATGCCATGGACATTCAGCTTCTCCAAACACACAGAAAGTCCTTCCCTGTTCCCTCAGAGCCACTGGGAATTCAGCGTGGCTGGGCTGGTGCCTCGTGGCTCTGGGACAGGATCTGCCGTGGATTGAGGGCTCAGGGATGGGAAGGAAAAGGCTCAGCCCTGCCCAGGGCCTGGGTGGAGGGTTTGGGGTTGGTATCGATAAAAATCCTTCACTTTGTGATGGATGCTCAAATCCAGAATCCTGGAATCATGGAATGGTTTGGGTTGGGAGGGACCTCAAAGCCCATCCAGTGCCACCCCTGCCATGGGCAGGGACACCTTCCACTATCCCAGGCTGCTCCAAGCCCCGTCCAGCCTGGTCTTGGACAATTCCAGGGATCCAGGGGCAGCCACAGCTTCTCTGGGCAACCTGTGCCAGGGCCTCCCCGCCCTCCCAGGGAACAATTCCTTCCCTGTATCTCACCCAAATTTCCCCTTCATCACCTTAATTGGACAAAACCCTATTTAGCTCTGCTGATATTGAAAAAACACAGATAAACATGCATTTATGGGAAAAAAAAAAAAGTTTTTAGGAATTCTCTACCGTCTGCTTGAGTTTTGACTGGAATCAGAAGGACCCCAAAGCCTCTGCCCCCCAAAGCACAACCTCAGGATTGGTTTGAGAGCCCAAGCACAGCCCAAGGACAACCCCTGGGTGCACTGAAAGAGAGACCTGAACTCCTGAGAGAGCAGGAGCGGAAAGGTGATCAAGGAGAATGGAAGAGGAACGAGAGAATGAGCGAATTTCGGGAAAGACACAGATCCAGACCTATCTTATCCAAAAAAAAAGGCAGCTACACTCCCAGACTCCAGAGCGCAGCAGCTGGGCATGAGCCAGAGTTGTTGGAGACAGAGGGATGAGGATTTCCTCAAAACCTCCCTCCTGAGCCAAACTATTCCTGCCAGGAGCAACAGGAGAGCTCCTTGGGCAGCTTGGGAAGATGAGCTCAAACCTGCTTTATCCCACATGTGGTTTCCCACCAGGATCTGCCTTTTCCTCCCTGACAATGGTGCCCAAAATATGGAAATGGACCCTGCAACCCCCCAGAGCTTGGTCTGGGAGAGAGATCAGCCCTGCACAGACAGGAATTAAATTGGAATTAAATTCATCTGGTTCATTCTCAGCAAAAGAATCATTTTTTCTGCTTTTAAAATTCAGATCCCACAGGATTTACAGGAAGTGGGGATGTGGCACCCGTTCTTTCCTACCTGTGAAGAAGGAAAGGAGGAGATGGTCACAGGCCTGTTGCAAATACAGTAGGAGATGGTAAATTTAATAAAATTTAATAATTTTAAATTTAAAAATTTAGTAATTTAAAATTTTAAAATTAAAAAATGTAATAACTTAAAAATTTCATAATTTTTAAAGGGAGATCACAGTGCTGGGGGCAGGAGAAGCAGAGTTTCCATGCCATTCCAGAGCTTCTGTTGTGCAGACAGTGGCAATTCCCCTAAAAGGAAGGACCCAAAGAAGCCTTGATTTTGAGACCACTTACAAATAAATAAATAACAAATTAATTAACAGATAAAATTAAATAAAAATGAAGGTTCTGATCAAGCTGCTCCATCCTGTTTCATCTCTTTTTACCTGCATTTGCATTATAATGTTCACTGCAACACAAAATCAAAGGAATTTCACACAGAACCACACTGACCAATAAAAAATAGGAATGTTCAGTTTCAAAAAGACCAAAATACCCAACACTGCTGGAATTTTCCCTCCTGAAGCAAAACTGCAGCAAAATCCACGTGATGGGTTCTTGGAGCCAGGGTGGGATTTGCCAGTTCTGCCATTTATTGGATGCATCATCCAGCACCTTAATCCCTGAGCCAGCCAGGCTGGAGGGGAACTCCAGGATCATCCAGCCCCACCATCCCCCAGCAGCTCTGTCACCAAAAATGTGACAAAAATCAGAACTTCAAAAGTGCTGATTGTGCTAAAGCAGAAACTCGACTGGTCCTTCCAAAATTATAAAACTTAAATAAAACAGACCCAGGTTTGGGGAAGGGGCTGAAGAAGCAACAGGAGCGAGGAAATGCCTGGGAAATGTTGGCTGGAATTGGTGCCTCCTTTCCCTGTGGGAGCAGCGTGTCCATCAGGGATGGGGGAAGCTGGGATATGGGATATGTGGGATATGGGGTATGTGGGATATAGGAAACGGTGCTTCCAGACAGTGTCTGATTCTCGCTGTGGTCCAGAGCTGAAGGGAAAATCCTTCTCCCGGACCAGGCAGCAACTTTCCATTGGCAGCAGGATTTTCCTGCTTAATTTCGGTAGAATTCCTTGCCTCCCTTAGGGGGACAGTGTGTCCGGGGGCTCTGCTGTCCCTTTTGTCCCAAGGGTGGGACACACAGCCAGAATCTTCTCTTGTCTTTTCATCCCCTGTTTCTCTTGCCTTTGATCTGAAGCTCTGCCTGACCAGTTCCATGGGGAACTTCAACCTCTCCTTCCATGAGGGCCTCCCACAGCTCTTGGGTCATTTCCACCTCTTCCTGACTTTGTGGAGTCACAGAATATCCTGAGTTGGAAGGGCTGCTCTGAGGCCACCATCCCCTCAGACACCTCTGGGCAGGATGGCAAGGTGTGTCCCGAAGTGCTGCCATCCCAAATGGACACTTCCAGGCTTCCCCTCCATGGGTTTTTTAACAACACCACCCCGGTGAGCACCTGGAAATGCCAATCCCGCTCTGGAAGTTCCTGTGTTTGCTCCAGTGCCTCGTTCTGGTGGCAGCAGGGGGGACCCTCTCTGTCCACCACTCCACTCACCTGAGGTCGGGAGTTTTAAGGTCTTGTCCCACCTCAGGCGTTGTTACATTCCCAGCATTCCTTTCCCAATCCCTTTCTGCCTTCCTGGGCCCGCTGGATGTGGCAGCAGGGCCGTCCCAGCTGAGCCCTTGCCCTGCTGCTGGCTGCAGGTGGAAAGATCCCTCATTCCCAACAACCTGCGTGGTCAGGTGCTCTCCCACAGGAATCTTCCCGCTCCTTCCTGGCAGCAGTGGCTGCTCCACAGGGACAGCCCTTCTGAAGAGGGAAACTTTATTCCAGAGGGTAATTCTATGCCTTCCTGCTCCTGCAGAACAGGCTGGGCTGTCCCTGGGGTCGGGGCCCGGGGCGGTGTCTCTGCCCTGAGCTCTGCCAGGGTCACACCTTTGGGGTCGGTGTGAATGGAACCACCCCGACCCCTGCTAGAGGAGGCAGAGCTGGAATTGTCCCTTCCATGGTTAATAGTCCCTGTCCTGGTCCTTGGCAGGGCCAGTGAGGACAGCAGATGTCCGGAGTAGCCAGGGCAGATGGCCCTGAGCCCAGCCCTGCTCCCAGCTCTGCCTCACGGGGTACAGGGGCTCCTCTTCCAATGTGCTCCCAGGAAATCATCAGCCTGATGGTGATGATCCTTCCAGCTCCTGCACCCAGGGAGAGGGAATAGACAGGCTCCACTACGGATCTGATTTGGAAGAGAGGAAGTGGCAGCAATCTGTGAAGTCCAGGAGATGAAATGTGACAACATCTGAACGTACAGAAGACAAAAAATTCTCCCAAACACATTAAGTTCAATGGGATACAGGAGCAAACTGGAATTCCTGCCTCATCCTGCCTGGAGAGGGGAAGCACCTCCAATTAGTGAAATTCCCCAAGGGATTTCCTGCTCCTGTCTCGTTTTCAGTTGTGGATTTAAAAGATCATGAGAACCTTGGGGGTTATTTTTCCTTCACAGCAACATTCCCATCAGAACAGTCCCTGGAAATGAGGACACAAACAAGCAGGATGTTTTCCTCCCATCTAAAAACCAAACCTGTGAGACTTTTCCATAAAATCTGAAGACCCAGAAGAGGCCGGAGAAGCTGTGGCTGCCCCTGGATCCCTGGAAGTGTCCAAGGCCAGGCTGGACGGGGCTTGGAGCAGCCTGGGATAGTGGAAGGTGCCCCTGCCCACAGGGGTGGCACTGGATGGGCTTTAAGGTCCCTCCAACACAACTCATTCCATGATTCCACGATTGTAAACAGCTGTCAGATTCCCTTTTTCTGAGGGAAAAGTGTCCCTTCAGTGCATCTCAACCCACAGCAGCTGTTCAGCCTTTCCATGATCAATCCACAGCCCTGGCCCACGCTCAGCCCCCAGGAGGGAACATTGTGCTTGTCTCAGCCAACCTCGGGTGCCACCCCTGACAGAGACACCAGACCCAGCCTGAGCCCTCCTGGAACCAGCTCTGGGCAGCTCCAGAGGACACGGATCTCTCCTGAGGACTCTGTTCCCACTGGGAGCTCAGGATGGAAACCTCAGAGGTCTTGTTTGCCAGGAAGCCCTTCCACCTGCCCTTGTCTGCTGCATTATCCCTGCAGCTCCCAGGAAAGCTCTGCTTGTCTAAGAGGAGCTCCTGGAGCAGATCCATGGAGATGGTGAGGATGAGGAAGGGCCTGGAGCACCTCCCTGCCCAGGGGAGTCTGAGGGAGCTGGGGCTGCTCAGCCTGGAGAGGAGCCCCAGCTGAGAGGGGCCCTCATCCCTGGGTGTCGCTGTGTGCAAAGCTCACCCCTGGGGGTCCCTGTGTCCCAACCTCATCCCTGGGTGTCGCTGTGTGCAAAGCTCACCCCTGGGGGTCCCTGTGTCCCAACCTCATCCCTGGGTGTCGCTGTGTGCAAAGCTCACCCCTGGGTGTCCCTGTGTGCAGGGAGGGCTCAGGGCAGGGCCCGGGCTCTGCTCCAGGGGCCCAGCGATGGCCCCAGAGGAACGGGACGGGACTGAGCCCAGGGAGTTCCCCCTGCACACGAGGCAGAACTTCTGCCCTGGGCAGGGACCGAGCCCTGGACAGAACCCAGAGGGGGTACGGGGTCTCCTCCCTGGGGATATTCCAGAATATCCATAATCCTGTGCCCTGTCCTCTGGGATGGAGCAGGAGCTGGGACCAGATGAGCCATTGTGGTCCCTTCCAGTCTCACCCATCCTGGGAATTCTGGGGTTCTGTGCAATGCCTTTGCTGCTGGGATAAGCAGAGCTGTGTCAGCTGGAGCCTGCTCCTCTCCCCTGGTGTGTCCCTGTAGCCACCTGGCTCCAGTGGAGTTGTCCTGCTGCTCACCCGGCTCTCTCACACTGGTTGTATCCAGCAGGGAATGCTCCAGGGGGGTTACAGGAGTCCGGAAAGACCAAACCTGACTTTTTTCTTTTCTAAGAGTGGGGGAGAAGTCTGTGCACATCCACCTCCCCTTGTCAAACTCCAGGGAAGTGAAGATTAAGCAGCCACAGAAGGTACAGCTGGGAAAATGATGGGAATGAACATCATTACAAGCCTCTGGATTGAGGGAAATGAAGATAAGGCTGTAAGGCCCTAATGGGGCTGGACAGCAGAAAGGTGCAGGGAGGGGATGATGAGCACTTCCAGACCCATCTGCAGGAGGGGATTTGTCGTGGGCATGTCCTAAGGTACAACCCTGCCCTTCCCTCTCCGATGGCTCTGGGACAAACGGGGCAGCACTGAGTTCCCTGGACACAGGAGAGGGAGGGGACAGGATTTACTCCCCCCATCCAGCCCCACAGAGGAGCTTGTCCTGTCCCTGTTCCCTGAGAGCAGAGCCCGACCACCCCTGGCTGCCCCCTCCTGTCAGGAGCTGTGCAGAGCCAGAAGGTCCCCCCTGAGCCTCCTTTTCTCCAGGCTGAGCCCCTTTCCCAGCTCTCTCAGCTGCTCCTGGGGCTCCAGCCCCTTCCCAGCTCCATTCCCTTCCCTGGACACGCTCCAGCCCCTCAGTGTCTCCCCTGCAGGACCCAGAACTGGACCCAGCCCTCGAGGTGTCCCTCAGTGCCCAGCACAGGGAACAATCCCTGCCCTGGGGCAGCCCAGGGGCCATCGGCCTCTTGCCCCCCTGGGCACCCCTGGGCACCCCTGGGCTCGTGTCCAGCTGCTGTCACCAGCCCCCCCAGGGCCTTTCCCAGCTTTCAAGCCTCTCTCCCCCAGCCTGGACAGTTCCATGGGGTTGGTGTGCACCATAAAATCCTGGAATGATTTAGGTTGGAAGGGACCTTAAACCTCATCCGGTCCCAAGCCCTGCCATGGGCAGGGATGCCATTCCCTGGATGAGGTTGCTCCAAGCCCCATCCAAGCTGGATTTGAGGCTGGGTTGGTTGGGTGTGTCTCCAGGGAGGTGTTAGCAGGTCTCCCTGTACAGCCAGGATTTGGGAGCACTGATTGCTTGGGATAGCCCTGGCTCCTGGCTGCTCCCCCCTGCATCCCCGAGGATGGCTTGTGAGTTATTTTGGCAGGTTTGATACCAGAGCTCTCCCCCCACAGCTCCCCACGTGGAGCATGCTGGTTATTCCTGAAGATCCACCACTTGGAAGGGAATTTTGTTTTAATGCCGCTGCTCCAGTCCCTGCTCTTTGCAGGAACAATTAATTTCTGTCGTGCTGTGTTGGGGCACTGCCAAGAAAACCTAAATCAGGTGGCAGAGCTGAGTTCCGGCTTTTGGAGTCCCTCTCCAGCAGATCTGCAGCGAACCCTGGGTGTGCCTGTGCCCACACTTGGAGTACATATTTGGAATTTAATGATCCAGGTCCCAAAAGAAGCCAAGTTGCCATTTGTTTCAGATGGCCAGGCTGGCACCGCTGTGTTTGGTGACATCAGAAGTCAGGCCTGCTTCAAAATTCCTTTTCTTGTCATTTTCTTCCCAACTCTGCTGTTTCTTTGAATGAAACATTTCATTTTGTGGAAAGGATTTTGCCCATTTGGTTGAATATTTGATGCAGTAAAATATCTTTATTGGAAACTGAAGATTTTAAGGTTTTGGCCCTGGAAGTTATTTGATTTTGGTCTCGTAGGTCTCCCAAAGTCATCATTCCCAATAGAAGTCACCCAGGCTGGATAATGCTGTTAATCACAGGTAGTTCTGGAATTCTTGATTAAAAAGAGAAGCCTCCAGAGTGCCCAGAATTCCATCCCTTGCTGAGCCAGCCTGGGAAGTGGCTCTGGTGCTGGAATTCTGGGCTGCACCAGAGCATAAAACATCAAATCCAGGGATGCTGAGGGAGCACAGGCACACCCGGCTCTCCAATTTCCAGCCGTCCGGGCTGCTCAAGGCAAGGAGTTGCCTCCAAAGGACCCTTTGCAGAGATCCCCAGGTATTTGGAGCTGCTCCAGAGAGAGGGAGCACAGGGAGGTTTCCAGAGGCTGAAATCCCACTGTGAGCCCAGGGAAGAGAAGGTGAACCCGAGTTCCTCTGTGGCTGCTGTTCAGCGCCACATCCGGGGGAGTTGTTGTCCCCACAGCTCGGGTTTGGGACCCTGCTGTTCCCTCCCTGCAGCCACCTTTGGTCAGCACCCCTGCCAGCGCCTAAAGGGGCTCCAGGACAGCTGGAGAGAGACTTCGGACAAGGGATGGAGGGACAGGACACAGGGATGGCTTCCCACTGCCAGAGGGCAGGGATAGATGGGACATTGGGAAGGAATTGTTCCCTGGGAGGGTGGAGAGGCCCTGGCACAGGGTGCCCAGAGAAGCTGTGGCTGCCCCTGGATCCCTGGCAGTGTCCAGGGCCAGGTTGGACGGGGCTTGGAGCAGCCTGGGGGAGGGGAAGGTGTCCCTGCCCATGGCAGGGGTGGCACTGGATGGGCTTTAAGGTCCCTCCCAACCCAAACCATTCTGGAATTCCATGATCTCATGAACAGTTCTGTGTAAGGATTTATCGCAGGCCATTTTCCTCCTTCCTTCTCCTTTTCCTCTACCCACCCACAGGCACTTGGACACGGGAAGTGTTTATGGATGTTGTCTGATCTTTCCGTGGGAATGTCCAGCTCCATCCCAGGGGAGATGACCTGGAAAAACAACATCAGTGGTACCTCAGTGCTGCTCCTTCATTCCTGGGGGTGGTGCCAAGCCATGGCAGGTTCCAAGGAGGAAAAGCCTCTGTCCCAGGGAGCAGCTGGAGGGTGACCCCTCAGCACCGAAGGAGACTTTAAATCCAACTGATGTGAGGCTTCAGCCTTGGCAGGGCCTGCCCAGGGAGGTTTGGAGTGCCCATCCCTGGAGGTGTCCCAGGAAGGCCTGGCCGTGGCACTCAGTGCTCTGGGCTGGGGGACAAGGTGGGCATCGGGCACAGCTTGGACTGCATGGGCTGGGAGGGCTTTTCCAGCCTCAAGGATTCGGGGATCTAAACTCAGCTCCCTGCAGCGGAGAGAGGATGAATCCTTCTGGGAATTACTCGGAGCTTCCTGGGGGACAGCAATCCCTGAGGGGCACCTTTGCAGGTATCTCAGGTGCTTCTGCCGGGTTTCCTCCCAGGTGTCCATGTGGAGACAGAGCTGGTGCTGCCCCCAGCCCCTCCTGCTTCTTTCCACTGAAATCCCTGCTTGGCTGAGTGGAGGGTCCCTGGAGGAACAAGGGATGGAAATCCCGGAGGTGCCGGGAGCAGCCCTGGAGGGGGGAACAGCAGCAGCTCCCAGCGAGGTGCCAAACTCCCAGGGAGGTTTTCCCAGCAGGACCAGCCTCTCCAGCAGCACGGGGGGGTCCAGCCCAGCTGAAAGGCAGCCCTGCCAGCCCTGCGTGGCTGCTAACCCGCTCCCTGCTCCCATTAAAAATCCCTTTCCCCGCTCCCACCAGGTGCTTGGGGCACACAGAGGTACAGGAGGCGCCTGTCGGGTGGGAATGTCACAAAGTGAGGACAAAACCCCAGGCGAGGCTTTCCTGGGGCTCCAAAGGCAGCCTGGAGGGCAGCTGGGCTCCCCGGGGACCCCCATCCCAGCCGGTCCCTGTGGCTCCCCGGGGCCCAGCTGCGATCCCGGCGGGAGCGGGGTGGGAACACAGCCCCCATTCAGCCCAGATTAAAGGCCGGGAATGAGCCACACCTCCAACAACCGGCTGCTCCAGGAGCACTCGGGGGCCAGGAGCCCCTCGATCCCCACAGAGGAGGGGGGATGCGGGAACATGGTGTCTCTCCCGCATTCCCCTCCCTGGGAGCAGGCAGGAATCCCAAAATCCCTGTCCCAGCCATCCCACACGGCGTCCCATCCCTCAGCACCGCTCAGGACCATCATCTCGGCACTCTCCCCCTCTGACAATTAGTTCCTATCATTCACACTGTGCAATCAGCTGTTAAATCCTCATTTATGCTAATTGGAATGGGAATGTGCTGCTCGGCAAAATGTTAGATTGCCATGTTTACAAATATACTCCAGGTATTTGGAAATTTAGATGATCCAAACCATACTGCTTAAGCTACTGTGCTGCCAGTTTAAAGAACTTAAGCCTATTTATCGGTTCTTTAACAATTCTTCTCACATTCTGCTGTTTTCTTGGGGCCGCCCCTTGTCACACGAGCAAACCCGAGCTTGCTGCTTAAAAAAATCAATATATAATCTAATAATTGGTAATCTCAGTGGCAGGATTTAATTGCATGCAGCCTCGACGTGGGTAGCACGATTTACCCAAAACATGTTTTCCTAATCCGTGAAAGCGTCCTTTAAAGCCGGAGCTTTTGGATATAAAGAGGAAAATCACCTCTTTGGCTTAGCTGTACCTCAGAGACTGCAATATGTCCACGGAAAGTGATTTTCCCCAAGCTATTACAGCATAATAAGCTCAAGAATTAGTTTCAAGTGAAAGTTTATCTCATTATGAGCTCTGACCTGTGTGCAGCTCGCACTCCCCATCAAAGGCTGAGCTCTTCTAATGGTCTGGTATCAATGCAGTGGGAAAGGTGAGGCCACTTAGAGGCACAAACCTGCTCCGAGGCAGGAACTCCTCCCCGGGCCTTGCTGGGAGCCCGTTCAGAGCAGCTCCCACATTCCCTGCAGGGAGAGCAGGAAAGGTCCCCTCCCGCTGAGGGTCAACGCCCCACTGAGTGCCTGGCCAAGGGGGTTTGGCAGATCCAAAGTACATCCCTGCTTGTATCCCACCAAAACAGGAATCCCGGGATCCCTGAGGTTGGAAAAGCCCAAGCTGTGCCCGATGCCCACCTTGTCCCCCAGCCCAGAGCACTGAGTGCCACGGCCAGGCCTTCCTGGGACACCTCCAGGGATGGGCACTCCAAACCTCCCTGGGCAGCCCCTGCCAAGGCCTGACCACCCTTTCCATGAGGAAATTGCTCCTGGTGTCCAACCTGAGCCTCCCCTGGCACAGCTTGAGGCTGTTCCCTTTTATCCTGTCCCTTCTTCCCTGGGAGCAGATCCCAAATCCCCTCAGCTGCCCTCTCCTGTCAGGGAGTTGTGCAGAGCCAGAAAGGCCCCCCTGAGCCTCCTTTTCTCCTCCCCTCAGCTCCCTCAGCTGCTCCCCACGGGATTTACATTATGAGGAATCAGGGTGAAACCAACCTGCTCATAAACCTCTCTCTGGGAAAACAATTAATTCAATAATTGTTGAAGGAGGAGCTGAAGCTGCATCTCACTCTGGAAACTTCTGATAAAGCTGTAGGTGATGTACCAGGTCCTGAGCAACCTCTGCACTCTGGGCTCCCACCTCCCTTTGTCCCTGGATACGCAGAAAAAAGCAAGTCCCGGCCCTTTCCTTAATGTTGATGGTGAATGGATCCTCACAGCAGCAGCGTTAGACTTGTCCTGGCACCCTGGGTTCCTTCTGCCACTGCTCATCCTCCAGCCCAAAGCCATCCTGAACCTCTAAGAGGCAAGGGGTGAAATCCACAGAGAAGAATGGAATCGTGGAATTATTTGGGTTGGGAGGGACTTTAAAGCCCATCCAGTCCCCACGTGTGTTGATATGAACAGTGCCAGAGCCATTCCCAACACTGCCTGCCCTGACTCCAAGAGCACTTGTGCTTCGTACAACAGGAATTCTATAGGAATTCTTGGGTAAATTCAGAGTAGAGATTAGGAAGGAATTCTTGGCTGTGAGGGTGGGGAGGCCCTGGCACAGGTTGCCCAGAGAAGCTGTGGCTGCCCCTGGATCCCTGGAAGTGTCCAAGGCCAGCTTGGACAGGGCTTGGAGCAGCCTGGGATAGTGGAAGGTGTCCCTGCCCATGGCAGGGCTGGCACTGGATGAGTTTTAAGGTCCCTCCCAGTCTGGAATTCCATGATCTTAAAGGGAAACTGCTGAGCAGGAGAACTGCACACAGGGAGTGGGATCAGGCAACACATTCCGTGGACCAAGGATGTGATCCTGAGGCAGAGCAGCTCTGCAGGAGCTGCAGGAGGCACAGGGGGAAGTGCTGGGGCAGTCCCAGGGGGGCAGATCTGTGTCCACAGCACCCGCAGCTCCGGCACAGCAGGACCCCCAGCAGATGTGGGGCTACAGCAGAGCACAGTCACAGAATCCCAGGTTCCCTGAGGCTGGAAAAGCCCTCCCAGCCCATGCAGTCCAAGCTGCGCCCCATGCCCACCTTGTCCCCAGCCCAGAGCACTGAGTGCCATGTGCAGCCCCACAGGGACAGTTTGCTCTGTCACTCTCTGCCCCCATTTGGGAGGGGTCTGTGTTTCCTTTTTCACCTGCAAACACAGAGAAACCAAAGTCAGGTCATCCTTGAGGGGCACTGAGCAATGTAGGCAGGTTTGGCTTCCCTGGAGCTGTCCAGGTGGAAGCTTCCCACAGGATCCCATCTCCACTCACACCTGCAGGGTCTCTGCAGGCACCAGCACCTGCAGGAGGGGCCCATGCCCAGCAAAGGAGAGGAATGACATGGAAGAGCTGCCATCCATAGGAACAAGGAGGGTGAAGAGAACAACCTCAGGAAGCAGAGCATGGACCACCGCCATGTGGGTGGTCTGGGACCTGTGCTTTCCATCAGGAGTTTTCCCCACAGCCACCTTTGGTTTTGGCTTTACCAACTGCCCCACAGTGGCACTGTCACCTGAAATGGAGAGTAACCCATCGCTCGCTCCCAGAACCCGGGATCATCCCATGCCTGGGCTTTGGGAGGGCAAAGAGCTGGAAGGACCACGATGGCACCGTCGGGAGCAGCAGCCCAGGGTGGAGGCTGCTGTCACCTGCTGCTGTCCCCTGCTGTCCCCAGCTCCTGTCCCCTGCTGTCCCCATCCTGCTCACCCCAGGTGAGTCACCATGGGATCACAGTATGGGTTGGAAGGGACTTAAAGATGGTCTCACTCCAGCAATATTCTGGACTCTCCCGTGCCTAACAGAGCAGGAATGCTGCAGATTTCCTGCTGTCCCACCACCCCCAGGCCCCTGGGCTGCAGAGGCCTTCCTATAACACTCAGTGGCTTTGATTTTTAATATTTTGGGTCCATTTCATGCCCTTCCATTTGTCTTCAGTGAGAACTGGGACTGTCAGGTGAACGTAACAGATAAAGTTACTTTCTGCCAGCGAATCCCTCCCTCAGAGAATCCTCCGCCAGATTCTCAGCCCAGCCATTGGCACTTCTGGTGGAAATACCGGAAAAAAATATATTTATTATGTTCATTTGAAAGTAGAATTAAAGAAAAAAAAAACCACAAGTTTTTTTTTTTTTTTTAAAAAAACAACAACTTTTTTTTTTAAAGATGAAAAGTCAGTCATTCAGGCAACCTTCAAAGTGCTCGACTTAATCCGCGGGGAACTCCATCTCGCTTTTCTCAGCCCAGCTTTTTCCCCCTTGTTCACACACCTTGAGACAAAGGCTGCAGGAAAGAGGCGGAGGGGGAGGGCAGGGGGTGCTTTTTGTGCGGGACGCGGAGCAAATTTATTCCGGAGAGCGCCTGAACCGGCCTTCAGAAAATGGAGAGAGCCTTGTGCGAGAAAAGGCCCCCGAGTAAAGCCCGGCGCCATTCAGCAGCTTTGCTCTGGCACTTAACGAGTGGGGCAGGAAGAAAGGAAAAGCTGTTGTCAGGTTTGGGGTGTTTATCGGCTCCCCTCAGCCACTTGACCCGCGGGGGGACCCCCTAATCCCCGCTCTGCATGCGCGGCCCGGCCGGCCCGGGGCACTTGTCCCGGTGCCCATTGTGTGCCACTCACCTCCCGCCGCCCCCCCGGTGCCATTCTGCTCGCAGGCGCTCCCAGGAGTTGTTTGGGCTGGGTTTGGCGAGGGAATTGTGCTCCTAAAGAAACAGTCTGGGCATTATACAGCGGCGGAGGGAGCCGGGCCCCAGCGCCCAGGCCCGGGCAGGGCCGCGCCGGACGGGGACAAGGGACGAGGGACAAAGGCTGGACGGCCAGGCCGGGGCTGGACGGCCCGGCACGCAAACAGTTACTGCCCCGTGCTCTGCGCTTGGGGCTCTCCCAATGGCCCACATTTGTAAGGACAAATCGCTCCGGCTCGAGCTGTTTGCAGAGGGGGGCAAACCACCCAAAATGAGTTTGCTTTAGGAGTTGTTTCCTTCCTACAAAAAGGTGGAGGGGGAAGCGCCTGCGTTTGGCCCCAAAGGTTTGGCCAGAACCCCTGAGCTGCTTGTCCCCTTCCTCTTCCCAAAACGCTAAATACCCCGACGGAGTTAATTCCCAAATCTTGGGGATTTGCAGCATTCGTTTCAATGATTTTTAATACCTGCTGATTAAAACTGTTCGCAATATTTTTTACATTTTTAATTGCATTAATCATTAGCTGTAATTGTTTAGATTTAGGAACTCCTTTGTTCAGCAGCTATGCACGAACTATACGGGAACAGCTTGATTTTCATAAGGCAGAGTGACTTATTTCACTTAATGAATTGAACTAAGCAGAAATCCCAGAGCAAGAGTGGGCTGGGAAATTTTTACCAGGTGATTTATCACCAGAGGGACACTTTAAATCTGGATCAGTTTTATTAAATCTGCCAGGCATTTATTAAAGCCGGAGCAGGAATAATAGCTGGCTGCAATATCACATAATGACCGTCATTCCACAAAGCCCCAAAATAGCAGCTGAATATGGTTGGAAGTAACAAACAAGGATAATCCCGGGACGTGTCTGAAATAACTTGAGAGCCCCGGCCTCACCCAACGTGGGTTGGACTCCCAAGGATGGAGTTGAAAAGCCCCTTCCCCACACAAGGGCAGGGACAAGGCTGGAAGTTGTGCTTGGATTGCAACCACAGCTCCTCATTCCCTCAAAATTGGGAGGATCTGATGTGTGGAGATGGCAGTGCCTTGGCTATTCCCCATCAGACCCCCGGGATCACCCCACGGGAGCTGGGAAAGGGGCTCAGCCTGGAGAAAAGGAGGCTCAGGGGGGACCTTGTGGCTCTGCACAGCTCCTGACAGGAGGGGGCAGCCAGGGGGGGTCGGGCTCTTCTTCCAGGGAACAGGGACAGGAGGAGAGGGAACGGCCCCTGTTTCTGAGGAGGGAATTCACACCCACCACAAATAAAACCCTTGGCAAGGTGCAAATCCTGCCAGTAGCCCTGACATCCCACACCAGTTCATCTGACAACTCCCACCCTGACAACTCCCACCAGCTGTGGGAGTGGGGCAGAGCCTCCAGGTGTCAGGAATGTGGAGAGGTTTGGTACCAACCCCTCCAGGATTTCACAGCAATTCCCGGGGCTGCTGGAAAAAGCTGTTCCTGTTCCCCACATCGTCACAGCAACACCTGCACTGCACCACGTGGGGGATCACCCTGCACAGAATCCCAGGATCCCTGAGACTGGAAAAGCCCTCCCAGCCCATGCAGTCCAAGCTGTGCCCGATGCCCACCTTGTCCCCCAGCCCAGAGCACTGAGTGCCACGGCCAGGCCTTCCTGGGACACCTCCAGGGATGGGCACTCCAAACCTCCCTGGGCAGCCCCTGCCAAGGCCTGACCACCCTTTCCAGGGAGAAATTGCTCCTGGTGTCCAACCTGAGCCTCCCCTGGCACAGCTCGAGGCTGTTCCCTCTCCTCCTGTNCCCAGAACTGGACACAGCCCTCGAGGTGTCTCAGCACAAGGGACAATCCCTGCCCTGGTCACCACAACATTTTGGGACAATTTTCCATGGCAGTGCTGTTGAGCCCTTCACCTTTTAATTTAAAGCATTCAAACCCTCTTGATTTAAATTTACCTTCTTATCTGTAGGTCCCTGAGACCCCCAGGCAGCACCACCAGCTCCTGGAATGTTTATGTGCAGCCAAACCAGTCAGGAACCCTGTTACCCATTAAAAATGGGAAGACAACACAGGCTGGGGATGTTTATTAGTGTGAGGGAAAAGGAAAACACGGATTTTTATTCAGCTGCAGCTAAAGGTCCCTGCACAAGAGTTCAACAGTAAGATTTTTAAAATTCAAAACATAAGAATGAGCAGCACTTCATTGCAGAGTTGAAAGATAATTGTGCAATTAACGGGATGAGGTCAATAATGCCAGAGCTGGAGGCTTCTGACAGATAGAGATAATCAATCCAGCCTCTGTATGAAAGGCTCGGAGGTAGCAATGGAAAAATAACACAGTGCCAATGTTTCCGTGTCCTAATGAACACCAGACAAGTCATTATTGACTGTTTCTTACTTATTTTAAGTGCCAGAGCACAAGTATCTGCTTTGATTAAACAGAATTTTCAGTTTTGCCTTAAGTTCAGTTTCTGTCCTGCTCTAAGCGAGGACATTAATTTGGAAATGCAGCAAAGTCTCCTCGTTCAGGGAACTGCCAGGAAAATCCCCAGGCTCCTGTCCCATCCTGGTTTGTCGTGAAGGGAAAGGGGCTCATCCGAGCTCTCCTCATGCTGGGCGACATCCAGACCTGGCTGCACCAAAATTCCTTTAAATCTCCAGCCCTGTGTGTGCCACCGGCAGCGGCACTGGAGGGAGAAGGAATCCAGAGCAGGGATCAGCAACCACAGATCCCGGGGGAGAGAAATGTGGAGGCCTGAGGTGCAGAATGTGGACAGAGACATCTCTTTCCTGCTTCAGTTCCCCGTGGAATCAGGAAAAGCCTCGTGCCAGCATTTCAGCTGGAATGTTCACATGGAGAAGGCTCCAGGGAGACCTCAGAGCCCCTTCCAGGGCCTAAAGGGGCTCCAGGAGAGCTGGAGAGGGACTTGGGACAAGAGATGGAGGGACAGGACACAGGGAATGGCTTCCCACTGCCACAGGGCAGGGTTAGATGGGATATTGGGAAGGAATTGTTCCCTGTGAAGGTGGAAAGGCCCTGGCACAGGCTGCCCAGAGAAGCTGTGGCTGCTCCTGGATCCCTGGCAGTGTCCAAGGCCAGGCTGGATGGGGCTTGGAGCAGCCTGGGATAGTGGAAGGTGTCCCTGCCCATGGCAGGGGTGGCACTGGATGGGCTTTAATGTGTCTCCCACCCAAACCATTCCGTGATTCCACGATAAGCGCGGACGGTCGCCACAGCGACGAGGTGACACCGGGGAAACTCACCCCTTTCTAGCCCTACGGCTCCAGCCCGATCCCGTGGTTCTGGCTGCACCTCTTCCATGTGTTTTCCGTGCCCAGGAAGAGCGGGAGCGGGGCAGCCCCTCCACCTGCGGCGCCGGGGCCGTTGGAGCGCGCAGCCCACGCCGGGTGATTAACGGGATTAATTCGGGGATGCCGCAATCAGAGCGCCAGCACGTGACTCATTAGTCATCAATTAGGGGGCTCATCCGCACACGGCTGATTAGGGGCCATCAGTGCCTCAAATTAAGCACGAAAAAGATGTTTTAACGCAACCATATGGTTGTGCTTCAGAAGCAGTTAGCGCACAAACGGAGCGCATTGACGGCCCCTAACTGGCGCTCAATGAGGGCAGAGTGGCCCAAATTTGTTTAGAGAGTTCCCCCTCCACTTTTGCTGCGGTTTTTAATGTGATCTAATGAATAAGCGGAGTCAGCTTTAATTGCCGACTCACTCTCCGATGAAAAAGAACCTCCAAAAGACCCTTTTCCTCCTCCTTCTCTGCTGGATAAAAAGACCAGGGGAGATGATTTTTCCCCCTGGACCGAAGGCAAGGCCTTGGCTTTGCTTTTGTTTACTCCATAGTGCAATCCCAGATTTCCCCATCCTGCTGAGGCTGAGCAGGAGTGAGGCTTTGCACACTTGTCCAGGGAAGAGGTGGGATTTGGGATGCGCTGAGGGGGATTTTGGGGTGGGAGGGGTGGCACGAGGGGATGTGTGGAGCTGCCACCTGCAATGGCCTCGTGGCGTGGAGGAGATGGGATGGAAAAGCTGCTTGAAGGAAGGGGTGAGATTGCTGGGGTGGGACAGTCACAGTGGCCTGCACTTATCACAGAATCCCAGAATCCCTGAGGCTGGAAAAGCCCTCCCAGCCCATGCAGCCCAAGCTGTGCCCGATGCCCACCTTGTCCCCCAGCCCAGAGCACTGAGTGCCACGGCCAGGCCTTCCTGGGACACCTCCAGGGATGGGGACAATCTTTCCCCCCGTCCCAGAGTGAGGAGGAGGAACAGAGAGATTTGAGGGAACCATCTGGGATTCCCTGTTGGCGATCCCTGCCGGGCTGGCTGGGAAACGATCCCACTCTCCTTTCAGAGCAGAGGAAGGGAACCAACTGCTGCTGTTCAGTTCCTCCTGGAAAATCATCCGGTGCCACCCAGGGGTGAGGGTCAGGGTGGCACAGGGGACGCTGCTCCTCCTGCCACGTGGCTCTGCAGTGGCATTTGGGAAGTGTCACTACTGGATTCCTTCCATTACCTGGTGCTAATTAACCCCTGGAGCCCCTCGTGTGGCCGCTGGTGTCACTGGGGCCCTCAACAGAAGCCACCCTTGTCACAAAATTTGGGAACAAGCTCCTCGTGAATGGGCCCAATGAGCCGGGGGGCTGTTCCCTCCCTAATCCCACATTTCACAGCACGAGCTGGGGACAATGGGCAGCTCCTCCAGCTTTTTGTGCCTTGATTCCGTGTGACAAATCCAGCCTGCCTCCGTCCAGCTCCATGTGCTCCGCACGGGACACGCGCCTGGAATGTCACAGAGCCCCAGGAGGGACCTGGCCCATCCCACTGGAAAACCCAGATGCATCGAGCTTGGTTGGTCTTTTCTCCCTCCTTATATCCTACAAGGATGAGATTCCACCCAAGAAGTCCAAGATTATCAGATTTTGCCATGGCAACGCATTATTATAAATGCAAATGGCAGACTGGAAAAGGGGGAAGCCTTTGGTTCTCCTAATTAGACACAAAAGGGGATAACAGTGAAATATTCCATGTACTTTGAAACGGGAAAAATCCTCCTCTCCTCTGTCATCTTTTTTTCTGGAGAGCTGCTCAAGAGCTTTGGGCTGGAGCCTGTGGAAGAAATAATTTGGTTCAATTTCATTTTTATTCTGTGAGTGGTGACATTGACACTTCACCTGCAGAGTTGGTGGATCTGAGTGGCTGCTGCTGGTTTGGGAATTTGCTCTCCAGAAGGACGAGGGAAAGATCAGTGGGATCATCACTCCTTTTAAACGAGGATTTCACCAGAAGCTGTTCCAGCCATGACCTTTCATTTGTATTTACAGCACTGGAGCCAATCACAGGTTCATTAAATATTTTCTGCATGTGGAATAAGGGAACTAATTGGATTTAATTTTGGAAAAGAGAAACTTCAGCGTGTGTGGAGTTGGTTAAGGGTAAAATGCTGTGCAGGGCCTTGCACAAAGAGCATCTGTAGCATCTTTTTTAAAAATTATCCATTAGTATTTACCTGCTTCATTTACGAAAAACTTTAAAGAGTACCAAAAACCCACCGCTGGGCAGCCCCAGTGCCAGATCATTCCCACCTCAGCGGAAGAAGTTTGAATTATTGCACGTGCGAATCCCAGCTACTTTTCATGTAAAAGAAAGAAAAAAAAAACCAGAAAAAACCACCAAACCCACTCTGAGGGCACTGGGCTGGTGCTGTCCCACATCTCCACATGTGAACAGCACCGTGTGGGGACACTTCCCGTTTCGGGACCCTCAAACAGCTCCTGTTTGCACAGTCAGGAGCCTTTCCAGGGAACCCCAGGGGTTTAGGGCTGGTTACCAAAGCTGAAAGCGAACCCTGGTCCTGACTCCCCTGGTCTGTCTGCAACCCCCAGCCAGGCACCTTCCCCCATTCACGGAGCCCCTTTCAAGGTCCTTTAAAAATCCATTTCTTTAATGCTCCTGCAAACTCCCCCCTGCCCGCCCAGCATTTTTTTTTTGCTAATTTGATGAAGACCACACACATGAAATCAAATGCTTTTGTCATTGGCTTCTCATTGTCCCCCCCGGGTGAAAGGAGGCATCGCCTGCGTCGGGCGATCAGAAACACCGGAGTTCTCTGCCTGGCACCTCTCCAAATGTTCATTTTGCAGGGCAGCATTTGGGATAATTGTGGGGCTTCGTGGTAACCATCAATTATGGGACTCGCTGGAAGCACCAGGACAGTTCTGTGTGGTGAGANGTGGTCAGGCCTTGGCAGGGGCTGCCCAGGGAGGTTTGGAGTGCCCATCCCTGGAGGTGTCCCAGGAAGGCCTGGCCGTGGCACTCAGTGCTCTGGGCTGGGGGACAAGGTGGGCATCGGGCACAGCTTGGGCTGCATGGGCTGGGAGGGCTTTTCCAGCCTCAGGGATCCTGGGATTCTGGGATCACTTACAGATACTGCACCATATCCATGGAAATGTCAGTGGGAGCAGGTCCAGCTGTGCGGGTCTGGCTGCAGATCCCATCTCTCAGGCTCACAGATTTCTCCCAGTCACCATTCCCAGCACCAGCACCACCCATCCGTGTGCCAGAGGCCAGATCCTTCAGGGCTGTGCCATCAGCAACTTCACTGCCTGCAGGGCCTCCAGGAGAGCTGGAGCGGGACTTTGGACAAGAGCCTGGAGTGCCAGGACATGGGAATGGCTTCCCACTGCCAGAGGGCAGGGTTGGATTAGACCAAGCAACCCAGGTCTGTACAGAATTCCCAGGGCATAATTTGAAAGAATAACAAATGTGAAAACCATCCTGACTCAAATCTCGCACATTTCTTCCCAAATCCCCACAATTCACTGGTTTTGAGACACTCCCTACTACTGGATTGGGATCTATCCCTGACAAGTAAATAGGGAATAGATGAGATTTCATTTCAGAAAAAAAAGGTCTTCAAAAACCATCAAATGAATCTGATGGAATGAAGTGGAGAAGTTGTTTCCAAGTGAGCAGCTGAGCTGATAAAGGCTATGTGAGGCCCAAAGAATTGATAAGGCATTGCAGTGTCTTATCAACAGCCTCAGGAGTTCTGTGTGTCTCCACACCCCTGCAGTTGTAGCAAAGTCTGGATCATGTTTAGTCCTGACATTTTTTTCCAGGGTTTTTGAGTGATTTTGCTCCTGACAGACTCTGTGAATAAACCCCACGTTTGTTTTGTATTCATTTGCTGTGGTTTATTCATTCTGCAGAAGGAATTGTCTCCAGAACTGTTCCCTCTGACTTCCAGCAGTGACACACACAGGTGAGGCCCTTCCAGCTGGCAACATTCCTGCTCTCTGAAGATCCACCTGCTCCATGAAACATGGAGGTTTTCCCGTTCTCAATCCGTATTTCAGCTCCTCATTTTTTTGTGCCAGGTGGATTTGTACCAGGAGCCCATCAGGGTGGGTTTGTTGTTCCATTGGGAATCACTGCTGGAAGCACATTTGGGATCCAATAAACTGTAATAGACCTGAGTCCATTCCTCTAAGTGCATAAAAATGGACGCATCCAGGAAAAATTCTTCCACGGAAAAATTGTTCCTGGTGTCCAACCTGAGCCTCCCCTGGCCCAGCTCGAGGCCGTTCCCTCTCCTCCTGTCCCTGTTCCCTGGGAGCAGAGCCCGACCCCCCCCGGCTGCCCCCTCCTGTCAGGAGCTGTGCAGAGCCACAAGGTCCCCCCTGAGCCTCCTTTTCTCCAGGCTGAGCCCCTTTCCCAGCTCCCTCAGCCTCTCCTGGGGCTCCAGATCCTTCCCCAGCTCCATTCCCTTCCCTGGACGTGCTCCAGCCCCTCGGTGTCCCTCGTGAAGACGTTGAAGAAATGTTTTCATCAAATCCTGGTTTTATTTTCATTCCCTGCTACTTTCGAGCACACAAACCCAACCCAGCATCTTCCCTGAGCCAGTAATTCCAAAGGCTCAGCCAGGGACACAGGTAACAGGATTCTCTCCCTCCATGTCACCGCTAAAAATTCCCCTTGACCTGTATGTGAGCTCTCCCAGCTTCCCAATCCTCCGTTACCTGGGAAAAAACAGGAGAGCGGAGGGAAGGAGAGGATTGGTGAGCAGCAGTGCAGCCTAATGGCCACCGCGGTGCTCGCCCTGGGGAGCCGGAGAGCCGGAGTCGCTCTGCTGCGGGAATGGACACCGGGAACCTGGAGAGGGCCCCTGGGGGGAACCTGCGAGAATCTCCTGGCTCAGGAATTTCTCACCATTTAGCCTGAGACGTGCACAGCTAATCCCAGGTCAGGCATCATCCCTGCCGGAGCCGGGACAGCCCCGGCAACTCCAGAGCCTGGGCACAGAGCTCCCGGGAATGCACCAGCAACAACCCTGCCCCTATCCTGTTCCTGAGTGCTCGTCCGTTCCCCTGTCCTGTTCCCCAGTGCTCTTGTCCTGTTCTTCCAGTGCCCCGTCCCGTTCCGCCCTGTCCTGTCCCCACAATGTCCCTGTCCTGTTTTTCCCTGTCCTGCTCCCCCTGTGCCCCTCTCCTGTCCACCCCAGTACCCCTGTCCTGTTCCCCAGTGCCCCTGTCCTGTTTTCCCGTCCTGTCCCGCCCAGTGCCCCTGTCCCGTTCCCCCATTCCCACGTCCCACCGTGCCCATTCCAGGCGGCTCCGATGAGGATCTGCCATGGGTGCCCAGCAGCCGCCCCGGCTCCTTCTCCTCCAGTGGCTCCCAGTTTGCGGCGACAGAGCCGTGCCCCAGCGGGGAACTGGAGCCGCCTGGGGACGGCAGCGAGGGATGATTTCCAAGCACCAGGAAAACTCGACCCCTCTCCGTGCCCCCGGCTGTGTCCCCGCCGGGCCGGGGAAGCCGAGCTGGAGAAGGGCAGCGCTGCCGGGGACTTCCCGTGGGAAGCAGCGGGAGTTTTGGGGCGGTGGCTCGGGACTGGTGTGACCCCAATTCCAGAGCCCTCGAGAGGAAACCTGGGACTGACCCGCAGCGAGCCCTGCTCCGGGGCCGGGAGGTTTGGGAAGGTCTGGGGAGGTCTGGAGGGTTTGGGACAGGAGCCCCGGGCACGCCCCGAGCCCAACGCCTCCCGGGCCCGCTGCGCTGCGGCCGCGCCACCAGCGCCCTCCGGCGGCCGCGGGGGGAACTGCAGGGACCGGCCGGGACGGGCACCGGGGTGCGGGAGGTCGGGACGGGGACCGGGGGGAGGG
>VZRJ01008885.1:141849-160620 GCA_013397565.1 Ptilonorhynchus violaceus | reverse complement strand
TTTGGCAAAGCACAGCTTGTGACAGCTCCCCCCACCCCCAGCTCTGCTCTCGCGTCTGTTTTCTTTGGATAAAAGATAAATCCCTCTCATGGCACTGGGAAAATAATTCCCTCCTACTTACCGCTGTTGATGCCAGTTCCTTCATTTGCTGCTTGGATCTTCGGAGTGGCTGCAGCGACAGTTCAGAGACTCCCAGGATCGCTGAGGCTGGAAAAGCCCTCCCAGCCCATGGAGCCCAAGCCGTGCCCGATGCCCACCCTATCCCCCCGCCCAGAGCACTGANCAGCCCAGAGCACTGAGTGCCACGGCCAGGCCTTCCTGGGACACTTCCAGGGATGGGAGCTCCAGGCCATTCCAAGGCCTGACCACCCTTTCCAGGGAGAAATTGCTCCTGGTGTCCAACCTGAGCCTCCCCTGGCCCAGCTCGAGGCCGTTCCCTCTCCTCCTGTCCCTGTTCCCTGGGAGCAGAGCCCGACCCCCCCTGGCTGCCCCCTCCTGTGGACAGGGATAAAGTCTCCATTTCTCTGTGGAAACCAGCACAGGGACAACAACAGGAACCTGTTATCACAGACACTCACTTTTCATTAAAAAAAATTGTGTTCCTAAAATAGCACCACTCATTCCTTCAACATTCCACGTTTTATTGAGTTTGGCTGGATTAGGGGTGGGTTGTGGTTCATGAGTTCAATAAATATTGCAGAACTGCCTGATGAAGCCCCATTGAGCAGGAAGTGAGGAAAGGACCAGCAGAGATAAGAGGTTTAAAAGATCTAAGAACTACCTGAGGTGGAGAAATGGACCTCCCTGGAAAAGAGATGGAATGTGACCTTCACCAAGGGCAGGTGGCCTTCCAAGGATGGTACCTGACCTGTGGCCAAGGACAGCACTGGGCCCACTGCCAGGAAAGTGCCTGAGCAGTTAGACTGAGAGAATTTAATGCAGAATGACCTGCAGGGCAGCAGCTCTGCCACTCCTGGCCCCACTGGAGAGGGACGTTCAGCCAGTGCCATGCCCTGCCCTGCCAGGTGAGGGAGAACAGGAATTGTCCAGGAAGCAACACCCCTTCCCCCTGTCTACTCCTTCCAAAGGCTTTCTGGAAAGGCCAGAGGAGGGGACAGGGAGAGGGAGAAGCAGTGGGAGGGGGCTCTGGCAGGTGGGCACACTCCAGGTGTGTCAGCTGGACACGGCTGCTCCTGTGCCCTGGCAGACACTGAACACACCTACACCAGGGGGGTTCCTTGCTGTGCCTTTCTCAGCCAAGGAAAAGGGAACAGCCAGGTGCTGCTTCCTCCAGGACACGAGGAAGAGTCTTTGGTGACTGGAAGGCACGGTGTGGAGCACCCAGGACAGACCTGGAAGGGACACCAGCACCTCCCTGTCCTCGGTCCTGCCTGCAGGGTTCCACGGAAGGCCATGCCAGAGCACTGAAGTTCCTGGGAAGCCCAGCTACTACAGCAATGCACACCCTATCCATGTGCCCCATCCCTGCGGATGGGGAAGCTACACTACCCCACCTCCCTGCCCCAGCCCTCTGCATCCTCCTGTTATTCCGGATGCTCCCATCCCAGCGGCTCCAGACAGGTGGAACGGCTCTGCTGGAGCCTGGGGGATCCCTTAGGAGCCACACATCAAGCACTCCTCCCGGTTCTCCAGGGAGCACACCATGGCTGCCTTGTTCCTCTCCTTCTCCTCCTCCTCCCTGGAGGCCTTCTCCCGCTCCCGCAGCTTCTCCTTGTTGAGGGTGAACTGGATGGGGTTGGCAGCAGGCTTTGTCCGGAGATAGTACATCCCAGTCTTCAGGCCCTGGGACACAACGGGAGCCTCAGCGCTGGGAGCAGCTGGAGCCCCCCAGGCCCGGCCAGCAGCACCCAGGACTGACGGGAGCAGCACCGCAGGCGCTCATGCCCATGGAGATACTCCATGGTAATACCGGATTCTTGGAAGGGAACAGCCATTTACCCTTCCCAGAATCGGTGAGACCGACTTGTCCCGCCAGGATTTATCAGTCCCTGTGTGCCAAACTTATCTGACCCCGTTTGTTGGGAACAATCCCCCAGCCCCAGGGACCAGCCCCTGTTTCTTGGGAACAAGCCCCCCCAATCCCAGGTACTGCCCTGTTTGTCAGGAAAAAGTTCCCCCAATCCCAGGTACTGCTCTCCTCTTTATTGGGAACAACTCCCCAATCCCAGGTACAGCACCCATTTGTTGGGAACAAGGCCTCCCAATCCCAGTACCGCCCCCATTTGTCAGGAACAACCTCCCAGTCCCAGGTACTGCCCCCATTTGTCAGGAAGAAGCCCCCCAGTCCCAGGTACCACCGTTTGTCAGGAACAAACCCCCCCAATCCCAGGTACCGCCCCTGTCTATAGGGAACAACCTCCCCAATCCCAGGTACTGCTCCTGTTTGTTGGGAACAAGCTCCCCCAATCCCAGGTACTGCCTCTGTTTATCAGGAACGAGCCCTCCACAATCCCAAGTACTGCCCAAATTTGTCAGAAACAAGCCCCCCCAATCCCAGGTATCATCCCCTATTGTCGGAAACAAGCCCCTCGAATCCCAGTACTGTCCCTGCTTTTCGGGTACAAGCCGCAGTCCCAGGTACAGCCCGTTTGTTGGGAATAACGCCCCCCAACGCCAGTAGTGTCCCCGTGTTTCAGGAACAAGCCCCAGTCCCAGGCACGCTCCATTTCCCGGGAACAGTGCCCCCCGTACCTGTTTCCAGCCGTAGAAGTGCATGCTGGTGAGCTTGCCGTAGTTGGGCTCGGCGATGTGGATGTTCAGGGACTGGCTCTGGTCGATGAAGGCCCCTCTGTCCGCAGCCATCTTCAGGATGGTTTTCTGGGAGATCTCCCACACGGTCTTGTAGAGCTGCTTCAGGTCGTCGGGAATCTCAGGGATGTTCTGAAACGAACAGGAGGAGTTTTGCAATGTGGAAACCACTGACTGCCCAAATGTTCCTACTGAAAACATGGAATTCTTCAGTGACTGCCATGACACCAGCAATCCTGACTGGAACTGAGGCTTCTGCAGCTGAGCTCTATCCCTAAACTCAAACACAGAATTCCAGCTGGTTTGGGTTGGGAAGGATCTTAAAGCCCATCCAGTGCCAGCCCTGCCATGGCCAAGGACACCTTCCACTATCCCAGGGGGCTCCAAGCCTCATCCAACCTGGCCTTGGACACTGCCAGGGATCCAGGGGCAGCCACAGCTTCTCTGGGCAACCTGTGCCAGGGCCTCCCCACCCTCACAGCCAAGAATTTTTTCCCATTATCTCATCTATCCCTCTGGCAGTGGAAAGCCACTCCCCCTTGTCCTGGCACTCTGGGCCCTTGGAAAGAGTCTCACTCCATCTTTCCTATTGGCTCCTTCAGGCACTGCAAGACCACAATTACATCATCCCAGAGCCTTCTCTTGTCCAGGCTGAACAATCCCAATTCCCTCAGCCTTTCCTCTTAGAGGAGAGGTGCTTCATCCCTCTGATAACTTGGTGGCCTCCTCTGGACATCCTGTGTCTGCAAGCACCAAGCACACAGGCAAACACAATCAGCTCTCCCACAGCAGTTACACGTGGATAGACTGGAGATCAGGGAAAGGTTCTTCCCCCCAGAGGGTGCTGAGGCACTGAACAGGCTCCCCAGGGAATGGGCACAGCCCTGAGGCTGCCAGAACTCTAGGAGCCTTTGGACAACACTCCCAGGGATGGACAGGGTGGGATTGTTGGGGTGTCTGTGCAGGGACAGGGGTTGGACTGGATGATCCTGGTTGGTCTTTCCAATTCAAGACACTCCATCATTCTGTGATACTTCCTGGACAAAATCACCTCAGGAATCCAGAATTAGCAGGACCTGCCTGGTGGGAATTCCTGCCCTGCTCCCCCTGTACCTGGATGGAGCCGTTGTGGGCGATGATCTGGTTCTTCATCTCCTCATTCCACAGGCCCCTCTCCGTGAGATCCTTCAGCAAGTGGGGATTCACAACCTGTGGGGGCAGAAGCCAAAGAAGGTTTTTAAATGGATCAACAAGACCCTGCACAGTCCTGACAGACTCTCACTCCTGGGTGAGCACTGAGGGGGTGTGTGGTCAGCCAGACCTGGCACAGGGATAACACTTCTACCCCTGCAAGTGTGCAGAGCCAGGCTGGACAGGGCTTGGGGCAACCTGGGATAGTGGAAGGTGTCCCTGCCCATGGCAACGGGGTTGGAACTACATGAACGTTAAGGTCCCTCCCAACCCAAACCATCCTGGGATTCTACTGGACATGACAACTCGAAAAGATGGGAAAAGGAGAGACCATCGTTTTTCAGGGGCACTGGCCACCACCTCAGTTCCTAAAAAAGGGTGTAAACAACCAAGACTGGGGTCAAGAGGGAAAGAACAGAACAGAACAGGGGCAGGCTGGGTATTTGGGAAGAAAACACAGCCACATTTTCCTGCTGGGACTGGGGTCCCTGTCTCACACAGGGAGTAGGGTAATGATCCTGCTGTTCCAGCCTCTCCACTCCTGTCTGGAGTGATCCTGCAGGCAGGAGGAATGGAAAGCACCGGGACACCTCAGAGGGGATGGACACGTTTCCCAAACAGGGACAGATACCCTTGTCTCCAGAGGGAATTTTGCTAACTCCAGGCTCCAGAACTCCAGTTGTTTCACTCCCTTTCCTAACTGAACCTGTGGAGCTCTGCCACGGCCCCTGATTCTTCAGGACTGGGGTCTCAGTTACTCTTCCCACATCCCTTCCATCACATCACCAGTTCCTCCCTCAGCAGTTATCCCTGCAGCCCATCTTGAGGCCCCACAAAGGTTTTTCCCAGACAAAAGCAGCATTTGTTTATTATTTCACCTATTCCATGCTTACTGTGGAACACACAAAGCTGGACTCCTGCAGCCCCCAGTGCTCCAGGTCCCCTTGGTGCTTGGGCACAAACATCCAGCTCAACTGAGCCTCCAGGTGTGAGGCCTCCCCTTGTCTTAAGTCATGAAAGATAAGGAAACATCAAAGCTGCTCCCCCAGAGCCCGGCTCACCTGGAACTCCCCCGAGAGCACCCTGCGGGTGTAGATGTTGCTGGTGTAGGGCTCGATGGACTCGTTGTTGCCCAGGATCTGGGCAGTGGAAGCCGTGGGCATGGGGGACAGCAGGAGGCTGTTCCTGACCCCGTATCTGGGGACAACAGGCAGAGTTAGGGAGCTGCAACCGAGGGAGACAGGACAGGAAAGAGCCAGGAAGAGCACAGACTGGGAAATCCGGGATAACCTGCAAAGCCTCACATCACCCACAGGGAAAAGGGAAGCACCACTGCACTGGCAGTGTGGGACAAGTGGGAGCTGAACCAAAGGCTTTGCTATTTTCATCTTTCATCAGTTTTCCCAAATGAGTCAGTCATGGGAGGGGGTGCAGGGAAGATGATCTGCCAAGCACTGCACAACCCACAGCCCCGAGGCAGAACTGAAGCAGCAGCCCATGAAGAGGCTGAAACCTCCCCCCACACAGGACAGGGGACGGATTTACATTTATAAATTAGAGCCAAACAAATGGAATTAGTTCATGACAGGCCTTCAGGCATCAGTGATTCCTGTCTTCAGGACGTTCAAGGCTCAGCTTCTCCCTGGCTGCAGGGAAGAGTCCCCAAGCCCAGCTCATGGCTCACTCCTTACTTTGTTTAATTGAAACATAAATCCTTGTGCTGATACATCAGAGATGGAATTAGAGCTCAGCTAAAGCAGAGTAGTGAGGGTGAGCTCCTCTGCCTTGGAAGAACAAAAATGAAAGAAAGCCATCCAAAACATAGCTCTGAAGAAAGATCTGCTGGGGTGGGAGGAAACACATGGGCTGTTTTTACACTTGGATCTTGCCTTTTCAGCAGACAGAACATAACAAATTCATGTTCGAGGCCAGGTTGGACAGGGCTTGGAGCAACCTGGGATAGTGGAAGGTGTCTCTGCCCATGGCATGGGGTGGAATGGGATGATCTTTAAGGTCCTTCCAACCCAAACCAGTCTGGGATTCAAGGAATGTATTTCACATGTACTACAAACCGTGCAGAGTTACTCACTTGGCAATCTTCTCCTTCAATGCCTTCCAGTCCCAAAGGTCAGAGGGGGTGACGTTCCACATGTCATACTGAAGGATCTGAAGAACAGTTTGGCCCAAATTAGAGAGGGTACTCTTTTGTCCAGGTTTTATAAATCCCACTGGAAATTGACCTGTTATTCCTATTAACTCTTCTCTCCAATTCAGCCTCAGCAAAGCTCCTGTATGACCTGACAAACACTCAACCTTGTGATTGCTCCAGGGCACAGCCAGCACAGGCCAGGTCTTGCTCTTCTTTTCTAGTCACAGAATCATGGAATATCTTGAGCTGAAGAGACCCACAGGATCATCCAGTCCAACCCCTGGCCCTGCACAGACACCCCACCAATCCCAGCCTGTGCATCCCTGGGAGCGTTGTCCAAATGCTCCTGGAGCCCTGGCAGCCTCGGGGCCGTGCCCATTCCCTGGGGAGCCTGGTCAGTGCCCCAGCACCCTCTGGGGGAAGAACCTTTCCCTGAGCTCCAGCCTGACCCTGCCCTGGCACAGCTCCAGCCGCTCCCTGGGTCCTGTCCCTGTCCCAGGGAGCAGAGATCAGAGCTGCCCCTCGGGAGGAGCTGCAGCCCCAGGGAGCTCTGCCCTCAGTGTCCTCTGCTCCAGCTGGGCAAGCCAAGGGACCTCGCCTGCTCCTTGTCCGGCCCCTCCAGACCCTTCCTCATCCACGTGTCCCTCCTTTGGACTCTTTCTTATATTGAGACACTCAGAACTGTCCCCAGCACTGGAGGTGAGGCTGCCCCAGCCCAGAGCAGAGCAGGACAGTCCCTCCCTGCCCTGGCCAGTGACGCTGGGCCTGGTGTCCCCCAGGGCAGGGATGTCCCTCCCGGCTGCCAGGGCACTGCTGACTCACATCCCACTTGCCATCAGCCAGGTCCCATTGGGATCCAGGCACAGGATCAGCTTCCCAGAGCTTTTCCCTGCCCCAGCCCCCGTCACTCACCCCCTTGCTGACCGGAGAGCCCTCATAGGTGTCGTAGGGGCCGTGCTCCCTGGCCAGCTCGCAGCTGGCCTCCAGGGCGCCGTAGTAAATGGTCTCGAAGATCTGCTGGTTGAGGCGCTGGGCCTCGGCGCTCTCGAAGGGGAAGCGCATGAGGATGAAGGTGTCGGCCAGGCCCTGCACGCCGATGCCGATGGGGCGGTGCCGGCGGTTGGAGCGCTCCGCCTGCCAGGACAGCACAGACAGGGATCAGCTCAACTGCAGCCAGAAACTGGCCTGGGAACGACCTCTGCGGGGAGAACTTCCTGCTGCAGTGTGCCCCAAGATCTGCTGCACCACACACCTCTCATCCTGCCCAGGGCCCCACTGTTCGCTGCTTGCTGAGGCCCAGACTGAGTTTGTTGGAACATAGCACAGGTTGTGATTGCTTAACCTGGCAAAGGGAGCCAGGATTTGGGAGTGAACACTCAGCACGTTCTGATAAATGAATACCTTTAATAGAGCAGAATCACAGAATCGCTGAGGTTGGAAAATCCCTCTGAGCCCACCAGGTCCAACTATTCCCCAGCAGTGCCAAGGCCACCACTGACCATGTCCGCACGTGCCACTTCCACATGGCTGTGAAATCCCTACAGGGATGTGACTCCACTCCTGCCCTGGGCAGTCTGTGCCAGGGCTGGACAGCCCTTTCCATGAAGGAATTTTTCCTAATGTTCAACTTAAACCTTCCCTGGCACAGGTTAAGGCCGTTTTCTTTTGTCCTGTCCTTGATCCCTGGGAGGCGAGCACAACCCCCCCGGCTGCACCCTCCTGTCAGGGAGTTACACCTTCTTGGGATCTTTCCAGAATCCTTCTCTCTGTTCCACTTCCCAGCCTGTTCCTAGTGCTGTTCTGTGCTTTATGAAAATCCTCACACGTGAGAAGATTCCAGTGGCAGAACCATCTCCATGGGAGGCTTTTCCTACAACTGCTTCAGTACTGAACCACGCTGGGTTGAAGCTCAGGCAGGCACTGACAGGTCCCACCTGGGAACAGGTGGCTCACGGAGCTCCCAACAGGTCTGTGGAGTCCCTCTGTGACTCCTTGTGTCCCAGACTGCTCTGGGATTGCTCCAGGTGGGATTCAGCCCGGCCCAGCTCACCTCTGGCACGGGGTAGTAGTTGATATCAATGATTTTGTTGAGGTTTCTGACGATGACCTTGGTGACCTCAGCCAGCTTCTTGAAGTCGTAGGTGTGCTCGGGGGTCACGTACATGTTCAGGGCGATGGAGGCCAGGTTACACACGGCCACCTGTGGAGAGAGACCGGGAAGCATCGGGAATGGCACCAGCACCCGGGCCAAGGACAAGCAACTCAGCTCCACAGAGGCTCCCTGTCCAAACTGCAAGGAAACCACACACCAGGGAACCTCCAAGGATGGGAAAATGCTCCCCACGATCCCATGGTACCTCATGAGCTGTGCAAAAGGTAACAACAGTTCAGGAAAGTTCAGTAGAAATTGGTAGGACCAAAAAAATTCTGGCCTCATCAATCCTATTGCCTGGAAACCATCCTTACACAGAATCCAGAAGGATTTGGGTTGGGAGGAACCTTAAAGCTCATCCAGTGCCAGCCCTGCCATGGGCAGGGACACCTTCCACTATCCCAGGTTGCTCCAAGCCCCGTCCAACCTGGCCTTGGACACTTCCAGGGATCCAGGGGCAGCCACAGCTTCTCTGGGCAACCTGTGCCAGGGCCTCCCCAGCCTCTCAGGGAACAATCCTTCCCAATATCTCATCTAACCCTGCCCTCTGGCACTGAGAACCCCTTGTCCCGTCCCTCCAGGCCCTTGTCCAAACTCCCTCTCCAGCTCCCCTGGAGCCCCTTTAGGCACTGCAAGGGGCTCTGAAGCTCCCATAAACTAAGCCAAACCATTTCTTGTGTTCCCAGAATCAGAAGCTGATCCCAATGAGTTCCAGACTACACCAGGGCATTTTCTTAGTCATTTTTCAACAGGAGCTTTATTTCCAGCCCTGGGAGAACTGAAAGAAGTGTTAAGGTTTCCTGTGGTTCACCTCTTCCAGACCACTGGAATGGATGAATATGCCCAAGAATGCGAGTTAAAGAACTTCCAGCAGCACAGGCAGCAAAGAACTCCCCGTGCCGTTTTAGCACCAACTCATCTCTCCTTCCTTCACCTGTGCCAGCAGTGCTGCAGCCCAGACACAGCATATCCATGGAGCTCTGAGATCAGGGGAGCACACAGGGACTCAGGGAATTGTTGCTGGGATCAGAGAGGCAGGGTTTTACTGAACAAGAGCTGAAGAGCTTCTTACACCAACACCCAGCAAGGCAAAGAGCTCACCTTCCCTTTGATGCATGTCTTGAGTCCCAAATTCTCCATGGGAGTTGGAAGGGAACCCACAGAGTCAGTGGAAGAGCTGAGTACTGGGGTCAGAAGTTTCTCAGCTGCCTGTTCCCTTCCCCAAGCAACAGTCAGACATATCCCAGAGAGCTGCCAGGAGCACCCCCAGCTCCGAGTTCCCGTTTGCACCCACCTCGTCCTTGCTGGTGTACTCCACGATCTCAGTGCACAGGTTGCTGCACTTGATGGTGCCCAGGTTCTGCTGGTTGCTCTTCCTGTTGCAGGAGTCCTTGTAGACCATGTAGGGGGTGCCGGTCTCGGTCTGGGACTCGATGATGGCGTACCAGAGCTGCTGGGCCTTCACCACCCTGCGCACGCGGCCCTGCCGCTCGTAACTGCAACACACGCGGAGCCCTGTCAGTCCCAGATCCCACAAAAAGGGCAGGGAAAGAGTCCCTTCAGCACCTCAGGGTCTGGGGCAGCCAAGGCCCTCCTCACTCAGAGCTCTATATTAGCACGGGGAGCCTTCACAGCAGGGCAGCAGCACAGTCCTTGTTTAAGGGAAACAAATCTTTTACTACAACAGCCATAGAGCAATTCCAAACAAAGCCATGGAGTGCTTGGAGTGGAGATCTCTTCAGGATGTGCCTCTAACAGCTAAAACGATCACTCACACACAGCTCCACCTTGACAGGTCACAGTGTGAAAGACACATCCCCATCCTCATATTTTTATCAGTCTGAAAATGAGCCCAGTGGCCACTTATGAGCCCCCCCAAACCTGTGCTGTGGCCGTGGATCCCACAGGACACAGGAAGTTCTGGGAGAGGATGGGACCACTTCAGGTCTATTCACTCCTCTTACCTCTCATAGAGCTTCTCAAATTCCTCTCCCCAGACATCATCCAGGCCAGGACATTCATTTGGGCACATTAAGGACCAGTCCTGTAAGAAGCAATAGTCAGAGGAAATCTTTAAGCACTCTGTTAATGAAAGCTGTGGCTGCCCCATCCCTGGAAGTTTTGATGCTTTAAGGAAACTACGGAGTAAAAATTTAGCCTAATAATCCAAGAACATGTCATGGGACTGCAAGATCTAAGCCCTGAAGCAAAGCACGTCCCTGGAATTGTCCAGCTCCATTCTCTACCCGCACAGCCAAGTTCTCAAACAAGGTGCAGCAGCTCTTCCAGGAAGCTCCTGGCAGGAACAAGGAGCAGAGCAGCTCTGCAGCCCTTCCTAAGCTCCTTCCAGGGCTACTCACCTGCCCCTCCACTACCAGACTGACTCTGTGCCAGCTGAGCTTCTCACCTGGTTGGTTTCCACTCGCTTCATGAAGAGATCCGGGATCCAGAGGGCAAAGAACAGGTCCCTGGCTCGCTGCTCTTCTTTCCCAGTGTTCTTCTTCAAGTCCAGGAACTCAAAGATGTCCAGGTGCCACGGCTCCAGGTAGATGGCAAAAGCCCCAGGTCTCTGGTACGTGGAACACAGTCCAGATCAGAACAAACCGTCCTTGGAAAGAAAACCTCCTGCCCTGCTCCCGAGTGCACACAACACCCCAAACTAACTGGAAACTGAAGGGAACACCATGGAATCACCAGACTATCAACAAGAGGGGGAAAATGCCCTTTTTTGATTATGTGTCACCCACGACCACTCCATCAGCCTCCCTGATGTTACTGGGACAACCCTTCCCAGTGTGGGACCTCTCCCATGAGCCGGGGTTCCCCTCTGGACCCTCATCAAAGGTACCTTGTTTCCACCTTGATCCACGTAACGGGCGGTGTTGTTGTAGACCCTCAGCATGGGAACGAGCCCGTTGGAATTCCCGTTTGTCTGCAGAGGCACAGGACAACCATCAGTGCTGAAAAGCAGCTCCCTGCAGGGGCTGGCCTGCATTTCCTTGAGTGTCCTTCAGCACAGCTCTTACACTCATCACCCCCAGTTATTTGCAGTCCCTTCCCTACACCTTTTTTTTAACGGACAAAAAAGAATATATGAACTACTGGTCCCAGACTTAATAAAATGTCCCTCACAACTTCTTTCCTAAGAACATCACCTAAAGGCTTGCAGGGGTTACACACGCTGTGACAAGAAGCCCCAAACTCACATCCACAGATGGTCTGGGGCAGTTACAGATACAGAAAGGCAAAGGCGTAATGCATGAGTCTCTGGGCACATTCCTTGGCTGCTAATACATAAATATTGGAATCGTCTGATCAAACAGTGGGATAAGATCCTCTTTTTGGAAGGATTTCTATTAGGAAGGTAAAACACTGAGGAAAACCAACCTTTCTGGCTTAGGGCAAGGGAAGAACTACTGAGTGAGCCTCAGTGCTGTGTGAAGTGAGAGAGAAGCAGCAGTGACCTGGCAGCCACAGTGAGGGCACCTCCCGGGAGCAGCAGGGCAGTCCCAGCCCTGGACTCACCCCAGCAATGTAGCTGCCCGTGGCCCGGATGCAGCTCACGGCCACGCCAATGCCGCCCGCAGACTTGGAGATGAGGGCACACTGCTTCAGCGTGTCGTAGATGCCCTCGATGCTGTCGTCCTTCATGCACAGCAGGAAGCAGCTGCAGTGGGCAAAGATGGAAGGGAAAAGTCACCAGTGCTTCGCCAGGGCAGACGTGGGACCTTTAACATGTCCACAAAGCAAACCCACAGGTGTGGACTAAAGGACAGTTCAGGAAACATCACAAGCAATACTCCTACTGCTGATACCTCTGCTACCAAACAGTACTATTGAGTACCCCGAGTTGGAAGGGACCCACCAGGATGATCCAAGTCCAACCCCACGATCCACAGACACCCCAACAATCCCACCCTGTGCATCCCTGGGGAGTCTGTTCAGTGCCCCAGCACCCTCTGGTGGAAGAACCTTTTCCCAATACATTGATACAAACCTTTATAAAATATAAACCTTTTCCTAACATATATGATATCAAAAACCTATCAGTTATGCTTGCTGCTTAAGAAAACAATTACCAGGATTCATTTTGTAACCTGCAGCAGACCACGCACATGAGGAACTTCCCAATATAATACAGCCATGCAAAGGTTTCCATTATCCCTGGAGTTTACAGAAACCCGGATATTTGTCCCCAAAGACAGCTAAAACTTGACAGCAGCTGCTCAGAACTCCATAAAACACTCAGAGAAACACAGCTGCTCATTTCAGAGGCAGTGCAAGCGTCTCCCTTGAGCAGATGTGATCCCTACACCCCTCCCTTTGCCCAGGAGTGCCCTAAGGAGAAGGGGAAGCACCTGGAGAGCTGGGGGCGGTTGGTGCCCGCGTTGAAGAGCGTGGGGGAGGCGTGGGTGAACCAGCGCTCCGAGAGCAGGTTGTAGGTCTCGATGGCAGCGTCGATGTCACTCTTGTGGATGCCCACAGACACCCTCATCAGCATGTGCTGGGGACGTTCAGCAACTGCAACGGAACACAACCATGGAATTCCACACTGGCTTGGCTTGGGAGGGACCTAAAGTTCATCCACTCCCACCCCTGCCACGGGCAGGGACACCTTCCACTATCCCAGGTTGCTCCAAGCCCCATCCAGCCTGGCCTTGGACACTGCCAGGGATGCAGGGGCAGCCACAGCTTCTCTGGGCAACCTGTGCCAGGACCTCCCCACCCTCCCAGGGAACAATTTCTTCCCAATATCCCATCTAACCCTGCCCTCTGGCATTCCCCCTTGTCCTGTCCCTCCATCCCTTGTCCCAAGTCTTTCTCCATGTTTCCTTTTGGCTCTTTCAAGCACCACAAGGCCACAATTATGTCACCCCTGGTCTCTTCTCCAGACTGAACAATCCCAGCTCTCCCAGCCTTTCCTCACAGCAGAGCTGCTCCATCTCTCTGCTCATCCTGGAGCCTCCTCTGGACTCTCTCCAGCAGCTCCACGTCCTTCCTGTGCTGGGCCCCAGGGCTGGAGCAGCTCTGCAGGTGGGGTCTCACCTGAGCAGGGCAGAGGGGCACAATCCCAATTCCTTTCCTGCTGCCCATGCTGAGGGATCAGCCCAGCACACAGGGATTTTGGGATACCAGTGCATGTCCAGTCTTCCCCCCACCCACTAAACCCAGAGAGCTGAGGAGAAAGGCGACTCCATGTGACAGTCACAGACAGATGCAGAGGTCATGGCAACAAGCTCCAAACAATGTGAACACTTCAGAGCCAGAGTTTTCACGGAATCACAGAGTAGTTTGGGTTGGAAGGAACTTGAGGAAGTCTCCAGCCCAGCTCCCACTTGACAAAGAGCCAGTTAAGAGCAGCAGGCCTGTTTATTCAGGACTTTATCCCACCAGACTTTGAAAAACTCAAGGACCAACCTGCTCCAACGCTCAACTGCTCTCATGGAGGAGGGAAAAACCCCCACCTGTATTAACAGTTAAAATTCAATCCAAATATCCAATCCAGAATCCAGTTATGTTTCAGCTTTAAGATATTACAATGAACCTCTGACCCTTCTGGTGCCCGAGGATTTCCAAGCCAAGGGCCTGCATCACTGACAGCACAGTAGCTACATCACAGTAGCTAAACTTTAGTGTAATTTGATTTAAATTAACTCAAATTTCCTAAGAAGTGCTTCCCACCAGGAACAGCTCTTACCTTTGGAGTTGACTTTCAGCAAGTAGGAGCGTTCCAGAGTCTTTAAAAGAGAGAATGGATTTTAGCAGACAGGCAGATTTGAAGTTTTTTAAAAATCCTGTTAACTCCAAACTCAAGCATCTCCATCCCATCACCAGCCCTGCACTCCATACCTCCTCTCCTTATTAGCATAATTAGGTGATTAATGACTAAAAATCCCCAAATCCACTGGAAGATTCCAACAGTGCTTTGGATTATGGAGCGTGGAGCACAGGCATGAGGTTCCACACTGCTCCTGAACCCGCAAAACCTCTGGAGAATCTGGAGCTATGGAATAGTGGAACACTCCAGAGAGCCCCAAACTCATGTCAGACCCAAACCCAAAGCAGCCCAGCAGAGCTGGGGGTGATGGGAGCAGCAGCAGCCCCTGGGAGATGTTCCAGCAGCATGGGAGAGGATAAATGTGTGGGATGACACACTGAGAGCAACTGCTCCACTAAACAATGGGAAAAGCAAAAATCCCTTTTTTGGCTTACTAAGGAACAGATTATTCCCTTGAGGAATGGCATTCAACAATATTCAGTGTGATCTGCTGTGAAACAGAGCCCAACAGCTAAAATATTCCAGCAGCAAGGAAAACTCCATGATTTATCCCATTGGGCAGCTGCTTTATGCAGGCACCCTTCATCTTCACAACCCCAGTGACATCCCACCTCCTCCTGTGCCCCTTTGTCCCAGACTATACAATCCCAGAAGCATTCCCATCCTTCCCAACAGACCCAGGAGCAATGTGCTCTTTACCTTGAAGCCAAAGTAGTTGTAGGAGAAGTCTCTGTCATAGATGATGGCAGAGTTCAGGCGCTGGCAGGAAATAACACAGACAAAACTGACCTTTACAAGATGTAACCAAGAGACAAACGAAATTTCCCAGTAGGAACATAGACCTGGAATGACTTGAAACCTGAACCCAAATCTCCTCTCTCCCTCCTGTGCTGCCTCACTTTCCTCCAGCACAAGGTACTTTCTCTCAAATTAATTACTTGTGCTGATCATGGCAATGGGGACACCCAAGCAAATAGATTCTACTACAGAAACATCCTCACAGGAAGGAAACTCTTCCATCCCCTTTTAAACTCTCATCATCCCCTGCACTGGTTTCTGTGTTAGCTTTTTACCCTGAAAAAAAAAAAGGCTTGCTTAAAAAATAAGAAAAATAAATTATCTAAGTTTCCAAAATTCAGTGCAATAGTTCAGAAGTGAAAAGAAAACACTGCTTACATCTTTGTTGGCCAAAACTATGTCCAGAGTTTCTTTGGAGATCATTGGGGAGTGCTTCCCGTTGTGAGGGTTGATGTAGGTGTAGAGATCCTCCATCACATCTGCAATGGAAAGGGATGTGAACAGGACACGCCCAGGCCTGCACCTGCAGCACCTGGCACTGGGATCCAGGGATGGAAAAGGCAGGAATGCCCATCCTCTGAAATAACCCCCTCCAGCCCCACAAACACACAACCGTTCTACTGCTCAGCACTGTCTCTTCTAAATTCTATTCAAACCCCACTGGAACAAGTAACAACTGGGGAGGAAAGTGGGCACAACCTGATCCCAATCCACCAAATCTTTCACCACTTCATTTGTGCAGTTGCTTTTCATAAACCGGGCAATTCCATTTGCCTTGAAACCCGTGGGTTTCATCTCCATGGCATTTTTAGGCAGCCTGGGCCCTCAGGAACTCCCACTTGGAGATTTCCATATTTCTCTGCTCCAAACCTCCCACTCTGTCTCTCCCCCCAGCAGCTGGAGACGTTCACCCACCACTGAAGACCTTCTTGGTCTCCTTGTGCAGGTTGGACACGGCGATGCGGGCGGCCAGGATGGCATAGTCAGGGTGCTTGGTGGTCAGCGTGGCCGCGGTCTCTGCGGCCAGAGTGTCCAGCTCCACCGTGGTGACCCCGCTGTACAGCCCCTGGATCACCTTCATGGTGATCTGTGCCTGCAAGAGGGAAATGCCTGAGGTCAGCCACCCCAAATCCTCCTGTTTCAGCCAGGGGAGAGGGGCCTTGCTCCCAGCAGCACCGCTCACTGCGAGGGAGGAGAAAAGCAAATTAAAATATCAAACTGGGAGAGCTGGGGGTGTTCACCCGGAGAACAGAAGGATCCAGGGAGACCTCAGAGCCCCTTCCAGGGCCTAAAGGGGCTCCAGGAGAGCTGGAGAGGGACTTGGGACAAGGCATGGAGGGACAGGACACAGGGAATGGCTTCCCACTGCCAGAGGGCAGGGATAGATGGGATATCGGGAAGGAATTGTTCCCTGGGAGGGTGGGGAGGCGCTGGCACACATTGCCCAGAGCAGCCAGGGCTGCTCCTGGATCCCTGGAAGTGTCCAAGGCCAGGCTGGATGGGGCTTGGAGCAACCTGGGATAGTGGAAGGTGTCCCTGCCCATGGCAGGGGTGGAACAAGATGGGCTTGGAAGTTCCTTTCAACCCAAACCCTTCTGGGATTCTGTGTAAGGACGGTTTCCAGGCAATAGGACAACCAGGCCAGAATTTTTCTGGCCACACCAATTTCTACTGAACCTTTCTGAGCTGTTGTTACCTTCTGAGCAACTCGGGATATTTATAACCTCGCTGGGAACATTAGCACAGGGGTTTTAGGGTTAGTATTGGCCTGGAGAGCTTCTGGCACAAGCAGATCCAAGTCCCAGAGGAGAAACTGAGCTTCAGAAAGAGAGATCACACAGAACTGCAGGATAAATAAGAATTCAGGGGCATTAGGAGGCAGGAGGACTCAGAATTTCACTTCTGTCCTCAGCACCAACTCCCAGTCACTGAAGGCAAATCAGGACACTGAGCGTTCTGGTCACCAAGTCACCAATGTGCTCCTCCTGCTCTCCATCCCAAGGACTTTCGGGTACAGAACCAACGGCAGCTGTTTGACAGGTGGAATTTCAGACAGGAAAATGGATCATGAGAACCTGGGAGATGGGAAGAGCCTGGCAGCTCCAAGTGACCAGACTGGGTGTGAGATCCGCATAAAAATCTCACAGACATCAGTGCATCCAAGAGGGAGTCATCCTGAGCACAGGCTTTGGAAGAAGCTTCCATGAGTGGGATCAATGTACCCTCCAAATCCTGCATAGCTTGGAAAACCAAGCAGGGATGTTGCAGTGACAGGGATTTCTGTCCTGGTGTTGATCAGGAGGGGAGCCAGAGCTACTTCCATATGGCACGGCTCCATTGCAGACTGACACTGAGAGCAACCTGCCAAATCCAAAATATGGGAATTGGAGCAAGAAAACTCCTTTTTTTAAGTACCAGAGGCTCAGTCCCTTCAACAAAGTTTGAGGAGAAAGGGATCTACACCAGGGAAAGGGGATTTCTCCCTCCACAATCTCTGCCCCTGGGAAGCAAAAACCCCCAGAATACAAACAATTGGAATAAACACCTTATGCATGCGTTTGCCAGGAGTTCATGGAATCACAGAACATCCTAAGCGGGAAGGGACCCACAAGGATCCTCAAATCCAACACGGGACACCCCAGGAGTTCCTGCCTGGGTTTCCACTTGGCTTTTGTCCAGGAGAAATCAGGGTCAGGGTGGCTCTGAGCTGGGATCAGGGACAGGGAACAGCGAAGAGTGGGACTCACTGCTCCAAGCCGGGATCAGGGGCAGGGAGCAGGGTAGAGTGGGACTCACAAGATCCAAGCTGGAATCAGGAACAGGGAACAGGGAAGAGCACGACTCACAGCTCTGAGCTGGGATCAGGGAGCAGGGCAGAGTAGGACTCAGCTCCAAGATGGGATCAGGGAGCAGGGCAGAGTGGGACTCACAGCTCCAAGCTGGGGTCAGGGCAGTGGGACTCACAGCTCCAAACTGGGATAAGGGGCAGGGAACAGGGTAGAGTGGGACTCACAGGATCCAAGCTGGGATCAGGGGCAGGGAGCGGGGCAGAGTGGGACTCATGGCTCTGAGCTGGGATCAGAGGCAGGGAGCAGGGCAGAGTGGGACTCACGGGATCCACGAAGTCGGCGTTGAGGCCATAGCAGAGCTTCTGGATGCGTGATGTGATCTTGTCAAACATGACCCGCTCCTGGCGTCCATCTGGGGACAGAGGCCACTGTCACTCCAGGCCCACAGCAGCAGGGACCAATTCAGCACAGAATGCCCCTCCCAGCGCCTCCCAGGTGGAGATTCGGGGTGGGAATCACCAGGGATAGCCTGCTCAGGTGGGGTCCAAGAAGAAGGGAGGCTTCTCCTCCACCCCAAGATCTCCCACCTAAACCTGCACAAACCCCATTCCCAGGGGTAGGTATCCTGCTGAGGGTCACTCCCTCCCCTGGGCCAGCACCCCTCAGACCAAAAGGGTGGGGACCAAGCCCAAAGCTCCTGCCATGGGACCCAAAATAAACCGAGGGGTCTCATCTCTCACTCTTGGTGTCGTGGGGCAGCTCTCTCACTCTGGGCCCCACAAAGCTGAGGGGAGCCCATCCTTCCATGTAGGGCCCTCCCAAAACAGAGGGAGGGTCTGCTCACTATGGGTGTCATGAGAGGGACCCCCAAAGCCGAGGGAAGCCCATCCTCTCACACCAGGTGCCATGAGAGACCCCCAAAGCTGAGGGGATCCCATCCTTCCATGTGCCATGAGGGACTCGCCCAAATTAAAGGGGAAGGACCCATCCCCTCACACCATCTGCAGTGAGAGAGACCCCCCAAAGCAGACGGGTCCCATTCTTCGACCTGCCATAAGGGAACCATCCACAACGGGCGACATTCCCCTTTAGGTGCTGTGCAAGGGCCCCTCAAACCAGACGGAATCCCCTCTTTCCATGCGCC
>VZRJ01008885.1:90420-141753 GCA_013397565.1 Ptilonorhynchus violaceus | reverse complement strand
AGCCGAGGGGTCCCATGCCCTCAGAGCGGGTGCCCTGAGGAGGGCAGTGCCCCCCTCCCCGACACTCGGTGACGTGAGGGACCCCCCGAACAACGGGGGGACACCCCCAGAGCAGCGGGGCGCCCCCGGGGCGGGCGGAGCGCTCACCCCGCTTCACGACGTGCATGGCGGCGGCGGATCCCTCTCGGTCCCTCTCGGTATTCACCCCGCATTCCCCCCGCGACTCGCCGCCCCCCCGGCGAACACCGCGAGTCCCGCCCGCTTCAAAGATGGCGGCGCCCGCTCTGCCCACCCCCCCCGGCGGAGGGGCGGCAGGACGAGACAGAGCCGAGGACGCCAAGGACGGGGCCCGCGAAGGGACAAAACACCCTCGTCCTAAAACGCCAAAAAAATGACGTTGATTCTAATTACCCTGAATCAAGACCCAAGCGTGAAATGTGGGATTAAACATTGGATCCCACTGTCTGGGGAGGTGGAGTAACTGTCCCTGGAGCTGTCCAAGGAACGACTGAACAAGAACAATCTGAGGCTCCGCTGTGGAACGGCTGCACGGTGCCATCGCCTCTGGCCCAGGGAGAGAGGAGCAGCAGGGACAGAGCTGAAATCACACAAAGTTCTGTCCCAAGTTCAAAAGCAGCAAATCTGCACCTGCAGACCCGCTTCCAGCCCTGGGTCCAACAGCAGAAGGACTTGGAGCTGCTGGAGCAGGTCCAGAGGAGGCCATGGAGCTGCTCCAGGGCTGGAGCCCCTCTGCTCTGGAGCCAGGCTGGGAGAGCTGGGGGTGTTCACCTGGAGAAGAGAAGGATCCAAGGAGACCTCAGAGCCCCTTCCAGGGCCTAAAGGGGCTCCAGGAGAGCTGGAGAGGGACTTGGGACAAGGCATGGAAGGACAGGACAAGGGGGAAATGGCTTCCCACTGCCAGAGGGCAGGGTTAGATGGGATACTGGGAAGGAATTGTTCCCTGGGAGGGTGGGGAGGCCCTGGCACAGGCTGTCCAGAGAAGCTGTGTCTGCCCCTGGATCCCTGGAATTGTCCAAAGCCAGGCTGGACGGGGCTTGGAGCACCCTGGGATAGTGGAAGGTGTCCCTGCCATGGCAGGGGTGGCACTGGATGGGCTTCAAGTTTCCTCCAACCCCAACCGTTCCATGGTTCTACAAATCCAATGAGGGCTCAGGGGCAGTGGCACCAAAGCACTGCTGAAGTTCCCGTGCAGAATCCAACCCCCAACCCCATCAGTTCTTCTCCAATCCTGCTCTGAAAGTTTCAGGAAGGAGCTGTGGCACTTGGGAGCCCGAATTGGCAGGGGAACACCTCGTGTTTATGGTTTGCAGCCTGTGAGGTGCCTCTTCCCCCGGATCCCACCTGCCCGCAGGGTCGGGTGAGCCGCTCCCACCTCGGGGGAACAGGAGGCAGAGCCAAATGCAGCACCACACCGGAACTCTCGGGGTTTGCACGGTGAGAGAACAATCAACCATCAACGTGCAACTTACCCGTGGGTGAGGCTGATCCTGAGGGGTCAGAGAGAGAGCCCAGGGCTCAAAGGGGCTGGAAATTCAGTTTTTTTGTTGCTTCTGGATGGGCCACTGTCCCTTCCCAGGTGAGGGTGTTGGTTCCGTTCAAATTCCAAGCCAAAATGGCAATCGTGGGTTCCTCAGCCCCCATGGTGGTTGGGAAGGTGCCCAATGCACCAGGTCAGCCTGGTCCTGCTCAGAGAGAGACCAGAGAGCCTTCCCCTCAAAGATGGGACACAGGGAATGTTTGGAACTGATCAGGAAATGGGAATTTAGCTGGGGTGGTTTCTCTGTTTTACTGCAAAAGGGCCTACAGAGAGAAAACAACCCAAATGGCCTTTTGGTCTGGTTGGAGCCTGAGCTGTGCTCACAGATCTTTGCCCTCGAGTTCTGCTCTGAGTGTTGTGCACCCTTTTCCGAAAGCAGGAGTAGGTGGAGCCGTTGTTTCACTCTGAGGCCGAGGGTGCAGAGGAAAACCACGGTGCTGCCCCGGCACCGCTTCCGTGGGGTCGGGCCCAACCACGGCCCCAGCACTGAGGAGAGGGGACCTGGGAGGAAACGGAGCCATTTCTCAAACTTCCTGAGGCCCTGCAGAGCTTCACCCCCACCCAGCCATGCTGGAGAGGAGCCTGGGGGCCAGCAGGGCCTGGGGTGGCTCCTGTTCCCACAGGGAGGTGGGAACATGATCCCTGTCCCCAGCTCCCTGACAGGAGGGGGCAGCCAGGGGGGGTCGGGCTCTGCTCCCAGGGAACAGGGACAGGAGGAGAGGGAACGGCCTCGAGCTGTGCCAGGGGAGGCTCAGGTTGGACACCAGGAGCAATTTCTCCCTGGAAAGGGTGGCCAGGCCTTGGCAGGGGCTGCCCAGGGAGGTTTGGAGTGCCCATCCCTGGAGGTGTCCCAGGAAGGCCTGGCCGTGGCACTCAGTGCTCTGGGCTGGGGACAAGGTGGGCATCGGGCACAGCTTGGACTGCATGGGCTAGGAGGGCTTTTCCAGCCTCAGGGATCCTGGGATTGTGTGAAATTCCCTTTGGGCTGTTTCATTCAAACCCTTGGGGCCACGGGCACACACAGCTGGCAGCAAGGCTGGCTGACCCCCCTTTCCAGGAAGAAATTCTTCCTAAAAAGAAGCAGAGGAGGATCAGGGATGTGCCTCAGCCTCCCCTAGAAGATGCAGAGGAAAGGAGGAGAAAACGCTGAGAGGAGCAGAAAATGACTCAGTGCCTGAAGGGAGGAACTGTGGTCCAGAAATCCTGGGTTTTTTTCACGGAGAAATCCCGGCTTTGAGCTCTTCCAGCAGCTGCTGCTCCAGCCGAGCTGAGCCTGGGCGAGGCGGCGCCAGCCTGGCTCCCAGAAATCCCACACCGCTGCTCCTGCTCCTCACCTGGTGTTCCCAGGGAAGGGCCGGGAACAGGCACTCACCGGGACTGTGACGGGAGGGGGCAGAGCAAGGACACGCCACTGGCACTGGCACTGCCACCGCCCGACCAGGAGCCCCCGCCGCCCCCTGAGCCTGCCCAGCGCTGCCAGAGCCGGCTGGAGATTCCCTGGATGCACGAGTGGGGGCAGCCGGCCCTAATGAACGTTAATGAGCGTTAATGAGCGCTAATGAGCGCCAATGAGCGCCGGGCTAAGGAGGAGCAGGCTCCAGGGGCTGCGGGGTTTGAACGAACCGCGGGGGCCGTGGCCGAGCTTGGCCACCCGCACAGCCCGGGCTGGGGAATGCCGGGCGACGCTGACTTCTGCCCTGGAAAAGGTACTTTTCCAGTAGGAATTTGGCCAGGCTGAGGCTGCAGGGAGCAGGATGCCTTCCGCAGAGAAGGCTCCTGGTGAGAGAAGCTGTGTGAAGGTGGAGATACCAGCACTGGAGAGGAAACACTGGGATCTGCTGGGGGCACATCCCATGGGATGGCTGCTGGCTCCCCTTGGGCTATCACCATCCCACAACCCCCAATCCCAACGTGGATTTCATTGTTCTTCCTGGAAATGTCCTGCACCTCACAGGTATTTCTGGGGTGATAGGTATTCTCTGTGAGCAGGGCCCACTGCCCATGGAGTTGTCGCCTCCCTGGAGCAGTTTGGGGGTGGCTGCATGTCCCTGTCCCAGGCTGCCGGCAGTGTCCCCATGGCAGCAGGAATGGCAGGATGGCCCCGAGGTGGATCCAGCCCCACCGGTGCCTCCCAGGTCGGCTCAGGACCAGCTCCGGCTGCTGCTAAGAAAGCTCCATTTTCCATGTCCATGTCCACGGGCTGGGGATGTGCCCACTGTGCCTGTGGAGCTGTGATCCAGATCCCGTGGGAGAGGACTCTGCTCACAGCTCAGGGATCACAGGGTCCTGGTGGAAGGGGCAGGGGGGAGCCGGGGTGTCCCTCTGTCCCCACCGGCCAGGCCAGGGGCACATTCCCAGGGAACCCCCCGCCCCAGCTGGCACCCAATGCCCCGATTCCCGGGAGCCTGCGAAGGGCTGGAAAAAGAGAGCAGCAGCCAGCAGCTCGTAAAATAGACTACATGCTTTATTGGATTGAAAAGTTTTATGAAATGACAAAAAAAAAAAAAACACAACTGAAATCAAGAGTTGGCAGATGCGTCAACAGTTGCCGTTTGGTGGATCCCCAACCCCTTCTCCAGAAGCATCCACAGGTCTCCGCCACCACAAGCAGCTCCAGCCCCAACCCTGCTGGCCCCGCTCCCAGGGGGTGCCCAGGGAATTGGGGTGCCCAGGGAATTACCGGGGTGTCCAGGCAGCAGCCCCGGCTGCAGGGCCGAGCGCGTCCCCCGTCCCCAGGGAAATGCAGGCACTTAAGTCATTGAGAGGAATTTTTCACTTATCCCAAAGCAACAGTGAAATTGTTTAACTCCCACCTACGGAACAGAAAACACCTCTGTAGCCCTTCCTGAATTGTCAAGACACGAATATATTACTCTGGCACAAAGCAAGGCCCCGGGGGCTCTCGGCATCCGGCCTGGCCTCCTCTTCCTCCCCCCCATGTGCATCCTCCTCTGCCTCGGCAGGAGCAGCCCCCTCCCCACCCCCGGGGACATGTGGGACGGTGGTTTGGGGAAAGGGACCCCGGGCTTGGGGGGTTGTGTGGTGCCAGGGAGCCACCTCGAGTGGGGCAGGAGGGGGGGCTGAGGGGTCCCCTAGCAGCTCCAGTGGTGTGGGATGCTCCTGGAGGGAGCTGGGACTGGGGAGCAAGGGGATGGAGCAGGGCCCAGGGATGGAGCGAGGCTCATCCCTCAGGACGGAGTGGGGCTCAGCCCTGGGTCTGGAGCAGGGCTCATCCCTCAGGATGGAATGGTGCTCAGCCCTGGGGATGGAGTGGGGCTCATCCCTCGGGACAGGCTCAGCCCTCGGAGGGAGTGGGACTCAGCCACAGTTACTGCCCTGAGTGGGGACCCCCTCGGTGGCTGTGGCTGTGCTGGGGGACACACCGAGCCGGGGGCTGTGAGCAGCAGGATGTGACCCACAATGTGCTGAGGCAGGATGGGACAGCCCCTGGGAGCCACTCAGGACGAACTGAGACCCCAGTCGGGTTGTCCTGGCCCTGGGCACGGGCAAGCACAGCCAGGGACACCCCAGTGTGTGGCCTCTGGGCAAGGGGACACTGCCTGTGGGAGCCCCCCGTGTCCCTTGGGGAGGCACAGAGCCCTCAGCACCCGGCCTGCTCCAGGGGATGGAGCCAGGACAGCACAGGCACACTGTTGGGGTCTTGCCACACAGGCACAGCCTGTCCCTGCCCCGGAGAGCTCCGCTGTGTCCTGGTCCCTCCCTCCAGCCCTGCCCAGCCAGGACAGGGGACACGGGGACAGGACAGGGGACGGGTCCAGCTCCAGGGAGCCCCCTCCTCTTTGTGTGGACTTGGTGGCTGGACCTGGCTCTGCACCATCACCCATCAGGACAGCCCTTCCCTCACTGCTCCTCATCACCAGGGTCCTCAGCCGGGTCCCCGGGGCACGGTGGGTTTGGAGGAGTGCAGGGGACCGGGGAGGGTGCCTGGGGAAGTATATGGGCTCCTCCCCCCGGACATCCCGACCCCTCCCGGCCGCCGGGCAGAGCAGTGCGGGGACAGCCCCGTCCCCCAAGACCCAGCGGGACCGGGAGCACACAAGTACCGGCAAGGGCAGAGTCCTCCCCTGCTCCTGCGTAGCGAGAGCTGCTCAGGAGGGCATACCCCTCCCAGGGGTGTAGCCGTGGGGGCCGGGGTGGAAAAGCGACTCTGGGAAATGCGGGAGAACCGCCGTGACCCGAGTCCCCCGGGCGGGGAGCGCGGAGCAGCCGGCGCCGCCCCGGCCCTCCAGCAGCCTGTGCAAAAGTTGGAGGAGGCAGGAAAACAAATTAATAACAACGACAATAAAAAATAAAATAAAAAAATAAAACCACATTGAAACCAAACCCAAAGGCCGCGTGGCTGAGCGGAGCAGGAGTAACTGGAAGCCATGCACAGCAAAGCCGGGACCGCAGCGGTCGGAGGGGAGGCAGGGGCGGCTCTTCCCCGGGGGAGCGGCGGCATCGCGGTTTTCGTCTCGGAGATCAGGAAATAAATAAGTTTAAATAGCTCCTCCAGGCCGGCGCTGGGGGGACTTGGGGCACGGAGGTGCCGGGGCCGCGCTGCGTTCCCGGTGCACGGCCGGCCCCGGGCCCGATGGACGCGTCCGGGGGTGTCCTCCCCCTACTTCTTGGGCTTCTTGAAGATCTTTAGGGGGAACTTTTTCTTGCTCTGGCTGAGGTCAACCTCGTCGCCCGTCAGGCTGCTGTCCTCGTCCCCCGGGCTCTTCTTGGCGGCCAGCTGCGGGATGCGGGTGTTCCTGGCGCCGCCGGGCCGGCAGTCAGAGATGGGGGAGGGGGTGTCGGGGTCGGTGGAGCTGGGGCTGTGCGACCGGGACGAATCCGAGTGGCTGGGCTTGCCGGCCGTCGGGTGGCTGATCTCCCCCAGGCTGGAGGACTTCTCCATGCCGTGGTTCACCATCATCATCTTCTTCATCACCATGGGGCTCTCGGGCAGCCGCTCCGGCAAAGCCACCAGGGCGGAGGGCTCCCCGTGCCGGCTGCTGCCGTTGGGGGTGGGCGCGCCGGGGCCCGGGGGGCCGGGGACAGCCTCCTCCATGGACCTGGTCAGCAGCGTGGGCCGGGCAGCCAGGAGCTTGGGCGCCGAGCTGGGGATACGCTGGTGGTCGCTCAGGTGTGGGATGGAGGAGTCGGAGTCGCAGCGAGTTAAATCTCTGCGGTGGAGAGGGCGGAGAGGGAGCGGCGTCAGCGCCGGCCGGCCCGGCCCGGCCCCGCACACGCGGATGGATGCGGCGGCTGAGGGGGCGAGGGGACCCTACGGGCCGCAGTGACCCAGAGAGGGGAGTGGGGCAGGGACTCACCCCACTCCTGCCGGCTCTGTCCCTCTGCGTGTGCCCCCAGGGACAGGGGCTCACCCTGCCCGGCGCCACCCCCCAGTGCAGCCCCTCGCCCCGGCGGGGCTCGCTGCGAGCACCCCCTGAGCAGCCGGGAGGGAGCGAGGACACGAAGGCAGGATGGAGGCCCGCTCCTTCCCCGTGGATCCCACGAGAGCGCTCCCAGCTCACCCCAGCCCCTGTTTCCCCCAAGGGTCCCTCAGCCTCGCCCCATCCGTATGTGCACCCACGACCCCCATGCACACAGAGCCTGCCCGCCCCTTCCCCTTCTCCCGGCTCAGCCGGTGCCAACCTCTAATCCCAGCAGCAGGAATTAGAGGTGGGGTGCTCCCACACGAAGCCATGCCCAGCCCCGCTGCTGCACGTGGTTTGTGCCCAGCCTGTGCCTACCGGTGACGGCCAACGGGGCGAGAGGGGCTCCCCGAGCCCTGCTGGAGACTGGGAGGCAGGAGGAAGGGGGAAATGACAAGTCACAGCTCGCTCCTCCCGCCTGGATGGGCTGGATGGGTGCTGGCCCCGCATCCCCGGGGTCCCTGCGCGGGTGCCAGCGTGCCCGGGCAGCCGGGCCAGGAGCTCGAGCGCTTCCCGCTGCTCCCATGGCAACACCGGACACTGCCCGGACACCCCGACACTGGGATGGGTGAGGGGCCCAGCCCTGCCCCACGCACAGGAGGATGGTGAGGAATGGGAGGCAAATGGAGAGGGACAGAGCGAAGAGGAGAAGCGAAAGGCGGGGAGAAGAGATGGGAGGTGCTGAGCTGGCCCTCGTCCCCAGAGCCCCCCGCTCCCTGCTCCTGGCACAGACCCCGGACAAGGGGCACCAGACCCGCCTGGCACTGCATGAGGAGCCCCCAAATCCTCTCCTACGGTACCTAAACAGCATCAGCCTGCAGGCAGCCAAAGAGACCACAAAGACAGAACTCCCTCAACACAGAGCCAGCACCTGTGGAGACATCCAGGCAGCACTGGGGAGATGCTCAGGAATCCCAGACTGGGGTGGGTGGGAAGAGACCTTAAGGATCATCTCATTCCACCCCCAGACACAGGCAGGGACACCTTCCACTATCCCAGGGTGCTCCAAGCCCTGTCCAGCCTGGCCTGGGACACTGCCAGGGATCCAGGGGCAGCCACAGCTTCTCTGGGCAACCTGTGCCAGGGCCTCCCCACCCTCCCAGGGAACAATTCCTTTCCAAGATCACATCTAGCCCTGCTCTCTGGCAGTGGGAAGCCATTCCCCCTTGTCCTGTTCCTCCATGCCTTGTCCCAAGTCCCTCTCCAGCTCTCCTGGAGCCTTCTCCAGGTGAACATTCCCAGCTCTCCCAGCCTGGCTCCAGAGCAGAGGGGCTCCAGCCCTGGAGCAGCTCCGTGGCCTCCTCTGGACTCGATCCAGCAGCTCCACATCCTCCTGCTGTTGGACCCAGAGCTGGAGGCAGCTCTGCAGGTGGGGTCTCACCTGAGAGGTGCCAAATCCCCCTTCCTGCTGTCCATGCTGTGGGATCAGCCCAGGGTATGCGGATTTTGGGGTCCCAGTGCTTGTGGCTCGGGTGTGTGAAGTTTCTTCCCAGGACTGCTCCAAATCCATTCTCCCCCAGCCCATGTTTGTGCTGGGATTGGCCCGCCCCAGGTGCAGGACATTGCCCTTGGCCCTGCTGATCTCCATGAGGTTGGCATGGTCCAACCTCTCCAGCCTGTCCAGGTGTCTCTGGATACCCCATCATTTCCCTGCAGGGTGTGACCACACCACACAGCTCCGTGTCACCGGAAAGGTGCTGGGGGTGCCCTGCGTCCCGTTGTCCCTGTCGATGATGACGTTTCCCAGTGCTGGTCCCAATCCCAATCCTGAGGAAGTCACTCCTCGCTGCTCTCCACAAAAAGTGACGGCACACACAGAGCTGCAGTCCCGGCTGTCCCAGCACGGGGGGGTTGTACAGGCAGGGAAGATTCTTCTCCCGCTGGAACAAGCCTATGTTTTAGCAAAACTCATGGAATAAAGTGGGGCCCTCGTTTAGCAGCTCCTCAGGGACACACAGAGAAAGAGGGTATCTCCAGAGCACATGGATGGTGAGATCCAGCTGTGGAGAACACCTCAGCTCTTCTTTTTCCCAGGAGCCAAGAGTGCTGGGTACTGCTGGGATCGTCCTTGTCCTTGCACATGGCGCCAATGTCCGCGTGCCGGAGCCGCATCCCTGGTGAGCAGCAGCCGGGAGAATGGAACAATCCGGATGGTGTGAAATCCCCGGCTATTCTGAGTGAGCAGCTGGAGCCTCTCCAAGGGAGACAACTGCCATGGATCACACGTGTGGAGCCACGGAGCTCCCAAGGCCACCAGCGGAAGGTCACCGTCACAGCTGGTGGCCCATGGCTGGCACCGGGATGACTGGGATAACCTGGCCATGGGAACAGCAGCAGGGATGGAAGGTGGTGGGACTGAACATGGGGGTGCTGGAGCCGACTCCCAAAACACGGACACACCCACACACCTGGGCAGGAGACCTCGGGATGCTGTCAGTGCCTGCAGACGGAATGGAACTGTGACCACAACCTCCAACTCCTTTCCTTTAAGGAATTCAGGAGTCTCCTGCTCTTCCCAAACGTTTCTGGCTCATGTTGGTGCTTAACACACCTGCAAATGGGGAATTCCTACTGGGAATTCCTGCCTGGACACTCCTCTCTCAGGGAAAGTGGCAGAACCCATCGCCTGCACATGCTGAGCTGTTGTTGAGATGCCAGGTTGAATGCCCACTTCCAGAGGTTTATTTCCTCCACAAATCCCTGGGAAGTGTCCCCTTTCCAGGAAAACAAAGCAGACTTTGGCTGCAGGGGTTGGCACCAGCCCAATGCCGGGAGCAGCTGGCGCTGGGTCCCGGCACAGCCGGCAGAAGGAGCGAGGCTGCGGGGCTGAACCTTGGCCTGGGAATGGGGCTGGTCGGAGACAGGAGCAGGGACAGGCAGGATCACATCCCAGCAGGAATGCAGTGCTTACTCCAGACTCAGGCCACCAAGGAGGTGGGAGAGCCCTGAGGGGACCCAGCATGTACTGGCTGTGGGTGGAGGTCCAGCAACACTCGTCCCTTCACATCCAGTGTCCTAACTCCACCACAGAGTTTCCTTTCCGTGGAATCCAACCCAACCCTTCTGGCTGCCACAATCCCTCAGGGATCTGGGCGAGGGTCAGTGAAAAAAATCCTTTAAAAGTGAGAGAGTGGCAAATACAGCAAAAAAATGATTTTTTTCAATGGAGGTGACTTCAGGGATGTGCGGAGAGTGCAACTTTTCCTCTGGAGAGCTGTTCCCTCTCTCCCACAAGTCCTGCAGAGTTTTCAATCCAGAAGGGACCAAAGCAATCCGGTGGCGCTGGCAGCGTGTGGAGAAAATGACGACAGTAGATGGAGTCATCCTCTGCTCCAGCAGGATTTTCTTCCCAGGGAGCAGACACTGGGAACCTGATCCCAGGACAGCTGGTGGGAGGTGGGACAGCAGTGGCTCCAGCAGGGCCTTGGTAACACCACAGCCACTGTGTCAACTCCCAGGACACTCCCCCCACAGCACACGGTCCAGCGCATCCAGGGGGATTTGGGGGTCCATGGCCCCATTCCTGGTGTGGCTGTTCCCTGGGATCCTCTGCCCTGGAGCAGATGCCGGCACTGCACCGGTCCCACCTCCTTGGAGCGCCAGTTTATCCCTCTGGGCTCATCATTCAGGGGGGACTGAAGGAGCTGATGCCCACGAGCATTCCCAGACATCCCAATGGTCTAAGCTAACCTGCTTCATGCACAACCTATCCAGCTGTAACTCAGGAATATATTCCTGAAGGATACAGGGAAGACCCGGTGAGCGCTGACACCAGCACCCAGCAGCAGCAGCAGCAGCGCCCACCCTGCTGTGCCAGGCTCCGGAGACATCCCGGCACACGGGACAATCCAAGGGACACCCGGCACAGGGCACTCCTGCATTCCTACTGTGGCACCCACGAGCTGATTCTGGGAGCTGAACACCAACAGCTGGGAACTTCTGCTGAGGTCTTCCACAGCCCCAAATGAGCCTTCTCCTGGTGGTTCCCACAAGGAAGCACACAACATGGAAGGTGTGCATCCATGGGGACAGGATTGCCGGGATCATGCTGGCTGGGTCAGACACAGCAAGAGGAGTGGATGCTTCCAAGTCCACGCTGGGACACGAGGGAAGGAAGAGCACTGCCAGGATATTGGCGTCATCCTGGTGAGGCTCAGCCAAGGCCTGGCCTATATCCCACTGATTTCCATGAGGATTATGCTACCGAACTCTTACAGCACATTTTCCATAGGAAAAGCTGTCCCAGGACACAGCTGGCCTCAATGGGATCCCTGGAAGGGGCCTTCAGAGGAAGTGTTTCTGCAGAGCAGCAGGGATGGCTCATCCCTCCTGGAAACCAGAGAGCAGCAACTGGACAGGGAAATACCTGGGAGCCTGAGCCTTCCTCCATCCCAGCAGTTCTCACTGCTCTTTTCCATGGATCCAGGCACACCTACCAAGACTGCCCCCGCTGTGCTCACCTGCCCAAGGCAGGATGGATCCACTTCCACCTGCGCTTTCTCCCGCCCCACCAGGACGCACCTGAGCCGTGGATGAGGGAGGGTGAGGAAATGGGCATGGTCTGACTTGGCAAACAAAAGAAGCAGAGAGCAAAGCATGGAGTAAGGAAAGCCTGGAGTACAGGAAGCCTGGGAGTGGAGGAGTAGCAGGGGAAGAGGCAGGACGAGGATGGAGAACAAACACCCATTTTTCCCCGGCCCTGCAGCCCACGAGGGATTGCTTCACGTGTTGCTGCTCGGGTACAGCCCGGAAGCTGCCCTGGGTGTGCTGCACCAGCCCAGAGCCCTCACTACTCATCCCTGCCCAGCACCCGGAGCACCCACTGTGCTCATGGCACCAGGGCACGAGGGCTTTTCCTAAGGCAAAGCCCCAAATCTGCTGTAGGGCTGAGCTTGGAGCAGCCTCAGTGCAAACCTAACAGCAGTGTCCTCCCTTCCACCCTGCCAGAGCTGTGAATTACTCATTTCCCTGCATTCCTGACTCTCTCCCTTGCCTGTGCTTTGGCTGCCGCCTCCCTTCCCTGCTGGAGAAGGGCCTGGGCGTGGGGATTTGATCCTACACTCCCATCTCCATTTATCCACCCGAGGCAGGCACTGGCAGCAGAAACCTGTGCGCACACACAGCCCCTCCAGCCCCTCTCCCCCCGGGGCCCCCCGATCCCGCAGCCGCCTCCGGCCCGGAACCGCTCTGACCTTATTGGCGCCGGATCCTCTGAAGCCAATTGCAAAAGAGAAGCAAAGAGTGAGGAGTTGAGGGAAGGGCTCCCTGCCAGGATAACCCCAGCAGGACTCCGGAGACAGCGATCCCCAGCCTTTCAGGGGGCACGGCTCCTCGGAGATGGTTTCTCCTGGAGCTCTCCCCAGCTCTGGCATCTGCTGTATGTGGGAGAGGCTAAAGAGCTCCAGCAGCCCCAACAATCAGGGTGGCACTTTCCTTCTCCCAGAGGAGCCAGGAATCTCTGGGGTTCTGCTCTGGTCCTTGGAGTGACTCCCTGGAAGGCCTTTCTGAGCCTCCCAGCTGTCCTGCCTGCCTCCCTGGGAGGCTGTGGAGCTCCAGGGATGTACGGAAAGGCCTCCAGGACCGGGGATCTCAAGGAGGAGCAGTGATCCATTGGCCTGGCAGCGGCGCCTTTAGTGATGCATCAAAGCAGGATCTGCTAATGATGCAGTTGGATAAAACCATTAACAGTGACAAAACAACACCTTTGGGCACCCAACTTTTCATTTCCACTGCCTGGGATGAGCAGGGATGGATGAAGTGGGGGCAGCCGCCTGCTATGGTGTGGCTGGAGCAAATCCCGGGTGGAAGGTTCTGACTCCATCCCTTATCCTGCGGCACCAGCCTGGCTCTGCCACTGGGAGCAGGGAGAGGACAGTGCTGCTGTCACCCAGTGGGGACCAGCCGGGCTCTAACCAAGGTCAGGCCCACGGTTATTCCCTTCTAAAGACCTCTGGCATCGTCCCCTTCCCTCCTGGGGTCCCCACACCAGATCCTGTTTCCCTCTGCCACGCTCGGGGGGTGTGCAGGGACTCAGGCTTTCACCTGGGCAGGAATTCCGTGTGTCACAGGCCTCAGGTGGAAATAAATCACATTTCAACAGCTATTTTGGACACAGGACATGAGCCCCAGGCTGCCAGGACGAGCCTTCCCTCCTGCAGAGTCAGGGAGGCCAATGGGAACAGGGAGCAGCAGCATTCCCACCTTTTACCAGTCAAACTGGGACGGCTGCAACTGAGCTCCCGCTGGCAGGAGTTAATTAATTACCCTGCTTCTCATCATCCCCACACAAACATTACCGAATTAACTGAGATGCTGCTCTTTCATTCTCCATCATGGAGCAGCTGCAGGAATTTCCCCCTCGACATTCCAGACTCCAGAATGTGCCTGGGGCTGCTGGGCTCTGGGACACACGGGGCAGGGAGGAGGTGGAACATCCAAACCAGAGACCATGTGAACGAGGTCAGGAGAGATCCCAACACCTGAGGGCAGAGGGACCCCCAGGCAAAGGGATAATGGGACAACGTGCTGGGATGGGTGAAGATGTAGTGACTGGGAATGTTGTCCTGCCTGGATAAATAGTGGTGGAAGGACATTTCCCCTATCTTCTGCCTCACCCAGAGACTTCCAGCCTTCTCCCAGCAGTCTGCTCCCCAGCACTGATGAGCATCGAACTATTTTTAATTTTGCAAAGGAGAAAACATGGAACAGGCAGGGAATGACCTGTCCAGGGCCACAGGCAGCAGCTGGCAGGGACAGGATTCCCTGACAGTCCATCACAGCCTTCCCACTGCCTGCACCCGAGGCCATGAGCACACATCCCAGTGCCCCCACACCTGCAGGGACACAGCACCTTGGGGCTGGCTGCATCCATGACCCCCACGGGAGGAGGATTTCCGGGATCTTGCTTGGATGAAGACACCCGAGGAACCTGATCCTGTGCTTGGGGCACAGAACATTCCTGAACCGCTGTCAGGGCCCCCTGGGAGCATCCCAGTTCACCCAGGCAGGCTTCCTGCCCCTCCCTAACGCCAGCGCTGTGAATCGGGACAGCTCAGGGATTTAGGAATGGAGGATAACCAGGCCCTGGGATCCTCCAGGTCTCCAAAAAGCCAAGTGAAAGGGACCAAGCTAAAGCCAGTGATCCAGCACCAGAAGCTCCAATTCCCTCCTCAGACATTCCTTAGTCAAAATACCCCCATTCCTTATCCCTACCAGGCCAGAGGCGGAGTCACTCTGAAACACATCCCTGAACTGCTGAAAGCCATCCCAAATGTCTCCAGCTGCTACCTCGTGGTCCCCACCCGTCGTGTTCCCTTTGCAATTCGCTTGTGAGGACCCCAAATGAGTCCAGGCCTCAAATCAGGTCAGGTCTGGTGATGAGTTGTGTTACCTCCTCACATCCCCTTGCTTAGGGATAACCTAGCGCCTGGGAATTCTCATTCACTCAGCTACAGGGAAACAACAGCACAGCACCCTGGGAATGTCCCCACTGGGCTCGTGGGCATGGGGATGGCCCATGGAACACTCCTTAGAGGCTCCAATAGAACAGGAGAGCAGTGGAAGGAACAAACGCGGATAAATCATGGAATAAAGGCCCGAAAGGAAAGGGCAGGAGGAATGTGGGAGAAAGAGCACCCGAGCAACCGTCAGCTCTGAGGCACAGCAGGCAGGAGGCAGCTAGAAAAGAAACAGCAATATACCCAAAGCTCCCAGTGCGACAGCGAACTCCAGAGGTGACATCAGGAGGGGGCAGGTCGGGGATGGAATCCATCTGGAGGAAATAAGAGGTGGTGTGATGGTAATAGATAGGGTGGACATGGCAAGCAGGAGCAGGTGCAGTGGTGGTGGATGAGGAGCAGGAGGTGGAGGAGGTGGAGGCAGGCGATGGGCTGGAGCCGGGCGGGTCGGAGCTGCAGGACTGTCCGGAGCTGAGGCTGTGCATTCGGCGCAGGGACACTCGGCCCGCCCGCAGCGGGGCCGCGGGGCCCGGCTCGGGCTGCCCCGGCACGAGACTCTCTACCACCCTCTGCGATCCGTGGCCGTGCGGGGGCTCCACCAGGCGCTGCCGGACTGAGCTGGGCAAGGCCGGAGCTGCAACGAGACACAGGAGAGCGCTGAGGGCACGGCCGGCCCACGGGGCTCCGCCCGCGGCCACGGCGCCATCCCACCGGCACCATCCCTGTCCCACTGCCTCCATCCCACCGGCACCATCCCTGTCCCACTGTCCCCATCTCACTGGCACCATCCCTGTCCCATTGTCCCCATCCCAACAGCACCATCCCACTGTCCCCATCCCTGTCCCACTGTCTCCATCCCACCGGCACCATCCCACTGGCACCAGCCCTGTCCCACTGTCTCCATCCCACCGGCACCATCCCACTGTCCCCACCCCACTGGCACCATTCCTGTCCCACTGTCCCCATCTCACTGGCACCATCCCTGTCCCATTGTCCCCATCCCAACAGCACCATCCCACTGTCCCCATCCCTGTCCCACTGGCACTGTCCCACCTCGTGCCAGCAGTTAAAGCCCGTTTAATGCAGAAGCAGCTTTAAGCTGGTGCCGAACATGCTGGATTAATGCCCAGCCCATGGAAAACTCCGACATTCCCAATGTAGGTGCCTCTGAACACCTTATCTGAGCATCTTGCCTGACGCAGAGAGTGCCTGCGTGACTCATCCCACCCGTGACTCATCCCACCTGTGATTCCTCCCACCCCTGCTTCATCCCGCCCGGAGCTGCCACCCAGCTCCTGGAGAGCCAGGAACTGGGCACTTCCAGGGCACGGCCCATTCCACCCTCTCAGACATCTCTTGGCTCCGGTGCTGCTGCCCTGTGCCATCCCCAGCCTGTTCCATGAGCACCGACACAGATCCGAGAGACCTTCAATTACGAGAACGTTCTCCTCTGGTTGCCCATTCCCCTTGGTTTGGGGAAGCCCATGGGAATGTCCTTTGGAGCCCTGGCACCAGCTCATGAACAGCCTTCAAAGCTCCTTGGGATCCCTCTGGGCCCGTGGCCCACCTGACTGGAGCCGGAGCTCAGCAATCCCTGAGCACCTGCCTGTGCCCCACACCTGCCCCCAGGGATGGGGGTCACCCCCGAGCCAGGGGAGGCCCCTTCACCTGCCCAGAGCCTTGGGAATGCTCCCCTCCAGCATGGAAAACTGGGGATCCCAGGGCTGCACCCCCATCCTGAGCCAACCAGGCTGGCTGTACTTCATCCCCTTGCTGTCATTCCATCCAAGATGGAATGCCTGCCTCCCTTTGGCAGGAGATAAGGTGTTCAGGATTGTTCAGGATTTCTTATGTAGGTAAGAAATAAATGTACAAATGGGTTAAAAAGATGCAGAGACAGGAAAGCTCAGAGATGGAGGAGGAGGAGAGCTCCTTTGGGAATGGAAGAACCAGCAATCCCTGCTCTGGAAACTCCCAGCTGGACACAGGGCTCCTCTGACAGAACAACTCAGGACTGAAGGATCCACAGGGATGTATTTCAAGTGGAAGAAGGAATAGGAAGGAATAATTCTGGCAACTTGACTGTTTCCACATCCCCAAGGTGAATTCCAGTGTCTTCCTCTGCTCAGATTTGCTGCTCCTTGTTTCCTACATCACCCATCCATGAACCTGACACTGCAGAATTTTACACCATCCACCTTCTATGCCAAGATTTTTCTTTCAGCTCCAGAGCTGCAATTCCAGTTTGGGAATCTCAGTGTGGAGGGCTCACAGGGATCTGACTGCAGAGGAACTGGGGTGATGGGTTTCTGCTACAGGTTTCTTTTTCGCTTGGGCCACGCTTTTTTCCCTAAGAATTCCCTGGGTTTCTTCCTGGTGTTCCGCCCCTGCTTTGCCAACTGGATACTTCTCACCTTTGCACTCTCCTTTTCCAGGATTTACCCAGTGCTGAGCTGCAGAGCACAGGCTGGGACCTCCCTTCCCAAACCCACCACTTCCCTTCAGACACACATTTTACCAACATTCCCCAAATCACCTGCCCAGCATCCCAAGGAAAAGCCCTGCCTGCACACCCTGACTGAGGCTGGCACATCCTCTTCCTCCATCCCACAATGGCTGCGTTCCTGAAGGGAAGGCTTCCAAAGGAAACCCAAACCAGGAGGCTGTGTGCCATCCCCTAGGCACTGGGGCACCGGGGCACAGATTTCCCTAAGGGGTGGCAGTGCTCAGTTTATTTAAGGATTCTGAGGGAACACGGCACAGCAGCACCCATGGGGAGGGATGGGGCAGCAGGGAAGGAGGTGGCATGGGATAGGGAATGTTGTCACCTCCTCCTGGCCTCACTGGGCTCTCAATCTCCACCTCAGGGGTAAAACTGAGTGAGCCCAAACCTGCACATTCCCTAATTGCACCCAGGAGCATGTGGGAGCTTGGCTGAGATTCTTCTTCATCCCACCAGACTCTTCCCGGGGTTAGTACAGGTGGCAATGGCTCAGTGAGGAGAGAGACATTTGTTAGTTCCTGTGCCAGAAAGGTGGAAAATTGGTGGATGTATTTTAGTCCAGAAAAAGGCCAGAGGGCAGAACAAAAAAAAGAAAATATAATTGAAGAGAACCAAACCAGGGTATTTCCAGAGGGACTGATCCTCCAAGGACAGCGAGGAGCGGTTGCTGAACCTGCGCCCAAAAAGCCAGGCTGCGTCTGGGGCGGGGCAGCCAGGTGGGAACAGGAGAGAGAGACATGGGATTTACTGGGAGAAGCACCACGGGTCCTCAGCAACACGTCTGAGCAGGAGAAACTTGGCACTGCTCTCCTGAGGCAGGATTTGTACACAAAGAAAGAAAAAATCCTACAGGGAAAGGTTCCCTTGCTTTGGGAATTTGGGTGCCCAGTGTTTGCTGCAGGGTGCATCACCCACAGAAGGGTGGGTGGGTAGTAGATGGGCAGGAGGTGGGCAGGAGGGTGGGCAAGCTCTCTGCCCAGCTCTGGGATGACGGAACTGGAAGTGTTCCCTGGAAATGCCTCACTCAAGGCATCTCGAGCGTGAGGAAGCTGAGGCTGAAATCAGGGCTGAAGGCTCACGCCTGGCCCAGCTCAGGTCCTCAGCTGTCACCTGGGACTGTCCCCAAACATCCCTGCCACCAGTGCCCAGCTGGGGCTGTGCCAGGGCTTTGTCAGAGCTGTCCAGCTTCATTCTGGTGGCAACTGGTAATGACAAAGACCAGGAGGTCACAATTTCCTGAGGCTTTAACGTCCCCAGGAATACCCAATCCCACAAACTATGGCTCCAATCCCCACGTCTGCTGAGCCCTGGGAACACACAGGTACCCCATTCCTCCTCCCCTACCCAAAATCCTCCTGTCCTGCCCCAAATCCTCCGAGCTCTGCCTCCCCCAACCCCTCCCCAAATCCCACCTCAGGACCTGCCTCCAGACCTTCCCAGCACCAAAGCAGAGCCCCAGGCCCAAGGGGACGTGGCCATGGCACCCAGGGCACCTCCTGCAGCACATGGTGCCAACCCTGAGACTGCTCTGCTCCTCCCTCCTCCTTCTGGCTCTCCCAAACAGCCCTGGCTTGGATCAAATCCCCCAGAGAAGCTGTGGCTGCCCCATCCCTGGAAGTGTCCAAGGCCAGGTTGGATGGGGGCTGGAGCAGCCTGGGACAGTGGAAGGTGTCCCTGCCCATGGCAGGGGTGGCACTGGGTGGGCTTTAAGGTCCCTCCCAACCCAAACCACTCCGGGATTCCATGGAAGTGCCTGAATCAGGGCACTGTGCCCTGGCCAGGTGCTGCTCCCGTGTCGGTGTCTACAGTGGCTCTGCAGCTCTCCTAGTCTCTTGTGCAACAGCTGGAGATGGGAAACTATTTGGAAAATGCCTTTTTGAGAAAGGCAAGGGGGAATCTGGGCCAGGTGAAGGCAGGAACAGCAGCCAGAGCTGACTCTCAAGTGCTGCAGGAAGGTGACAGCATCACTCAGGCCAGGAGTGGCACTGGGAGTGTCACAGGCATGGGGTGATCCATGCTCATCCCTCCTTCCATGGGATCTGGGCTCAGCAGAGCAGGGACAGCCACCCTGGGAGCTGATGCTCCTTGTCACCCACAAAGAGGGATGGGAGGTCCCTCTGGATGACCACAAGACCTGCACAGAGCTGAGGAATTACGGGTTCAGCCCCTGCTCCAGAGAATGTCTAACGGGTCCCTGAGGTTGGCAGGCTGTTGCTCCCACCTGGAATGGAGTGGGACGCAGGTCCAGCTGTGCCTGAGGAGGGGGTGGCCTTGGGTCCTTCAAATCCCCCCAAAAAATGCTCAGGCAAGGGGACATGGGGACAATCCCTTTTCCTGCCTCAGTGCCATGTCTGCCCATGCCTTTGGTTGGGTTTTTTTCGGTAAATGCTTAAATCAGTGAGTTGACCAGAACAGCACAGAAATGATTAACAATTTATAAATTACCATTTCTGCTGGAATTAGCAGCCTCCAAGCAACCCCAGCAGTGGAGCCTGGCCCGTATGGATGTTCCTGACCCTGAAGGACCAACTTTGGTCTTTGGGGATGGAGCATCCACCTTGGATCAATTAATCCCTCCTGATGCAGGTGAACTATGGGCTGCAGGTCTGCTCTGCGTCACAGCCCCCCGGCCCCAGCAGACACAGCCCCCCAGCTCACAGGGATCACCCAGCCCCAGCCCCCTGTTCAAGCCAGAGCTCCCCCGTTCCCAGGGATCACCCAGACCCCCCGTTCCCAGGGATCACATACATTGGATGGACATGGGCGACACGAGCTCCTCGTCCAGGTCGTCCACGTCGTCGGTCATGATGAAGTGGGAGGGGTTGGGCCGGGGGGTGCCCATCCAGCCGGGGTCGATGTTGAGGGCCGAGGCCAGGGAGTGGATGCCGGGGTTGTTGACGATCTGGAAGCCGCAGAGGAGCTCGATCTGCTGCCAGCGGTGCAGCCGCTCCCGCAGCGCCGCCGTCACCTCGCTCAGCGCTTGTCTGCGGACAGGGACACACGGGACAGGGAGGCAATGACAGGAAAACACCCCCTAAACCACCTGGAATACGGCCCATGGGGTCAGCTTCCTGTCCTGAAATCTGAGACGCTTTTCATTCCACTCTCAGGAATACAGGAATTAAAAAACGCAGCAACAACTGAAGTATGCAGGGATAATAACAAGGGGGAATTGCTTCCCACTGCCAGAAGGCAGGGATAGATGGGATCTTGGGAAGGAACTGTTCCCTGGGAGGGTGAGGAGGCCCTGGCACAGGTTGCCCAGAGAAGCTGTGGCTGCCCCTGGATCCCTGGAAGTGTCCAAGACCAGGTTGGATGAGGCTTGGAGCAACCTGGGATAGTGGAAAGTGTCCCTGCCAACGGCAGGGGGTGGGACTGGATGAGCTTTAAGGTCCCTCCCAACCCAAACCCAATTCTATGATTCCATGACAATCCCTTAAGCATCCTGCAGCGTCCTGAAACCTCATTTTGACAGGACTTGTGATTGCCCCACATAACTGTGATCCCTTGCTTCTCACAGGTAAAATTAAAAGGTTACTGATGAAAAGGAGTCAGTCCAACCCCAGGTCACCAAAAGGAGCCCCAAAGCCTCTGCACAAGTAAGGACACCCCTGCCTGGGATGGAGAGGCATGGAAGAGGCAGGGATAAGGGAGGTGTGGAGCAGACACTCACTTTGCAGTTAAGATTTTATGATCGACGTCGTCCAGAGAGGAGCTGTGGGCAACGTGGAATGTCCCAAACAGGGTGTTCCGCTTCTTTTTGATCTTTTCAGCCTGGAATATCAACAGGAAGAGGTCACAGGAAGAAGAGGACCTGACGTTTCCTCCAGGACCTGAACATCCTGGATAGGCTGAGACAGGAACAGTCCCTGCAGTTGCCTGCACATGTGGAAGTAGTGGGAATGGTGTCACTGAGGAATGCCATTCTCCCTGAAATGGGGGTGAGGAATCCACCAGCCCATGTAGCAGGTTGGGCCTTTCATGCTCCCTTCTCCCAGATTTCCAAAAATCAGAGGGAACTGAGCTGAAAAGAGGGAACTTTCAGGGCAGGGGTAGAGTCCCTATTCCTGTAGGGATTTCACAGCCATGTGGATATGGCACTTGGGAACATGGAGCAGTGGTGGTCTCGGCACTGCTCCGAGAACAGGTGGACTTGAAGGTCTCCATGGGCTTCTCCAAGCCAAAACATTCCATGATTCCCTGAACCAGGTACCTCACATAGCGAAGGGCTCTCCTAAAGCCTTGGTTTGTCTTTCCCATGAGTAACCACCAAACACACTCTGGGAATGCCCAGGGGGTGTTGGGTTGGGGAAGACTGTTGGTTTGAGATTGGGTTTGTGTCACTGCATCAAAAATTAAAGTCTCTGCTCACAGCACTTCAGTTCCCAGTTCCAGTGGCATGAACCTGGGGCTTAGGGAAGCCAAGGATGTGGAGGTGAGAACTGACACAGACAAAGGAAACCCTTTGGAATGTTAGAATGTTCCAAATAAAAGCAGATTAAGGCAGACAGAGTTTTGCCTCCTGCCAGCTCTGCTGGCTGCACATGGCCACAGAGATGGGTCACAACAGCTCCATGGGCTCATCCCCTGGGGCTGGCACACAAAATCCCAGATTGGGAATGCAGCAATGATTCATCGCACGGATCTCGGGCACACGCTCGGGATTTCACTGCCTGTGCACGTTCATCACCTGGAGCAGGGATTGTGCTGCAGAGCTGCAAAGCCTCCTGCTCACTGAGTGCCCAGGGCAGCAATCCCTGTCCACACCTTCCCAGGGCTCCAGGCTCTGACCACACCCAGGTCAGGACCTGCCCACCCTGAGCCCACAGCTCAGAAGCACCACCATCCTCATCCTCAGCCCCTGCTCACCTTGGCCAAGGCTTGTGCTGCGCTTTTAGAAGATGCAAATTTAAGGCATGAAAAGAGAAGCTGCCTTTGAGCTGAAGGAGGGCAGGGATAGATGGGATCTTGGGAAGGAATTGTTCCCTGTGAGGGTGGGGAGGTCCTGGCACAGGCTGTCCAGAGAAGCTGTGGCTGCTCCTGGATCCCTGGCAGTGTCCAAGCCTGGGCTGGATGGGGCTTGGAGCAGCCTGGGATAGTGGAAGGTGTCCCTGCCCATGGAATGAGATGAGCTTCAAGGTCCCTCCCAACCCAGTCTTGGATTCCATGATTCCATGAAACAAAGAGAAACCGACTCCACAGGTTTCCCTCCCCAAACCTTCCCCGCGGCCCCAGGACGAGGACGCTCCCACTCTCACCCCTTCCTTGGCCACCAGCAGCTGCTTCTCTGCGTTCTGCTTCTTGATGTTGTAGTACTGCACCTCCACCTCGTGGGTCAGCTGCAGCCACTTCTGCAGGGCCTCGGGGGCGGCCCAGCTGCAGTGGGACTCCAGCTCCTTCTCCGCGTTCTTCAGCGCCATCCGCACCTGGGGGGAAGCGCGGGGACGGCGTGGAGCAGCCGTGGGGACACGGCCCTCCCGCAGCTCAGCCCCTCCTCTGCCGCCAGCCCCGCTGCCCAGCCACCGGGAAAGAGGGAGGAAGTCTCCAGGCAGCTTCAACTTAGTCACGGCAGCAGGAAGAGTCCTCCGGAGGAGCGGTGGCATCCTGGGGACCGCGGGACAGGAGCCGCCCACACGCCCGGCTGCTGCTCCGAGCACCAGAACCACCCACAGGCCATTCCTGCCATCCTACAGCCCAGCTCCTTCCTCACTCATTCCCAGCCAGCACCACGCCGTGCTCCCTCTCGGCCCCTCCACCTCAGCTCCTCTGCCATGAAACGCAGGAACACCCTCTGGAGCTGACGGCACGGCACACGAGGGTGTTAGAAGGGAATTGGGCTCGGGCTGAGGATGCTCAGGGGGTTCGTGGCAGCCTCTAGAAACCTCTGCAGAGCTCCCTGCCTGTCTGTAAATCCCACGGATCCTCCTGTGGAGGCAGAATCCCTGACAGGACCATGCAGGCGATCCCTGTCTCACCAGAGCTCCGAGCCAAGCCCAGGGAGCCCGTCAGGAGACAACTTCCACACTGGAGCAAGTGAGAAAAATATTTAGACACAAAACATGTGCTGCTGGTCAGGAAAAAAAACAGCCTGGCTGGATCAGGCATTCCTGGGGTCTCTCCTTCCACCCGAGCCCAGGCTCCTCCACACCCTGACATCCCACAGGGATACAGAATTAGAAGGGAGTGGGTGAGAAGCCAACTGAGGACACTCCAACCTCACAGAAAAGCCTTTAGTGGTGGATATCAACAAGAATTAACTCCCCTCTTCCAGTGCCCACCACATGGAGAGGCTCTAACAGCCCTGGAGCCTGACAGGAGCCCTGCAGGAAGGGAACGTGTCCCACACCGGAGCAGCGCAAGGATGGGCAGTGCAATCCCAGGCCACACTCCAGGGATGGGATTCCTCTGCCACCACAGCACCCTGAAGCCCGGGGGGTTGTGTGGTTTCACACTGTACAACAGCTTTCCCTCCCACCCAAAGCACCTCCCGGAGCTTTCCCTGCTCCTGCACATCCCAGCCCACGGGCTCAGCCCTTTCCTCGCAGCGGTGGGCGGGTGGAGAGGAGCGTTTTTGTGCAGGATTGCTCAGACTTGGATCTCTTCCCTTGGTGTGTTATTTAACTCGCTCACGGCTCACGGGTGCGGTTTGCAGGGAGCCAAGAGCCCCGGGGTACAGGCAGATCCTTTGAAATTCCTGTTTTATCGGGAAGGACTGTCCATCAAGGAGCAGCCCTGAGTCACCACACACAAGAGGTCAAACACTTCTGCCACTTGTGTGTGATTTAGGTTGTTCAGTACAAAATTGCTTAAATCAGTCCCAGAATGCCACACTCAAGAGTCACAGACCGCAGGTTTTCCCTGGCTTTTCCCATCGGACACCAGCGGCATCAGGTGCTGCTCCCACCTCAGCACAACTCAGACCACCACCCACAAGCATCTGGGATTTGGGAATATGGAGAATAAGTGGGCAGGAAATCTGTCACTGGGTGTTTGGGATACAGGAGTGCTCGTAACACCGACAGGAACGATGTTTTCAGTGAATGGTGGGAAAGGGAAGTGGTGTGGAACAGGCAGGGACCAGTGGCTAAGATGAGTGTCCACAACCCAAACCCTCCCGGTTCTGCAGGGAATCGGTGCAAACAGGAGCTACTTTGTGTCTCTGTTCTCCTTCGAAGATTTTTAAGGTCCCATCTGGATCAAGAGCAAGAATTTATAAGGAAATGTAGAAAAAAATTTATACTCTGCCCCAGTGAGACCCCCTGGAGTGCTGGGTCCATGCCTGGGTCCAACAGCAGAAGGACGTGGAGCTGCTGGAGCGAATCCAGAGGCCATGGAGCTGCTCCAAGGGTTGGAGCCCCTCTGCTCTGGAGCCAGGCTGGGAGAGCTGGGGGTGCTCACCTGGAGAAGGCTCCAGGGAGAGCTCAGAGCCCCTGCCAGGGCCTAAAGGGGCTCCAGGAGAGCTGGAGAGGGACTTGGGACAAGGCATGGAGGGACAAGACACAGGGAATGGCTTCCCAGTACCAGAGGGCAGGGATAGATGGGATCTTGGGAAGGAATTGTTCCCTGTGAGGGTGAGGAGGTCCTGGCACAGGTTGCCCAGAGAAGCTGTGGCTGCCCCTGGATCCCTGGAAGTGTCCAAGGCCAGCTTGGATGGGGCTTGGAGCAAGCTGGGATAGTGGAAGGTGTCCCTGCCCATAGCAGGGGGTGGAATGGGATGAGCTTTAAGGTCCTTTCAACCCAAACCAGACTGGGATTTTATTCCATGATTCTCTCAATGTCCTCTGGGTCTGTGGCCCCACTGGGGAAGGTGACCCAGCAAGAAGGGAGCGATGGAAGAACATCCCAGAAACATGACACTTCTCCATCCCATACGCCCCACTCCAGTAGGAGCGTCCAGACCCTCCACTATCACTTTAGGGATAAGAATCAACTGGTGCAGAAGGTGGTCTTGGTTAATATTCCCTGGGAGCAGGGACTGTTGAAGCGGGAGGAGTCGTGGGGTCAGTGGGGGTGCCTGGTTAATGTCACAGTGTCCTCGGGCCGCTGGGACAGTGCTGGGGTTACAGGCACACGGTGGTCAGGTGGGACACTCCAGTACTCACCTCCCGACGGGCTGGGAACCACACGGGTCACGTCAGCTCCGGCCTCCCGGGCTCCTTACACATGGGAACGCAGGGGGAAGTGGAAGGGATCAGAGCTGGGCTTCCCTGGAGCCAGGAGCGGCCGGGTGTGAGGGCTGGGGGCACCTGAGGCCACCCAGCCCTGTTCGGTGGCCCAAAACACAGAGACCCAATTTCTGTTTGTGTCAGGAAGGATCCCAGGGTGTGCCCCGAAGGGGAGCTCAGCGATCCCGTGGAGAGGCTGGATGGCCTCTTAGGAGGGAAGGAGGAGGCAGGGTCAGGAGAGCACACCTGGCAACAGGCACTGCAGCTCTCGGGGCTGCTGCATTCCAGGCAGGAGGGGAATGTGCTGTCTGCACTGCCCCATGGCTCCCAGGACACTCGGTCCTCCCCTGCCAGTGGAAACTCTGCATTCCTGCCTTGTTTTCTTCCCCGTCCTCCACGGTGGCAAAAGGGACTGGACACAGTTGGGAAGATACACGGATGGCCTCGGAATATCCAAGGAACTTGCTTGGCTCCTGCAGTTCTGCCTCACACAGTTTCAGCTTAAGCTGATCTGTAACTGAAAGTCGGGTGAGAATTGTCCCTCGGGTGAGACAGGAAGCAGCTACTGGAATTGTGGATTTGGACTTTCTTGTAGATTTCCGGAGGTTTAGGTTGGAAATGGAGAGGAATTCTTCATGGAAAGGGCTGTCCAGCCCTGGCACAGCTGCCCAGGGCAATGGTGGAGTCACATCCCTGGAGGGATGTAACAGGATGTGGCACCTGGGGACATGGTCAGTGCTGGCCTTGGTATTGCTGGGGAATGGTTGGACTTGACAGTCTCAGAGGGCTTTCCCAACCCAACCTTTATATACCCCTCTGATCCACAAGAAAACATGGAAAGTGCAACCAAACTCATTCTAACCTCTCCTAAACCCGTGGATACAAAAAGGAAAGAGGGGATGGCTTGGAGAGGGAGTCAGAAGTCCCTGAGGGTGCAGCTCCAGGGCAAGTCCAACCCCTCTGCTCCTACAGATGTCACACGGTGCCAGCACCTGCCCTGTGCCTGCACCTGGCACAGGGACAGTGCTGGGAGAAGTACTGGATGCTATGGAAGAGAGATCTGGGTCTTTTCCTCCACAGAGGGGAGTGGAAAAGCAAAGGCAGGAGAGCAGCATAATGAGAACATCACTGGATCCACGGGTGGTGAACAGTGAGGAGTGGTGTTCCTCGGGAGCCAGGATGGGACCAGCGCTGGGAAATGTCTTTGCTGGTGACACGGACAGTGGGATCCAGGGCACCCCCAGCATGTTTGCCTGTGACACGGAGCTCTGTGGTGTGCTCACACCCTGGGGGAAGGGACCTGGAAAGGCTGGAGAGGTGGGACTGTGCCAGCCTCATGGAGTTCAGCAGGGCCAAGGGCAAGGTGCCAGCACAAACACAGGCTGGGGGAGAATGGACTGGGGAGAAGGACCTGGGGATTGGTGGGGGAGAAGCTCCACACTCCCCAGCCACGAGCACTGGGACTTGAAATCCCCATGCCCTGGGCTGATCCCACAGTGTGTGCAGCAGGAAAGAGATTGGGATTCCACCCCTCTGCCCTGTTCAGGTGAGAGCGGNCTGGAGAGGTGGGACTGTGCCAGCCTCATGGAGTTCAGCAGGGCCAAGGGCAAGGTGCCAGCACAAACACAGGCTGGGGGAGAATGGACTGGGGAGAAGGACCTGGGGATTGGTGGGGGAGAAGCTCCACACTCCCCAGCCACGAGCACTGGGACTTGAAATCCCCATGCCCTGGGCTGATCCCACAGTGTGTGCAGCAGGAAAGAGATTGGGATTCCACCCCTCTGCCCTGTTCAGGTGAGAGCGGAGAAGCTGTGGCTGCCCCTGGATCCCTGGAAGTGCCCAAGGCCAGGCTGGATGGGGCTTGGAGCAGGCTGGGATAGTGGAAGGTGTCCCTGCCCACGGCAGGGGTGGAACAGGATAGACTTTAAGGTCCCTCCCACCCCAGACATTCTGTGTTTCCATGACTTCCCAGCGGGATAAGCAGCAGTGGCCTCACTGCCGTGTCCCTGTGGAAGTGCCTCCCCCAGGGGAGCCTCACCTGCTCCAGCTCCTGCTCCGCGTATTTCTGCCGGCTGAGCTCGTTCTCGGTGCCCTCGCGCAGCTCCCGCAGCCGATGCGCCTCCTGCTTGGCGATGCTGATCTCGTCCTGCAGCTTCTTCTCCAGGTGCACCTTCTCCACCTCCACGGAGCGGTGCTCCTCCTGCGCCTTCTGCAGCCTGCGCACACAGGGAGCGGCGCCAGTGCCGGGACGGGCTCCCCAGCCCGGCCCCGCTCCGCCCGCGCGGGCGTCAGGGAGAGAGCTCCCCACGGCCGGGGAGAAACGCAACTGCCAACCGCTCGCTCTCAGCCCTGTTCCTTTAGCAAACACCCCGCACGCGTTCTCTTCTTTCCAAACCTCATCTGGATTTCCTTTAATAAGCCTCAAATTAAGCTGAATTTTCAGTGTTTTTAAAAGAGTGAATACTTTGATAAAACAAAGGAGGGGAAGATGTTCCAGAGCACATTGGATCATCCAGACAGGATGGCTCCGTGTTCCTCTCACAAAATCCTGCAAATCCAGACAGGTCCTGACCTTGCCTGGATGTTCTTTTTCCTCATGACAGAATTAAATCAGTAGGAATTCTATACGGCAATACCTAGGAAATGGTGGCAACACTGAAACCCTGGATCTGCACGGATCAGTGGGATATTATATGAGGAGCTGACCTGCACTGAGGCTCCCAGCACAAGGCCTGTGAGGCTGGCAGGGCATCAGCTGGGCCAGTGACTGCCAGAGAATGTCCGAGTGTCACCTGTCCCAAGGGGAGATCACATCCCTGGAGCTGTCCCAAGGGGAAGAGGAGAGAGACCAACAGCTGTCCCAAGCAGAGGGTGACAACGATGAGCTGTCCCAAGGGGATGATGATGTCCATGGACACATCTGGGACAAACTCTTGGTCCCACTGAGCGACAAGAAGCCCCAGACTTGTCCCCCAGAGGGGCCCAGCTCTCCCAGTCCCGTAGGCACAGGGGTGGCAGCAGAGGCAGCCTGTGCCCTGCCCAGGGTGTCTCCTGCCCCGAGGAGTCCCACAGACACAGAGCTGGCAGCTGTGGTCTCTTCCAACCCTGGTAATTCCAGGATTTAAGGATTTTATTGACTTGGTAATAAAAGCTGCTGAATTTTTACCTGTGCTCACCTGTGCCTGGTCCATCTCAGGAGCCAGACGGGCCCTGGCAGCCCCAGAGATGTGGCACTTGAGTTTCCTGGTCAATGTGGCCGGGACAGCCACCAATGGCCACCTCATCCACCAGACCCTCTCTGGGAACAAGCCACAAATCACAGAGGCCCCACTCTGGGGTGGCTCCCCGAGTCCCTGCACCAAGTTGTCATCCAGGTGTTTCAGGAATCTCCCAGACCTCTCTGTCCCAGCTCTGAGCTGTTCCCAGCTAACACTGACCAGCTCCCACAAGGACAAGGGTGGCTGGGCTGGAGGTGTCCCTCAGATCCCAAGGAACAACTCATCAGTGCCACCCTGGACACGCTCCAGCCCCTCAGTGTCTCTCCTGCAGAGCCCAGAACTGGACCCAGCCCTCGAGGTGTCTCTCAGTGCCCAGCACAGGGGACAATCCCTGCGCTGGGGCTGTGCCCACACTGGGGCTGGCACAGCCCAGGGGCCATCAGCCTCTTGCCCACCTGGGCACACCTGGGCTCGTGTTCAGACAGGTAGGAATGTTGGACATGTTGGGTACAAATGTTCTGGGATTGCTTCCACTGGCCCTGCCCAACATTCTCCCAGGCATTATTTTTACCCTCACCTGGCATTTCAAGGCCTTGTCTTGTGCCTTTGTGCTCATTGTGTGTAGATCATGGAGGCTCAGAATTCCAGACTGGTTTGGGTTGGGAGGGACCTCAAAGCTTTTCCAGTCCCACCCCTGTCATGGGCAGGAATACCTTCCACTATCCCAGGGTGCTCTAAGCCCCCGGCCAACCCGGCCTTGGTCACTTCCAGGGATGGGGCAACCACAGCTTCTCTGGCAACCTGGGGGCTCACAGTCCAGGAGCTTTCACACCATCAGCTCTTCCATACAATCTGTACATCCTCAGCACAGACCTTCCCACACCCTCAGGCATCGGCAGGATGTGCCAAGGCTTGATGATCTCAGTGAGTCACTTAATGGACTGGGAAGTGTTGCTGCGGAAGGGTTTCTCAAAGGTGCTTAGAAGATGAATAAACCATGGGGGTTCCTATGAATATTCCCAACTCCTCAGGAGGGTGTCTGAGCTACTCAGCAAATTCCAGCACCAGTGGCACTGGAGAGGCACCTCATGCCTTCAAGGGCCTGTTCAGCACTGAGCTTCACCCAGCCAGCACAGGAGGGTCCTTCAAGCTCTGGAAAAGTCTCAGAGCAGAACTTCAGCACAACTTCAGCACAACTTCTCTGCAAGTCCAGCAGAACCGGTGCTGTCCGGAGTTTCTGCCGTTTCTCCAGCACCTGAGGAGCACAGCTGAACCCCACTGGGAACAAGGATGAGGAAGTGAAGGAATACCTCCCCCAAGAGGCCTCCCAAGGTCCCCAATTCACCTCCCACTCCCTGAGCTCCTGCCTGGTGTCCTCTGTGGAGGACGAGCCCTCCTGAGCTGCTCCAGCTGGAGGCTCGAGTGGTTTTGTGTTTCTTCCTGAGGGGCTTTGCAGCATTAGCTGAACTTCCCAGGAACAGCCACTTGTTTACGTGGCTCTGCCCTCAGCAGCAGGGCCCAAGGTCGTTCCCACTGGCACATTCCCCGTTCGGAGCTCGGAGGTGACACCCAGCTGAGCCCTCCCGCCCTGGACACTGCTGCTCCAGGGATGGACGTGGGGAAGGGATTCCCGGGTCCTTCCACATGCAGGAAAACAAATCAATCTTCGTTTGGGAGTATTTCCAGCCTGTAACAGCAAACTCCACGGGGCTGTGTGGAACCAGCTGTGGACTGGAGCTGGCAGAGGGGAATGGACTCTGGGCCAGGGGAAGTGTCCATGGTGGCTCCATCTCCTGGGAGCTCCCCCAGGTGTGCTCTCCTCAGGGACACCCACTGGTCCCACCACACTGCAGGAACAGGAGCCTCTCCAGCCACACTCACAGGCAGGATGAATCCCTGAAGGCTGTAATGAGCACACAGGCAATAATTCAGGCTGCACACCTGTGGATACCCACACAGATTCCCAAAACCTGGCTGTCTGCAGGTGTCCAGGGCGTCTCCTCGGGATCCTGGTGCTTGCACAGGGCACCCCCATGACTGGCCAGGATGAGTACCTGGGATTGGACTCCATGTTCAGAGAAGTCACTGGGAATGCAGCCATCAGCTCACAGGGCAGCCTAGTTAAAATTCCACTTGAACCTCACGGGAAAAAGCTCCAGCCCCAGACTACCCTCTCTGCTATTTGCTAAATCTGCCCTTAAAATATCCCACTGCCAGAGCGCTGCTCAGGTTTGTCATCACCAGGGCTGAAGCCTCTTCTCTGTCCCAGAAGATCCCTGTGTCCAGAGGGTCTCTTGGAGCATGTTCTCCAATCAAAAGCTTCACTGGAACCATTGCAATAATTCCTGGGAGTACAGGTCCCACTCCTGAGGCTGCAGGATTTGATCCATATGCCAAAAGCACAGATATTCCTATTTAATATTTCAAAATTATGCATTTTTTTCACTGTTTCCAAGCAACACTCCTGGGTTTAGGTATTGCTTCCCCACACAGCTCCAAGAATTCAAGAGGAATTCCTCTGTATTCCTCTTTGTAATTCCTCTGACAACTCCCACTGTTCCAACATGCTTTTTCCCCATCAAAAGCCAAGCTGAAACAACCTTGGATGACAAATTCCACGTGAGCTGGATTGCATGGCAGGAGGTGGGACTGGATGAGCTTTAAGGTCCCTTCCCACCCAAACCATTCCCAGGTTCTGTGACTCTGTGACAGAACAGCCCTGTGAGCACACTCAGACCTTCACACACAGCCTGGTCCATGAATCCCTGCAGGAGCCAGGCCCTATGCGAGTTCCAGAGGCTGCTGGCAGCTTTGCCAGGGCACTCAGGAAGGGGCTGACTCTGGTGTGTGGCACCACAACAGCTAAAAAACAACACTTCCTCGAATCTGAAGGAGTAAGAACTGTGCAGGAAGAACTGAGAGCTCCAGGTGGGTGGACAGTGGAAACCTACCGCTCCTGAAGGTCATGGAGAGACTGCTCAGCCCTGTGGAGACCCTCCAGGTCCTTCATCATCTTCTTCATGTGCTCCTTGGAGTAGCGGTTCTGGATGTAGGCGAACCAGCAGCCGCCCACGCCGATGACGATGGACACCACCAGCATGAAGTCCTTGAGGTGGTTGTGGCGAGTCACTGCAAGAGACCAGAGACGCTGCTGAACTCAGAGGAACACAACGATTAACTCCAAAGTGCTCTGCCTGCACCAGAGGGGCACGGGAGAGCTCAGGACAGTTTTACAAGGAATTGTGGCACAGGATTCACAAAGGGAAAACCTGAGCTACGTCGATACTTAAGGGGAAAACCAGAAGCTTGAAAACATTTATTCCATTTGGAGACACAACAACAACAACAAAAGATGAAATTCCAAATCTTCCAGCTCTAATTTGCCTGGCAGTAAGAGGTACAGGAGAGACTCCACACAGGAGGCCCCAAAAGGGCTGTGCTCTCACAGGGCAGCACAGGTAACTAAGAACAAAATCATCAGTTGAAAAAACACCGCTGAGATCACAGAGCTGGGGCAGCTCAAGTGGCCAACTGTCAAGCTGCCAAACTTTCCACCAGAATCACAACTCAATGCGGAAACTCCCTTTTACAACAGTTAATTCAAAAAAAGGTGTTGATGCATGTGAGAGGATGAAAGTCATTAAGTGGGGGCTCAAGTGCTAAACAGAGCCCAAAAAAATGAGTCAAGCAGAATCATTCTACTGTAACAGTTTCTGAAATCCTCAAAGAAGGCTGTGCTGAGAAAGCCACAAATGAAAGAGCAGCTCAGTCCAGTGAGCTGGGACTCAGTGTTCAGTGTCTGCTGGTTTGAAACCAGAGGAGGGGAGATTCACACCTGATACTGGGAAGGAATTGTTCCCTGGGAGGATGGGAAGGCCCTGGCCCAGGTTGCCCAGAGAAGCTGTGGCTGCCCCTGGATCCCTGGCAGTGTCCAAGGCCGGGCTGGATGGGGCATGGAGCAGCCTGGGATAGTGGAAGGTGTCCCTGCCCATGGCAGGGGTGGATTAGAAGGACTTTAAGGTCCCTCCCAACCCCAGCTGCTCTCTGGTCACAGCTAAAACACGTGTGTGACATTGGCAGAGCTGGGAGGACACGGGAGGGGATCTGGGAGGTGGAAACCTGAATTGGAAAGGCAGAGCACAGCATGGAATGATCCAGCTCAGATGGACACACAGGGGACAGGAATGCTACTCCCCTGCCCACCATGGAGGGGCTTTCCCTGCAGACGGAGAGGGACAGGATCCCACTCCAAATGCCCAGGAGACACACAAGCCCCATCTCCCCCAGCACGTGTGATCCATCACTCCCTGCAAACATCCAGTGTAAATCCAGCACCGAAGGATTAAACAAGGCCAGCGCTGGCGGCGCTTCCCTCCCGGATGAATTATCACAACATCCTCTTCCGAGGAGCAGGGCCTGGCAAGCCGCTGCAGATCCCAAGTTTGAATCCTCTCAGCTCACACTTGGAGAACGGTGGGGCTGAGTGTTCAGGTGGTTTGTGTTCCACCCACCCTCAGCCACAGCTTTGTTCTCCTGCCCTGCTGGCACAGCCTCCCCCAGCCCGGCAGCCCCGAGCTCGGGCACATCCTGGAGCTGCACGGAGCAATCCCTGCCAGCCCCACCCAGACCTGATCCCTCTCCTGCTCCCGGCCCCTGTGCCAGCCACGCTCAGCTCCAGCACAGCAGCACTTGGCACCACCTTCCTCCTCACCAGCTCCTGCTTAAGGCAAATGGATAGGGAAACTCTAAGGGAAACTCAGCTTGGATGTAAATGTCGAATCACGGAATCACAGAACGGTTTGGGTTGGAAGGGACCTTAAAGCCCATCCCATTCCCCCCCCTGCCATGGGAGACCTTCCACTATCCCAGGCTGCTCCAAGCCCCAGACAACCTGGCCTTGGACACTGCCAGGGATCCAGGGGCAGCCACAGCTTCTCTGGGCAACCTGGGCCAGGGCCTCCCCACCCTCACAGGGGACAATTCCTTCCCAATACCCCACATAATCCTGCCCTCTGGCAGTGGGAAGCAATTCCCCCTTGTCCTCTCCCTCCAGAGCAAAGGGGCTCCAGCCCTGGGAGTTCCATTTTCCCATCCTGATTGTAAAAGCTTTTTTCTGATATCTAATCCAAAGTAACCCTCCTGAAGTTCCAAACCTTCCCCCCTTGTTGAATCATTTCACCTTCTTCAAACACAGAGCCAAAGCAGAGCCACAAACCTGACAGGACATCAAGTCCTGCAGTCAAGAGGAACAGGCAGTCTATGATAAAACTCTGCCTGTTCTCCCTTTTTTCCCCCCAAAAAAGTAAAGAAGAAGGGTAGAGAAGTCAGTTTTCTGTGGTGTAAGCTCATTTATCCTGCAGCCTTTGCAGGTGTAACGTGTGCCCAGGTTTGCCTGGTGCTGGGAGCAGCAGAGGCCACAGGGGAGCAGCACAGGCTGTGCCACCCTGCAGGCCTGGGACAAATCCAGCGGGATTGAAGCCACAATGAACTGGAAAAGAACAATCTGAGGCTCCACAGTGGAATGGCCACGGTGCCATCGCCTCTGGCCCAGGGTGAGAGGAGCAGCAGGGACAGAGCTGAAATCACACAAAGTTTTGTCCCAAGTTCAAAAGCAGCAAATCTGCACCTGCAGAGCCGCCTCCAGCTCTGGGTCCAACAGCAGAAGGACTTGGAGCTGCTGGAGCAGGTCCAGAGGAGGCCATGGAGCTGCTCCAGGGCTGGAGCCCCTCTGCTCTGGAGCCAGGCTGGGAGAGCTGGGGGTGCTCACCTGGAGGAGAAGGATCCAGGGAGACCTCAGAGCCCCTTCCAGGGCCTAAAGGGGCTCCAGGAAAGCTGGAGAGGGACTTGGAACAAGGGATGGAAGGACAGGACAAGGCGGAATGGCTTCCCACTGCCAGAGGGCAGGGTTAGATGGGATATTGGGAAGGAATTGTTCCCTGGGAGGGTGGGGAGGCCCTGGCACAGGCTGCCCAGAGAAGCTGTGGCTGCCCCTGGATCCCTGGCAGTGTCCAAGGCCAGGCTGGATGGGGTTTGGAGCAACCTGGGATAGTGGAAGGTGTCCCTGCCCATGGCAGGGGTGGGACTGGATGGGCTTGAAGGTCCCTTCCACCCCAACCCATTCCATGTTTCACCTGAAGTTGTGCTATTTCGTGCTGGGTAAATTCCTGAACCACAGGAACAGGACCCCAAAGGGACAGACACAGAAGAAGGAATCACTTCATCTTGCTGAGGTTAGAATTGTACCACGCTCCCTTGCACTTGGCTTAATTAGAGCTGGAGTGGTCAGACCTGTTTGCTGTAGGAAGTGGCAGGGCTGGAGTCTGGCAGCAGGATCCAGACCTGGTGGGATGTCAAGAGACACATGGAAACTGGCCATGTGCCCCACTGGGCTACTGAGTGCTGGTTGAAACCTCTGCCTCGAGCCAGACACATCCAACCCTGGAGCCCTGGGATGGGAAAAGCTTTGCCCAGCAGCAGGAGCAGCACCCTGTCCGCCTGCTGTGATCCCCATGGACAGCAGGGTGTCTCTGGAATTAGGAGCCTGCAGGAGTCCTGGAGCTCCAATCCAGGCTGCTTTTGTTTAATGCCTTTGTACATGTGGCGAACAGAACTTGAAGAGAGACAAACCCTTGACACCCTGTCCCCGTGCACTACATCCCACTGCCAGCAGCTCCGCTCCCTCCGCAGAGAGATCCCTGGAGCGCAGCTCCCCTCTGGAGCCCAGCTCCCTTCCAGAGCCCACCTTCCCCCCGGAGCCAGCTCCTCCCAAAGCCACCTCCTCTGGCCATGGGGAAGGAGCCAGAGCAGGAACACGTCTGAAACCACCACATTATCATGGTGTAAAAGCAGCTCCTGCAGCTGAAAAGGTCACCGAGTGCTTCCGGAAGCTGCCGATTGCTGGTGGCTCGTGGAAGGTGTTTTGTAATCCATTCCTGAAGGAATTGGTTCAGATAAACAACCTCTCCCTGTGACTGGAGACAAACCCATTCAGGTGACCAGAAACCAGCAAATTTTACCTTCTGGAAAGGGTTAAATCTCTCCTTCAGCTGCACATTTAAAGTGTGTTTCCCCTGCTCACGTACCCCGTATGTACAGAGCCACAGAACCATGGAACCAGGGAATGGTTTGGGTTGGGAGGTACTTTAAAGCCCATCCCATTCCACCCTCTGCTGTGGGCAGGGACACCTTCTACCAGCCCAGGCAGCTCCAAGCCCCATCCAGCCTGGCTGGAACACTTCCAGGCTCAGAGCTCAGAGATCTGTACCCAGCCGTGGCGGTCCGGAACAGCCCGACCGGGACGGTTCCCTGCACACTTTGATCTCCGTGACCCGGGCACGGTCAGATTCCAGAGCCAAGGGAGCCGCAGGGCAGCAGGGAACAGCTGGCACAGGGAGAACAGCCATTAATCCCCAGCCCTTACAAGCCATTCACTTTGCCATTTACATGAGAACTGCTGCAAAAATTCCACCTGCACGGGAGCTGCTGGGCTGGAGCTGCCATGGGAGAAGCTCACACAAGACACTCCACCTGCCCTGGTGAGGCCACCACGCCACCAAAAAGCTGCATTTTTAACACAGGCAATGAATAAAAACCAAACTGTGCCTGCACATCAAGAGGTTTTTCAATAATTGTGAGAAAAAATGGCTGATTGTACGAGCCAGGCTTGTGATTCCTTTCCCACAGCTCTGCCAAGCCTCACACACTGGTTCACACTGCTCAGGCAGTTTTCCCAGGATTGGGTGGAAACGGCTGGAGAGCAGCCCTGGGGAGAAGGACCTGGGGGTGCTGGTGTGGGAGAGGCTGGACATGCCCCAGGCACAGGCACTGGGACTCCAAAACTCCTGTGCTGATCCCCCAGCGTGGACAGCAGGGAAGGGGGGATTCTACCCCTCTGCACCCAAAGCCCAGGAGAAAGCCATGGCAGAGAGGGAGAGGACAAAAGCACCTTTAATAGGGAGCAGACACGAGCCAGAGGGAAGGCATACAAAGGGAGCACCTGGAGCACGCTGAGATAGGCATCAGAGGGCTTGAGATCCTGACAGAGCATCAAAGGAGCCCAGTCCCTCATAACAGCCATCCTAAATTCCTTCCCATCCGGCCTGCTGCTCCTTCCCTCCTCCAAGGGCGGGTTATCCCCAGCCTGAGTCACCAGCAGAGCCGCAGGACACGATGGTGGAGCCCCAGGACACAGTGACAGAGTCCCAGGACACGGCAGCAGCTTCCCTGGGAGCAGGCAGGGTCACTGCCCTCCAGCACCTCGCCCATCCCCCCATTAGCACAACAAGATGGACAGGAAGGTTCTACCTTATGGACACAGGAGATCCCAGCAGGACAATGAGTCTGCACCTCTGGGAGCAGCCCTATGAGATGGGAATGCCAGCCCAGGATGCCTCTGGTGCACAGAGCTGCTCCCATAAATCCAGAGACAGCCTGTTCCCGCTCCAGGGGATTGTGCTGGGATGCTTTCTGGGTCACCCAGGTGTGGCTTTGCTGTCCAGTCTGAGCAGACACAGACCCTCCCGGACATGGACATGAGAACTTGACGGCCTTGGGGGTCTTTCCCAACCCTAACTATGACCTAGAATTTGTGTACTCACGGAGAGGAGGCCCGAAGAGCACCGTGTCCAGAGCCTTGAGCTGCAGCTTCTGCCGGTGGCTGCGGTCGGTCATCTTGAGCACAGTGCCCATCATGGTGGCGTTGTTCACTGCCAGCCTGCACAACAGGGGGAACAACAGCTGTGGGCACATCCACTGGCACCAGGAACTGACCAGGAACCAGGGAGATACAAGAGCAGGACCTGGGAGCTTCCTGCTCCTGGACAAACCCCTCAGTGGTGTAGTCTCTGAACAAGGGTGTCTCTGTCACAGACCATGAACCAGAGCTCTCCTTTGGAAGAAATGTGGACACACCACGTGCTGCCTCAAAAACCTTTATTCCCAGTTAATGCCTCCTTCCCAGTGAGCTTAAAAGCCCCCATTTCATTGACAAGAACCTTTACCCAAAGAGCTGCAGTGAGGCCTTTCAAACTTGTCACAAGTTTAGGCTGACTCACAGCCAGTGTTTCTCTGACATGGAATCACAGAACGGTTTGGGTTGGGAGGGACATTAAAGATCATCCAGTGCCACCCCTGCCATGGGCAGGGACACCTTCCACTATCCCAGCTTGCTCCAAGCCCTGTCCAAGCTGGCCTTGGACACTTCCAGGGATCCAGGGGCAGCCCCAGCTTCTCTGGGCAGTCTGTGCCAGGACCTCCCCACGCTCACAGCCAAGAACTTCTTCCATATATCTCACCTCTCTCTCAGCTTAATTGGACAAAACTCTATTTAGCTCTGCCACGGCCTCAGCACCCTCACAGGGGGGAATTCCTTCCCTACACTTAATCCAAATTTCCCCTCTTTTCACTCAAACTGGAGCAGAACAGGAATCAGACTCGGCTCTGCATTTGCCAAGGAATTGCAGGTGATGAGAAGAGCTGCCTCCTGTCAGGCCCCAGGTTTGTCCCTCCACACACCCCATGGAGCTCAGGGACACTGTGGACACTGACCCGGGCATGGCGCTGACCCGGACACGGCGCTGACCCGGACACGGCGCTGACCTGGGCATGGCACCGACCCGAGCATGGCACTGACCGGGACACAGCACTGACCAGGGCATGGCACTGACCCGGGCACGGCACTGACCCGGGCATGGCACTGACCTGGGCATGGCGTGGCCGCTCAGCTGCAGCTTCCGGAAGGTCTCCTCGTACTGGGGCAGCTCCACGTAGGAAATGAGCCACTGAACCACCTCGTCCACCGTCCAGTTGTACACTGGGGAGAGCACAGACAGGCACACGGCTCATTATGGGCACTGAGCCTCTGGAATCATCATGAAGTATCAGGGAATCAGAGTTTGGGTTGGAAGGGACCTTAAAGCCCATCCAGTGCCACCCCTGCCATGGGCAGGGACACCTTCCACTATCCCAGGCTGCTCCAAGCCCCATCCAGCCTGGCCTTGGACACTGCCAGGGATCCAGGGGCAGTCACAGCTTCTCTGGGCAACCTGTGCCAGGGCCTCCCCACCCTCACAGGGAAGGATTCCTTCCCAATATCGCATCTAATCCTTCCCTCTGGCAGTTTGATACTCCACACAATCCTGCAGGACCTCAGCCTCCCCCTCATGGGATTATTTTTGCTTGTCTGTTCCATACAAACTCAGTGAACTCCTGAGGTTCTGCTGCACCTGAGCTTCCACAGACCCCACATGCTGTGGGAAGAGCTGCCTGGAGCTTTCCCAGGGACAACAAACCTTTCCTGGGGTTGATTTTACACTGTGCTTCCAGCTCCCAAAATTAAAACATGCAACGAGGCCATCAGATAGAGGAGCAGCCGAGACTCCACCTCCTGCCAGGCACCAGCAGGGCCCAGCCTGGCATCCAGGCAGGGGCAACACCCAAGGTGCTGGCAGGTGACAGCTGGAATCACCTGGATTTCTATCAGCCAAGAGATCCTGCTGCCTCCAAACTGCCAACAAGGAATGTTCATCCTCCCCACAAGCCCAAAGCCCACGAATTCTGCGGTCAGCTCTGAAAGCCTCACCCCCTGCTCCAGACCCAGGGACTGGTTGCCCAGAGGTTGTGGATTCCCCTGGATCCCTGAAGTGGGATGGGGCTTGGAGCAACCTGGGATAATGCAAGGTGTCTGTGCCCACGGCAGGGGCAGGACTGGATGGGCTTTAAGGTCCCTTCCAACCCAAACCAGTCTGGGATCCTGGGATTCTCTTTGAGCTTTGACTAAAAAAAGCTTCTATGGAGCAACGCTGGAAGGAAATGGCTGGAATGGATTTGTGGGAGGAGGTGGAGCAGGTGCTGCAGCCCAAGTGAACCAGGTGAACTTTCCACCTTAACCTCCTCCCCTGGGCATCTGTGGATTATTTTTGGAGCTGTCACAGCTCCAGAGCTATAAATGAGGAAACCTTTGGAAACCAAGCTCCTGTCTTTACCCCTTTCTTGCATTGTACTTACAGCAATGCTCTGAAGGCAAAGACAATCCCAGAACTCCAGACTGGGTTCAGTTGGGAGGGATCTTAAAGCTCCTCCAGTCAAACCCCTGCCATGGGCAGGGACACCTTCCACTATCTCAGGGTGCTCCAAGCCTCATCCAACCTGGCCTGGGACACTACAGATGCTTCTACAGGACAGAGGGGGCTTTGTCACACTTTAATTTATCAACCTCTGTCCTTGCTCAGCTCCAGCAGCTCCTGCCCAGGCTCCAGCAAGCCCTGGAGCTGTGCTGGAATCACGCCCTGGTGCCAGTCCCCTGCCGACCCTGCTGTGCCACAGCCCCGGGTCCCTCTGCAGCAGCCGAGCCAGGACACGGCCCCGTTCCCGGCTCCGAGGGCGGCACGGCTCTGCTGGAGCTGCAATGCTGACCGGGCCCACAGGAATGAGAAACATCTCCTGAGAGCGCCGCGGAGCCCAACGCCTCCAGTGGGAGCTGAGGGCTCAGGGACACAGGGGATGAGGGAGATCAGAGAAACGAGGGAGCTGAGAGAGATGAGAGGGATGAGGGAGCTGAGGGAGCTGGGGGAGCTGAGACATGAGGGAGATGAGGGAGGTGAGGGAGCTCAGAGATGGAGCTCAGAGAGCTGACAAAGCTGAGAGCTGAGGGAGATGAAGAAGCTGAGAGAGATGAGGGAGATGAAGCTGAGGGAGTTCATGGAGCTGAGAGAGATGAGAGAGCTGAGGGAGCTGATAAAGGTGAAGGAGATGAGGGAGCTCATAGAGCTGACAAAGCTGAGGGAGCTGACAGAGCTGATGAAGCTGAGGAAGAGGGAGCTCACAGTGCTGATGAAGCTGAGGAAGAGGGAGCTCACAGTGCTGATGAAGCTGAGGGAGCTGACAGAGGCAGAGCCCAGCGCTGAGCGAGGACAGCAAAGCTCCAAAGGAAGGTGCCATCCCCATGGACGCTGGCACAGTGACTCAGCTGCTGGGTGGCATGGGTGAGGCCACCCACCCTCTCTGGCTGCAGGGAGCTCCCTACAGCTGCTGGTCACTGTCCCACACACTGGGGGACACAAGCAGGATGTTAAAGATGGAGTGAGCAGGAGAAGCCACATTCCCTGGGTGGCAGCACCACCAGCGCTGTGCCACAGGGCACGAGGCCACGTCCCCGGCCATCACCACATCCCCGTGGCTCCTCTGGAGCTCCCACTTCTCTCACTTCCACATCCAGAGGTGTTTATTTTGGGAAGAAATCCCTGAGAACAAAGCTGGCAGCATGCACAAGCACCAAGATGAGCAGGACCCTGCCCTGCACCCTCATCCCAAGCGGCTGATCTGGGACTTCCATGGCTTGGGTAGGGCCAGGCTCACCCAGGGCTTCATCTGTCAGATCCAGCCCCTTGTGAGGGCACCACAACCTTTATCTTCTTGAATAATTAAGGGGCAGAAATAACATTTTACTTTCCACATGTGACCAGGAACAGCAGCAATGGAAGGGAGGAAAAGCAACGGCTTGAAAACAGATCCAACAGGCACAGTCACCCCATCCCTGTGGGATGTCACTGCCATTCACAGTCACAGCTGCTTTTCACACCCACAGGGAGAAGCAGACCTTTCCTAAGCCCAATTCCAGTTTCATGACAGGAGTTAAAGTCCAAAATTAGGCTTCATATATCCCTGGAAGTGTTCCAGGCCAGGCTGGACAGGGCTTGGAGCAATCTGATGTAGTGGAAGGTTCCCTGCCTGGCAGGGGGTGGAATTAGATGGGCTATAAGGTCCCTCCCATCCCAAACTCTCTGATTCCATGACATCAGACCACCCTTTAGAAACCAGTAACTTACTCTATCAGCCAGATCTACAGGATGATGAAAGGGAAAAGGGAGCAGGAATTAAATCCAACACTGGGACTCCCGCTATGCCACGGCAGCTCTGCCAGAGACGTGGCAGGTCCCGGGTGTGCCAGAGGCAGGGACAGAGCCAAGGCAGCTCAGTAATTAAGGGGCCTGGGGAGTCTCATGGGATGTTCTCCATCCCTTAACGATTTCTACCCTTTCCCAGCCGACATTAGAACAAATTCCAGGCAAAGCCCTCTGTAAACAGCTCTGTAATGGGATAAATATTTCTTATGTGAGGCATTCCTTGGACACAGGAGACGCAGGGACTCGGAGCCATGGAATCATGGGATCCTTGAGACTGGAAAAGCCCTCTGAGCCCACTGAGTCCAACCACTCCCAGCAGTGCCAAGGCCACTTGTGACCATGTCCCTCAAGTGCCACATCCACAGGACTGTGAAATCCCCCAGGGATGTGACTCCATCGCTGCCCTGGGCAGTTGTGCCACTTGTAAGTGGTTTGGACAAGAACTTTCAACACACCCCTGCCCAACTCCATGGGATGGAGAGTCTGGTCTGGGATAAACAGCTCTGGAATCATCATATGGAACATCACACACTGGTTTGGGTTGGAAGGACCTTAAAGATCATCCAGCCCCAGCCCCTGCCATGGGCAGGGACACCTTCCACTATCCCAGGCTGCTCCAAGCCCCAGCCAAGCTGGCCTTGGACACTGCCAGGGATCCAGGGGCAGACACAGATTCTCTGGGCAACCTGTGCCAGGGCCTCCCCACCCTCCCAGGGAACAATTCCTTCCCAGTATCCCATCTAGTCCTGCCCTCCAGCAGTGGGAAGCCATTCCCCCTTGTCCTGTCCCTCCATGCCTTGTCCCAAGTCCCTCTCCAGCTCTCCTGGAGCCCCTTCAGGCACTGGAAGGGGCTCTGAGGTCTCCCTGGAGCCTTCTCCTCCTATGGACAGTCCCACTGTGTTTTCAATCCTTCAAATGCTGCAGCTCAGTGTCCATTTAGTCCTCCTGGGAATGTGAAGGACTACCACACTCCCTACAGCTGGATCCACAGAGCTCTGGCAAGACAGAGCACATCCCACCCTGAGTAATTTAAGGGCTGAGACAGAAAAATCAAATACAAACAGGACACAAATGAGAAATTGACATTTCTGTGGCTGATAAACTGATTAGAAGACCAAAATCCAATTATTCAAGGAACGGGTGTTGACAGAATTCCTCTTTTAGAGATGACAAGCATTGAAAAAAAATGGATTAATAATTTCTATGGAAATTCTGTGTGAAAGCCCACACAGCACCAGGGAAGCACTCGCCAACCTTAAAAAATTTCTTCCAAGATTCCCAAGCCTCAGGAAGTTCCCCAGCAGGGGCTGAACTCCCACCACCTCCCTGGGTGCTGGGACGAATAACAGTGTTTTGGAACAGCTTGAAGTTATTTCTACGTGGACTGTACTTATGACACTCTCAGGATTTTACTCGCCCTCCTTTTGAAGGAGCTTTTCAGGTTCAGAAAATTTCTCCTAAGGAAAACATGATCTGCAGGAAAACTCCCACACAGCTCTATTGAATATTTAGGATGCTATTACCCCATTAAAATTCCATCTGAAACTGGGTGTTTGAAGGAGAACCTGGAATTGGACAGCATTTGGCTCTATTTAACACACATTTGTAGGGCAGAGAACAAAACAATAATTTATACTTTTGTGGCTACACTCAGGTGCAGCATTAACAGTTTGGAAGCACCAAGCCCGAGGAAATCCTGGAAATCCACCCCAAAAAAAGGAAGCTGCAAGAGTACAAGGCTGGTACAAGGCACGAAAAGCAGGAGCAGCATATTCCTCCTGGGAGCTGCACACTCTGCCCAGGGCACCTGAAATCCAAATTCTTTGGCATTGTTGGGAAAAGGTTTCTTGGCTTTTTGCCCTTTTTTTACCTTCAGATGTTTTCCAGGCCTTCCAGAGATCTTCCACACTGATGAGCTTGTCTTCTCCATGGAAAGTGCTGTGCTTGACTGCTGGGTCATGGTAATTCAAGTCTTCCCTCAAGAACTAGGAGGGGAATAAACAGCAGGATTAGGCTTTGGTTCATCTTTTAGGGAGATGAGGAGCATTAAAAAAAATTCTGAATAGTAATAATTTTGATGGGAAAGTCCTAATAAATCTGAATTGATAAAAAATTATAAATATAAAAGATATCTAGATATGTAAAAGATATATTTCTAATATATCTTCTTTCTTTGAATTACAGTATCACCAAAAATTCACCTAAATGGCACAATGGAACCAGCTTTGTGTCAATGGGGTAAGAATCCAAAAATTATTATTGGATTTGACCTGCACCTTCAAATTCAAGCTGGAACAAATGCCATGGGCAGGAGGGGAGGCAGTTCCACTAGAAAATACAGATAAATATCTATGTCACAGCTCAGTGGGTGCCCAGAGTAGCTGTGGCTGTCCCATCCTTGGCAGTGTCCAAGGCCAGGTTGGATGAGGCTTGGAGCAACCTGGAATAGCAGAAGGTGTCCCTGCCCATGGCAGGGGGTGGAATGGGATGAGCTTTAAACCCAAACCAAAGCAGTCTGTGAAATCCCCCAGCAGCAGGAGAACCCCTCACATTCCAGTGCCCAACAGACGGAACCAAGTGGAGGACAATTCCCCACTCCCAGCCCTCACGCTTCCCCCAGGACACGATCCCCACAAGGCAGCTTTACCCCCGGGCTCTTCCATGTGCAGCTGGATTAGATCCCTATAAAAGTCATCCCTGGGTCTGGAGATGGTGTTTCAGCATGAGACAGGGCATGAAAAAGATCCGGGACAGCTTTAAATTCCCGGCTCCCTGCAAATCCACTGCAGGTGCTGCCAAGGCCACCGAAGGTCCCGGCAGCTCCAGCCAGCGCCTCCTTCCCTGCTCAGCTGCCCAAAAGCTGCCACGGCTCCTCCTGCCCGGCAGAGAGCACGGAAAACACGGAAATTTGGGAGAACGGGAGGTGTCAGCAGGGGCTGTGGCTCGGGGCTCCAGCTGTGCTGATCCCTGGCCGAGAGGCGACGCCGTGCCCGAGCGGGAAGGCGGCAATGTCACCAATGCCACCAATGCCACCCAAGTCACCGGCCCCGCTCCAGCTCCCGCCGGCAGCAGGGATCAGCTGCTGCTCTGTATATTTAGCTCGGGGAGCACAGAAAGGAAAAGTGATCCCTCAGCTTCCCCTGGGTGCACCATGGCCAAAACAAACCCCAAGGACTCGGCGGAGGGGACAGAGCTGGGCTGGGGGGGACATCCCAAAAAATGAGCGGGGAGGGGATGCAGGATGGGGCTGGAGGAGCTGGGCTGCTCCCACCAAAGTGCAAGGAGACCTTAAAGCACATTTTCCATCAGTACTTTCTCAGGAAAGGACAGAATCATGGAATCCCAGACTGGTTTGGGTTGGAAGGGACATTAAAGTTCACCCAGTGCCACCCCTGCCATGTCACCTGCCCCTTCCACTATCCCCGGTTGCTCCCAGAGTCCCAGATGTTCCAAACCCCAGGCACAAGAACCACTGTGCAAAGTACGGACCTATTTGCAAACCACCAAAAAGCAGCACTTCCAATATCCCACTGACCCCAACCCTGGAGACACCCAAAATTCCAAGTCTTGAGCAGGGGCTGGACCAGACCATTTCCAAGGTCCCACATGGACCGTCTCCAGAGATCCCATACAGACAACCCCGGCCCCAGCCAGGCTGTGAATCCACAAGGACAGAAGGAAACTGAGTCAACCCTGAGTCTCCCCACCAAGTTCAGGGAAAGACAAACCATGGTCAAGCCAGCCCAAAGCAATGGAAGCAGAACCACTGCTACAAAACCCAGGATAGCTGGGATTGCAGGGGGAAGACTTGGCCTGAGAATGCTGATGTTGGTGCTCTGGGGCCTCCAGCATCAGGAGGACTTGGAGCTGCTGGATAGAGTCCAGAGGAGGCCATGGAGATGCTCCAGGGCTGGAGCCCCTCTGCTCTGGAGCCAGGCTGGGAGAGCTGGGGCTGTTCACCTGGAGAAGAGAAGGCTCCAGGGAGACCTCAGAGCCCCTTCCAGGGCCTAAAGGGGCTCCAGGAGAGCTGGAGAGGGACTTGGGACAAACTTTTTGGCTGAAGGCATGCTCAGAAATGAGCAGATCCATGAAACAGGATCTTCTGGAGGTTTTTTGTTTTCATGGAATCACAGAATCCCCTCAGCTGGAAAGGACCCAAAAGCATCATCCCCCTTCTGGCCCTGCACAGCCCCAACAATCCCATCCCGTGCCTGAGAGCGTTGTCCAAGCTCTCCATGAACTCTGTTTTGTGGTTTTTTATCTGAAGAAACTCCAGCTACCAAAGTGATTTTTCAAACCTTCCCGTGCCTCCCACATCCCTGGATCTGTGCCACCCTCCCTCCCTCCCACCAGCTCCTGCTGTGCCGGCGCCAAGGGCCAGGCCCGGCCACGTGCCGGGAGCTCGCTGTGCTCCCCAACTCCAACAGCTTGTCTGAGCTTCCAATCCCATTGGAATGACAGCAAACTCCTGTCTCCCAAGCCTCTTCCCACTCAGTGACCCCAGGCAGCGGGATCAGGGCTGGGGAGGAGCCAGGGAAAGCCTGAGCAGCAGCACAAACCTTGTTTCCTCAGGAAACCAGGCTCAGCATCCGAGAGCCCCGGCACAGGGAACCCGCATCCCAAACGGCCGGAGCTGCCTTTGGAGTGAGCGTGGAGACAGGAATAGATCCCTAATTAGAAGATTCCCCTGTGAGGGACAGTTCCTTCACTTTAATCGAGGCCACTGATGTCATCTGAAGCTTCATTGAAAATTCACTTCCCAACAGGAAAACTGCAAGGATGATTTATGGACAGCGTGAAGTTGTGGGACCGAACTTCACCCATAATGTGATTATTTTAAAAACACAGCTGTCTGTGCCTCCCTTTCTGCCCAGGCAGGGCTTTCAGTCCCAACAAAACATTGCCATAACTTACCCCCAAAGAAGAGGGGCCTAAATAACAATGAAAATAGAAACTTCTCAACCAACCAGGGAAATGCCCATCCCTGGAAGTGTTCCAGGCCAGGCTGGATGGTGCTTGGAGCAACCTGGGATAGTGGAAGGTGTCCCTGACCACGGCAGGTGAGGGACTGGATGAGCTTGAAGGTCCCTCCCAACCCAAACCATCCTGGGATTCCACGAACCCCGTAAAAGGTTTAAATTTGAGCCTCCTGCATTCTTCCCAATAATCCCTCGGCAGCTGTCCCGCCACAGCCTGGAGCTGAACCTGACTGCAGGGTCCATGTGGGGGGACAGTGATAACCTTGACAGGCAGAACCCGACAGGAGCCGGCTCAGCCAGGGAAATTCCTGGAATATCTCATTCAGTGGCTTCAGAGCTTACTGAAAGGTGAACTTAACACAACTTGAATAAAAGCTTAGCAGAGGTAAAGCAGCAGCTGTGTGCATGGAATCACAGGGACAGGGAATCACTGAGGTTGGAAAAGACTTCTAAAATCACTGAGTCCAATTCTGAACACAACAACCCCAGCATAAGTACCCTGGATCAGGGCAATCCCAGCACAAGCACAGGCTGGGGAGAATGGATTAGGAGCAGCCCTGGGGAACAGCCCTGGGGAATGCTGGGGGAGAAGTTCCACAGGCCCTGGCCATGAGCACTGGGACCCAAAACCCCCCAGTCCTGGGCTGATCCCACAGTGAGAGCAGCAGGAAACAAGATTGGGGTTCTGCCCCTCTGCTCCACTCAGGCTGGACAGCCCTTTCCAGGAGGAATTTTCCCAATATTCAACCTGAGCCTCCCCTGGCACAGCTCGAGGCTGTTCCCTCTCCTCCTGTCCCTGTTCCCTGGGAGCAGAGCCCGACCCCCCCTGGCTGCCCCCTCCTGCCAGGAGCTGTGCAGAGCCACAAGGTCCCCCCTGAGCCTCCTTTTCTCCAGGCTGAGCCCCTTTCCCAGCTCCCTCAGCCTCTCCTGGTGCACCAGACCCTTTTCCGGCCCCTGAAAGCAGAGGAGAGCTGCTGGGAGCAGGAGCAGCCCCGCCAGGGCTCAGCACTGCTCGGATCCAGCTCGCAGGGGTTGGAGGAGCGGCTGTAGCGGCACCAAGGCAGCGACTCTGGAGCCTTTTAGAAAAACCCATGGAATTCCTCCCAGCCTGGCAGCATCTCTGTGCCAAGGCTCTGAGCACACACTCCCAGCAGTGTTTGCACCAGGAGCTGCCAATGGCTCTGGCAAGAGCGAGGGCAAAGCTCCTTCAGAGAGACATCAACCTGCCAGTTACGCCCAGCCCTAGGGACACCAGGGGAGCAGCACACACACGGTGAACTGGGCTGTCCCTGGCAGAGGCTGAGGGACTCCGTGCAGGTAACTGCCTCCAGGGAAAACTCCTCATCTCAGGAAATGCAACTGGAAGCTTTTCATTTGTTTTCAGTACTCTGTCAAGTGGGATTTGGGCAGAGGGAACAGCCCTGCAACCCGGGAACAGCCACCCAACCCCAGCAGCTCCTGGCACTCAGGGGCTGTGCCCTGTCCCTGGGGACTGTCACTGCTCCAGAGGGACCTTGTGATGGCTGGATTTGCAAAAAAAGCTGTGGCTGCCTCATCCCTGGAAATGTCCAAGGCCAGGTCGGAAGGGGCTTGGAGCAACCTGGGATAGTGGAAGGTGTCCCATGGCAGGGTTGGAACTGCTTGGGATTTAAGGTCCCTTCGAACCCAAACCAGTCTGGGATTCTACGACCTGGGACTGCAGAACTGCCTGTGAGTGGCAGCAGATCCCCACACCCACGTGCTTCCTTTCAGCTTCCAACACTTTGACTTTCCTGTTTAGCTGCCAGTTCTCCCTAGAAGACAGAATTCCTCACCTCCAACGAGCACCCACCACAAGTGAGGCAACACTACAAACAAAGATCTTTCCCTTTCCCAGCAGACTCCCATTTCCATCGGTGCTGATGTAAACAAAGAACAACAACTTCCTTTCTCTTCAATACTTTATCAGCTAAAGTGTCCAAGGCCAACACAACAAGGAGCTGCTCCTCCTTCTGAGGTGAGAGCACATGGACGGGACTGTTTCAGCTGGGTGCTGGAAGAACGTAGTGAACAGAAAATCATGGTTTAGGTTAGGAGGGATCTTAAAAGATCATTTCATTCCACCCCTGCCATGGGCAGGGACACCTCCCACTATCCCAGGGTGCTCCAAGCCCCATCCAGCCTGACCTTGGACGCTTCCAGGGATGGGGCAGCCAAAGCTGCTCTGGACAACAATGAAGTGGCTACAAACCCCCAGGAGCGAGGAAAAGCCCCAGGCAGCCCAGGTGACAGTGCTGACACATGGCTGGGATCAGAACCCGGCTCAGGGTGACACGTGCCTTCCTCTGCCACGAGGAGGAGGCCCCAAGCCCAACTCCAGGCACTGACCACACTTGCCCTGACCACAAGGGTCAGCCCCAGTGTGGGCCCTGCCCCAGCACCGACCTCGTCGCTCTCCTCCACGTCCACGTTGCCGTTGGCGTCGTCGTCCATCTGCTTGTGGATGTTGCGCACGGCCTCGAAGCTGAGCTGCTCGTCCTCGTCGTGGCACAACGCCTTGTCGATGCGGCAGAACTCTGCTGGGGAGCAAGCACACACCAGCATGTCAGGCAGGCCCAGCAAAGCGCCTCCGGGGACTTCTCGGGGAGTCTGGCAAGTGCTGCGGGAGCTCCGCGGCACTGGGACCCACGGTGAGCTGGGGGCAGCCACCCCAGCCCTACAGAGACACCCCAGCCCTACAGAGACACCCCAGCACAGGCAGGGTATGGCTGCTCCTCTCACACCGATCCCCCCAGCATTCCCACCCCACGGCAGCTGTTCCAGCAGGGCCTGGCTCCTGCCCACGTCCCCGAGCTCCATTTCTCCCCGGGAGGTTGTTGGTGTTGGCACCGTGTGCAGCCGGGACGTTTGGGGAGGAAGAGCTGTGTGTTTATAAATCACGTCAATTAAAAACCATTCCCTTCTTCCTGATTATGGAATGGGCTTTTCTGGCTGCTTTTCACAGCGTTTTCTACTTTCCAAGACTAACACTCTAAATTTTGCTGCGTGCCTGAGCCCATGTGAGCACCAAACGTGGCTGATCCAGCCCTTCCACGGCACTGCCGGGTGGTGACACGTGACTTGGGGGTGGGACATCCAGAGGGACCTGGACAGGCAAAGGTGGGACTGTGCCGAGCTCATGGAGTTCACCAGGGCCAAGTGCAAGGTCCTGCACAGGCTGGGAGAGCTGGGGGTGTTCACCTGGAGAGGAGAACGTTCCAGGGAGACCTCAGAGCCCCTTCCAGTGCCTAAAGGGGCTCCAGGAGAGCTGGAGAGGGACTTGGGACAAGGGAATGGCTTCTCACTGGCACGATGACCTGGACAACGATGGAGCCTCTTGCAGAGGCAGGGCTGGTGTCCTGCTGCTTCCCAAACCTCGTGAAGTTTATTCCATGCTAACTCCTGGCTGTCCGTGTGGCCAGGGGAGTCCAGCAGCCCTGGACGAACTGTGCTCCAACCAGTGAGAGAACTGGGAACACTTTCCCTTTCCCAGCACTGCAGGGCTCTCCTCTCCCCCCAGGCCACCCCTGGCCAGCTGCCAAAGGACACTGGTGGAGATAAGGGACACCCGGACTCATGTGGACCTCGGAAGAACATTGGATGCCCCGAGGTTGATTTGGAGATTTGGGTTTCCTCTCCCACCCTGCAAGAGTTTTCTGCACAGTCACTGCAAGGAGAGCTCAGAGCTTTGGGCTGGGCCTTGCTGTGCTGGTTCCTCCCGTTATCTCCGAGGCAGCGAGCAGGGACACGGGATGGTCTCTGTGTTTATGCTGCCCTTGGAATGGACTCCACAAGCAAAAACGAAGCCAGGCTAAAAGATATCTCCCGAAATATTACATGGTTATCTTGTTCCGAGCCTGTGCTTGTTGTTACAGGGAAGAACGTGGCAACGCTGTAGCAAAGTTGGGATTATAGGAAGGTCGTGTTATTGTAAAACAAAGTGTGTTTATTCAGATTAACACTCCCCTCACCACGGAGCTCCTGAGCCCTGAACCACGGCTGTCCAAGGGGTTCCTCCAGCATCCAGGGAACTGTACCCGAAGGGATGGAGTATGGAAGGGATGAAGGACTGATGGGGTCAAGGACTGAGCAGATCCCGCCCAGATTTCCTGCCACCACAAGGACAACCCCTGGGTATTTCCAGCACGAATGCCAGGAATGAAGATTGACTGCAAGCCGCAGCAAGAGCAATAAAACAAAGGTTTCAAGAGCTGCCAGGTGCCGATAACCAAGTACACCATCAACAGCGATCAAACCCAAAATAGGGAAGAATTTGGTGCTTTCATCAAGACCTTAAAGAGCCTGAATATGGGGCACAAGTGATTTAATCAGCAGAAGACCCTGCACCAATACCAGAATGGTCCCAAAGTTTAGGCAGCTAGGATGGGCCATTCCCCTCCCTGTTATCTCCCTTATCCTTGTTATCTCCATGGGCTGCAGCTGCAGAAATACCCAAATGAAGGAACAAAGACCAGGACCAGCCACTTTGCCTAAGACTGATGGAAGATTAAGCCTAGAGATCATACCACAAAATCGTCCAGTGTTTTAGGTGGGAAGGGACCTCAGAGCCCACGCAGCCCCACCCACTGCCGTGGGCAGAGGACACCTTCCACTAGCCCAGGTGGCTCCAAGCCCTGTCTCACCTGGCCTGGAATACTGATGTCAGGCAATTCCAACACACCCTCAGCGAACAAAAGCCTCAAAATGAGTGTGAATTTGGCTTTGTTTCAGTAAATCTCCCTCTCCAGAAAGTCCAGCCCTCAGTTTGGCTCCAGCAGCTTCCCCAAGAGCCACCTGCTGCCTGGTCCTCCCCAGGGCTGTGACTCCTGGAGTGCTCAGAACAACACCATCATCTCCACTCCCACCCCGCCTCTCGGAGCCACCGCCAATCTTTTGTCTCCATCCCGCTGTTCGGTGGCTCCAGGACTGGTCTTTATCTCCCCACTATCAACTCTCAATGGCTGCATTTGCCTGGCCTTTGAGAACAAAGAGTCCTTTGTCCCTCCCATGGGGTGTCCTCGATGGCCCATTAACCTGGGCACATCAACACAGGCCGACTTTCCATCCCTCCTCCCATCTTTCCATCCCTCCTCCCATCTTTCCATCCCTC
>VZRJ01008885.1:67453-90395 GCA_013397565.1 Ptilonorhynchus violaceus | reverse complement strand
CGGCTTCCCACACCTCCTCACCCACCCTCCCACCCCTCGGGGGTCCTGCTGCCACCCCAAAGGTGCCACAGCCCAGGCCATCGACACTCAGGCCTGAGAGCTGAAGTAAAACTGGAGTATCAGAATCACAGAATCATGGAGGCTGGAAAAGCCCTCGGACACCACCCAGTCCAACCGTTCCCCAGCAGCGCCAAGGCCACCACTGACGATGTCCCCACGTCCCCAAGTGCAACACCCACGCGGTTGTGACATCCCTCGAGGGACGTGACTCCGCCACTGCCCTGGGCAGCCGGCGCCAGCGACGGACAACCCCTTCCATTAAGGAATTCTGCCCAACGTCCAACCTAAACGTCCCCTGGTGCAACGTGAAGCTGTTTTTACCTACCACGGAGAGCAGTTTGGGGTGGGTTTATAACAGATGACAAAGCTGTGTCTTATGACTGGCACAAGTTGCCCAGAGAAGTTGTGGAGGCTCCAGCCACGGAGTCAAAACTCCACGGGACGTGGCCCCGGACGAGCAGCTATGGGTGACTCTGCCCAAGCAGGGCTGGAGGGGACGACCTCCAGAGGTCCCCTGTAACATCATTTCATTCCAGATCCTTCCTTTCTCGTGGGAGATTCTCTGCGATGAGCAGTTTGTTTGTTTAATTTCCCTGGATTTCCTTCTGCAAGGCCCCATTATCTTTAATAACACCCCGAGCTCGTTAACGGCGGCGCTGGGCCCGGCAGCTCCGAGCTCTGCAGCAGCAGCAGCCATGGGGACAGCATTAAACAGCAGCTTAATTATTACAATTGTCATTTACATAACTGCCTTTTATAAACACCGGGACGGCAGCCAAGGAAAAAAGTCCTATATTTGGGGAAAAGGGACTGTTTACATATTTCACCCGTGTAAACAAGGGCTCAGCTGAACTTCCGTGCTCAGGGTTCCTCCCCTGAAACTCCGGGTTCCAATTAAAAAAAGCCAAGGACAACTTCAGGAATTTTAACGGAGGCATTAAACTGTGAGGGATGTATCCAGAGATTTCCATTCCCTCTGGAGGGATAAGGAATATCAAAGGGAACCCTGACATCTTGCAAGGCTGTGGAGCAGCAGCACAGCGAGCAAGGCTGAAAGGGCACAGTAATAATCCCGGGTTTCCAGCTCTAATTCCCAAACAGCAGAGCCTGATGGAGCTACGAGAGCATCCAGCCATTCCCACTGTCAGGAAAGCACTCAGAGTGCTTTTATACTTCAAGTTGACACTGTCCAGCTGGAAATTGTTTACTACAAAGAGAACTGTCAGACTCCAGGTCCAACACGCCACACACCCATGTGAAATTCACACAGAAATCCTGCTGTTTTTCTTAAAAAATATGGATTTATCAAACAGAATCGGGATTTTAGCACATCCCCGTTTCCCTATTCCCTTTGACCTACTTCTCCAGGAAAACTCCTTCCCTGGGAAGTGCAAATCCAGGGCACCAAGTCTTGCTCCAGCAGCCAGTAAATCTTGGCTTCCCACTGCCAGAGGGCAGGGTTAGATGGGATATTGGGAAGGAATTGTTCCCTGTGAGGGTCGGAGGCCCTGGCACAGGTTGGCCAGAGAAGCTGTGGCTGCCCCTGGATCCCTGGCAGTGTCCAAGGCCAGGTTGGATGGGGCTTGGAGCAGCCCGGGATAGTGGAAGGTGTCCCTGCCCATGGCAGGGGTGGCACTGGATGGGCTTTAAGGTCCCTCCAACCCAAACAGTTCTGTGATTCCATGACCAACACGGACCTCATCCATGTTCCCACCTCCCTTAGAGCCTGGAAACTCCAACAATGATTCTCCCAGCAGTTTTGAGATGTAGAACACAGCAGCTGAAGGGAGTTTGCTCACAGCAGACAAGGGAGAGCGCTCAAGTGTCTGCTCAACACTGGATTATTCCTGTGCTCTTCTCCTGTGTTCCCATCACCCCTGGGACAGTGGGGTCTGGAGCACTTCAACAGGAATTTACTGCACTCAGCCAGTTTTCCACTTCATGGAATCCCAGAATGGTTCCCAGAATGGTTGGGGTTGGAGGGACCTAAAGCCCATCGAGTTCCACCCTCTGCCGTGGGCAGAGACACCTTCCACCACCCCAGGGTGCTCCAAGCCCTGTCCAACCTTCAATGACTACGGAAGTTTTAGCAGGAGTTCAAACAGACTTTTTTCCTCTAAGGAAGCACCTTCCACCATGCAAAAACCCAAACCCTTGTATCCAGCTCAGATTAAGCAGTCTAGAAAAAATGTAAATCCAAGCACAGATTGGACTGTTTGATCTCAGAGAGACTTTCAAAGAAAGCACCAACGCCCTCGGGTGTCTCTGCTGGAAGGTCCAACCCAGACTGCTCACAAATTGGTAACAGTGCCCAGGCAGACAGGCTGTACCCAGTTCCTGGGGCCAAATCTGTCTCCCCTCTTCTGGCAGTCCCCTGGTGTCTCAGGGTCAGGATGACAAAGCCACAGAGGGTCAGACAGAGGCAGGAGGAAGCCCTGTGTGATCCACGGAGCCTCCAGGCACCACTGGCAGCTGAAGACAGGGACAGGAAAGGAATTAAGCAGCAGAGTGAGGTTACTGTACAGTCATGAACTTGCATTCAATTAAAACCTCAACATTCCTTCCCTAAATGGGCTCCTCTGCTTGGCACACGCTCAGCATTTATTTACTACCATCAGTTCCCTCATCACCGAGTGCAATCAGCCTTTTTCACCCTCTCCATGCACCAATTTACTGATTTAATGGCAGCCCATTGCTTCCAAACAACCTCCCCCTTCCCACACCAGCAGTGAAGCCCTTTCATCCCTGGATTCCACCCAGTCCCCTCCACCAGAACTCTGTCGTCCCACTTTTCTTTAAGTGCTTTGCTCTTTCCACCACATTAAAACACCCCCTGCCCCAAGTCAGACACAAACCCCAAAAAACAAGGCTGTTTTCCATCAGAGTGGGAAGCACACTCCTCACCCCATCCCCTCCCATCCCTGGATCTACCTGTCCCGGCAGTGCCCATCCCTCCCTCCTGCCCCTGCTTGTCCCAACACACGACCCATGACAGATCATCTCCAGCAGAGATTTTGGGAACGATTCCACCCTCCCCGTGGCGCTCACACCTCCCCAGAGCAGAGCTGGGCACCCTGCCTTGGGTGCTCTGGCCTCAAAGCGCCAACTTCACTCATTTCCTCCCAGAGGGATCTCTGTTTGCTTTCCTCAGGCCCAAGGACAGCAGGATATTTCTCCTGCGCTGAATAAATAAGATAATAGAGGTTGTTTTGGTACCACCCTGCCAGGCACAGAGCTCTGCCCACGGGCAGCTCCAAAATACCACGTCAGGGCCTTCTCCGGAGGAGCAGCAGAAGCCAAAACATCCCGTGGGTAGGAAAGTTCTAAGGAGCTGAAATAACTGGAGATTGGGTTACTTCAGACCCATACACAGAGTGATCTGGCTGCTGACACATCCCTGCTCCGCTGTGTGGAACAACACTGAATCATTCAAGCTGCAGCCACAGCCAAGGCCATCCAAAATTCACGGCAGAGGGACTTTTTACATGGCAGACAGTGATAGGACATGGGGAAATGGTTTTAAACCAAGAGAGGAGAGAATGGGATTAGATACTGGGGGGAAATTTTTCCCTGTGACAGTGGGAGGCCCTGGCACAGGTTGCCCAGAGAAGCTGTGGCTGCCCCTGGATCCCTGGAAGTGTCTAAGGCCAGGCTGGATGAGGCTTGGAGCAACCTGGGATAGTGGAAGGTGTCCCTGCCCCTGACAGGGAGTGGGACTGGATGATCTTTGTGGTTCCTCCCAACCCAAAACACTGTAGGATTCTGTGATTCCATGTTTTGGGAATGCTATGCAGAACCCTGGCAGTGCTGGGGGCGGGTGGGGGCACGGGCAGAGCTGTGCAGGAGGGTCTGTGGTCTCTGCACTGGAGGAATCCATGGAACTGAAAATCCCTGGGGCACCTGCTCCAGTTCTCAGGGACCCAGGATCAACATTCCTGCTCTACAAAGAGACAGGATTATCCCATGGCCCACACCAGCCTTCCAGTGATATCCCCAGAATACCAGAATGGTTTGGGTTGGGAGAGGCCTCAAAGCTCATCCAGTGCCACCCCTGCCATGGGCAAGGACATCTTCCACTATCCCAGGCTGCTCCAAGCCCTGTCCAACCCAGCCTCGGGCACTTCCAGGGATCCAGGGGCAGCCACAGCTCCTGTTCTGTGTATTCTGAAAGGCTCCCAGTGAGGGTGGAAGGAACCCAAGTCCCCGTGAGCCCCCATCCCAGGCGTGAGTCAGTGCTCCAGGCAGCCCCAGCCCACGGCGCCGAGCGCCAGCTGCCGCTCACCGGGATCCAAACTAGGAATTATTAAGTGAAAGAGAAATCGCTGAAAGTCAGGAAACCACATAATGGACAAGTGAGTCATCCCCGCATAAAAAATTGGAGATGCCAAAGAAAGCTCAGGAGAAATCGAAGACAAACCCACAACATTCCTGCTGTTCCATCCCGCCACCCTCGCGCCAGGGCAGCCGTTCCTGCGGCACCCCTTGCCCAAAGCCAGGGATTCCCAGTCCCCAGCTCTGGCACTGGGGGTGTGACATCCATGGCAAAACATACCGGGAGCAAGAAGAGCTCAAGATACAGAAGTATAAATTTTGGTAGCTCTGACAAGATGGCAGAGAAATACAGAATTCCCCTCTTGCTGTCAGAATTTATTGATAAATCATGGAATGGTAGAAAGGCTGGTGTTGGGAGGGACCCTAAAGTCCATCCAGTGCCACCCCCTGCCATGGGCAGGGACACCTTCCACTATCCCAGGTTGCTCCAAGCCTCGTCCAACCTGGCCTTGGACACTTGCAGGGATCCAGGGGCAGCCACAGCTTCTCTGGACAACCTGTGATTCTATTAAAACAAACAAACAAAACCTCCAGAAAACCCCATTTCGTGGATCTGCTCATTTCTGAGCATGCCTTCAGCCAACAAGTTTGTCCCAAGTCCCTCTCCAGCTCTCCCAGAGCCCCTTTAGGCCCTGGAAGGGGCTCTGAGGTCTCCCTGGAGCCTTCTCTTCTCCAGGTGAGCACCTCCAGCTCTCCCAGCCTGGCTCCAGAGCAGAGGGGCTCCAGCCCTGGAGTAGCTCTGTGGTTTGCTCTGGACTCGCTCCAGAAGCTCCACGTCCATCCCACGCTGGAGACCCAGGATGGAGAGCTCAGAGCTGACCCAAAGCCCAGGCTCTGTCTCACCTTCCCGGCCTTGCAGGATGGCTGAGGGAGCCCAGAGCCCCAGAAGGGAACGTGGACATCCAGAAGGGAATGTGGACATCCAGAAGGGCTCTTCCCTGCCTTGCCTGGCCTCCTCCTCCTCCCCAGCAGCCCAGGCTCTGAGGACTCCCCGTGTCCCCTCCCAGACACTGCTGCACAATTATTCCAAATGCAGCGGCACCATTCCCAAGCTGCCGTACAAGGACAGCTTCTCCCAATCTCAGCCTTATTTATCCCTCATCTGTCTCACCAAGAACTGATGATTCCCATTTTCACAGGAACCCTGGAGAGCAGGAAACAGGGCGACAACAGCCTCTGCCTTGGCCATGGCACACACTCCACCGTCTGCCTTTCCTACAGCCAGAAGGAATGAGCTGCTCCCAAACCACCCATCCTGTGGGTGGGATAACGGCCCTGCTGCAGCCAGCTCCTGGCTTTCCCAGCAAAGTCTTTCCCTCCCACTGAAGAACAAGACTCCAAGACCTCCTGAGGAACAGGACTCCAAGAGGGAGAGGCCCTGCCAGGGTGAGATGCTGCACATCCCTCCATTCCTACAGCTGAGCCAGCAGGAAGACTCACATGGCAAAACACACCTTCATTATCTGACCTCGAACACAGCCTGCAACCATCAGTCAGCCTAACTACTTTGGGAATTAAATCCCTTCTTGGTCATCCCATTATACCCCTACTTCCCCAAACTCCAGCAAAGACACTCTCCTGTATAATTCCCTTCCCACAGGGGTCAGGACTGAGGGAAAGCGGGACTAGAGGGAGATGTGGGTCACCCACAGTCCCGGCCCACCATGGAGGAGAAAGCCAATGGCATAGGGTGGGAATGAGAGGAAGGTGGGAGAGGAAAGGAGGAGAAAGGAGCTTGTGAATAAAGAACACAAGTCTGCAGAAATCCCAAGTTCTGTTATTCCTGGTGCTCGCAGACCTGTTCAGTTCCAGGCACAAAACGGCGACAGTCGGGAATCCCGGCACAGGAACGAGCCCCTGGATGTGCCAGGCACCGCCTGTGCAGTGTCCTCAGCAATGGAATGCTACCAGAACCCACGTGTGACCAGTTAAATGACACAGGAGGACCAAGGGATTAGAGGCAAATGAAGAAGAAAGGGACATCTCCCCACAGGACAAGCTGCAGGAGTGGTCACATTGCTCCCGAGGGAGAATCTCGACCTTCAAATGCCAGTGGGGAGGGAAAAGGCTCTTCCCAGAAAACCCCACATGTCTTTTTTCCACTGGGTGTCACTATAAAAGATAACGCTAAGCCCCAGGTACTTCATTTCCCCATGACCAGTCAGTGCCAGGGGACAACAGCAGCACATGGGGTGGCAAAGTGTGAAAAGCAGCAATCTAGGGGGAGCAACAGTGGCAAAAATGAACATAAAGCACCGTCTTAGCAGCCAAACATTATTCACAATAGGAAAACAGCATTTAAAATTTTTTTTTACTTGCCAACCCAAACACGAGCTCATGTTACATCAGGGCCAGGAGAATCAGAGAATCACAGAATATCCCAAGTGGGAAGGGACTCATACCGATCATCCAGTCCAACCCCTGGCCCTGCACAGACACTCCAGCAATCCCAGCCTGTGCATCCCTGGGAGCGTTGTCCAAACACTCCTGGAGCTCTGGCAGCCTCAGGGCCGAGACCATTCCCTGGGGAGCCTGTTCAGTGCCCACCACCCTGTGGGGAAGAACCTTTTCCTGATTTCCAGCCGTTCCCTCAGGTAGAGAAAACCATCTGCGAGATGGGACATGTGAACAGCAGCGATCCCAAACATGCTGGTATGAGGCAGGTGTTCCTAAATTCTAATCCTTCTGCCCCAAAGTAAGAGCTGCTATTTTTTAATCCAATGGGAAGATGAGAAGCCTCCTCTGAGCAGCACCACGCTGGCAGGGAAGGAGCCGTGCCTGCCTGGAGTTGAGCTGGTGCTGCCTCACTGAAAAGGTTGTTACTAAAAAAACAATTTAAATAGAAAGTCTTGAAATGACTCACTGTGGAACCAGGATTAAATTGGGAATTTTACGCTTTGCTACATTGGAAGATGGAAATGCTCCTTTTGGAGGAATGAGTGGGGAGATTCACCCCTTGGAGAAATAACACCTCTCCTAAAGTGGCTGTTTTCTGGAGGTGACCAGGGAAAGAGGAACTTTCTAGAACAGATGCAGAGCAAGAGCAGCCCTGGAACCCTGAGGCGCCTCATCCCAGCAGGGTCCTGGCAGTGCTGGGGCAGCAGAAGGTGACATGACACAGGAGGTGTCACCTCTGGGCCACGAAACCCGGGGGGTGGGAGCAGGTGCTCCAAAAACCAGGAGGGAATCACAAAACCACTGAGGCTGGAAAAGCCCTCCCAGCCCATGCAGTCCAAGCCGTGCCCGATGCCCACCTTGTCCCCAGCCCAGAGCACTGAGTGCCACGGCCAGGCCTTCCTGGGACACCTCCAGGGATGGGCACTCCAAACCTCCCTGGGCAGCCCCTGCCAAGGCCTGGCCAGCCTTTCCAGGGAGAAATTGCTCCTGGTGTCCAACCTGAGCCTCCCCAGGCACAGCCTGAGGCGTTTCCCCTTGTCCTGTCAAGGGGGAAGGAGAGAAGGAGGGGAGGAGGGATGGAGGGAAGGAGAGATGGAGGGAAGGCTTTCCTGTGACCACATGCTGTAATTCCATCAGCTCAGCAGCTCCTGAAACCTCATCCTTAGCCCAAAAAATCCATGTGGAGAGGCAGCTCCCACGCCTGGCTTCCCTGTGGACCAGCAGCCACAAAGCCTGGGAACTGCAGGGATTTCAGAGTGATCCCAAACTGCCACCGCTCCTTCCCCAAAGACGGACTTTCCAAAATCCTCCAGGCTCTTTGCAGTAATAAAAAGGCTTTAAAGTACAAGCTGGGAACTCCTTGGGCAACATACTCCTCACCCTCTCTCAGGGAAGAGCTCTGGCGTGATGTTGCAGTTCAACGCTTTAAACTGATATTGTGTAAGCAAAAAACCCAAGGAAAGAAAGCCCCAAACCTTTCCTGAACCCAGCTCCAGTGACACTGCAGCTGCTGCTCCCCTGCCTGTGCTAAACCCATCTTAAGCCTCTCTGAGCCTGCCCAGAGCCACCCCAGAGCCCAGAGCGTAGAACCTGAGGAGACTCCTCATAAATGTGAGCAGATTTGGGGTTCGCCCCGGTAAGGGCAGCTCATCTTTTCCCCATCATTCCTAATCCATGATTTCACTGTGGCGTCACCCCAGGCAGCTGGAGAGGCACTGTAGGGTTTTGAACACGCCCTTGTCCCAAGCCCAGCCATGCTCCCACAGCCCTGTGCAGACAGGACACAGTTTTAGGGGAAGTTAAGGCAGGAAAGGGACAGTTTTCCAAAGTCCTGTGACTGGGAGTCAGACTGCGGCAGCCCAACCACGAAATTCCAGACTAGCTTGGATTGGGAGGGACCTTAAAGCCCATCCAGTGCCACCCCTGCCATGGGCAGGGACACCTTCCACTATCCCAGGCTGCTCCCAGCCCCGTCCAGCCTGGCCTTGGACACTTCCAGGGATCCAGGGGCAGCCACAGCTTCTCTGAGCAGCCTGTGCCAGGGCCTCCCACCCTCACAGGGAAGAATTTCTTGCCAAGAATTCCTAATCTACACCTGCCCTCTGTCCCTTGTACCACACACCTGCACATGCAACTTTTCCTGCCCCAAATGCCTCCTCAGGCCCCAGGGCCGTGGGATGGGGGTTCCAGGCACCATTTCCAACTGCCCCATCGCTCACTGAATGCCCAGATCCCACCCTCCCCGCTGTTTTCCCCAACAGAACTCTAAGATCCATGTCCCCCCATTATTCCCAAGTGCTGAGGAGGGAACGTGCCATTCAAAGCACCCCGGGCTCAGAGCCAGAGAGTGGGGCTGGGTCTGACCCCGTCATCACTTGAGCTGAACAAACAGATCCTTCCCACACCCAGTAATTCGGGAAGAAAATGCCCCGTGGAGTTTCAATAAGAGGGATAAATCACTGGGGAAGGGAGCGGGAGAGGCTGATGTGAGGGGCCTGAGATGCACCCCACAGCCGGCGGCACCACCCCACGGCACAGCCAGTGCTCGGAGCAGCGCTCCCAGGGCAAACCAATAAATTCCTCAGGCACCTTCCTCTGTACTCCATAAATCCTCCTGGCACACGGGAGGTGGAAGGTGGGAGCCCCGTGCACGGCTGAGCCCTGAGCAGCCGCCGGTCACGGAGCCATTCCCAGCAGATCTTGAGCCCTGCTTTGAGATTACAACGGTTTCCCACCCCCTCACCCTCCTGGCAGAGCCTTGGATCACAAGTGGCAAATGGAAGAGCCCTGTGTGGTCACCGGGGGTGGCTCAGTGCCACGGAGAGGGGCTCAGGGCAGTGGGACCCGCTCCTCATCTTCATCCTGCATTCCGCCCCGAGGGCCGGGCACGCTCTGCTGGGAACATCCCCTATGGCAGCAGTGCCCTTGGAATAACAGCTCTCACAAGGAGCTGCCTTGGAACTTCAAAGGCCCTCAGCAAAGCACTCGGAGTGTGGAACACACAGACCACAGAAGAGAAAGTTCAGGCTGGATCAAACAGTGGCTTGGAAGAGTTTGGGATCAACCCGGGAATCAAGTGAAGTGTCTGTGCCTGCAATGGAACACAGAGCACTTCGTTTGCTGGGGGTTAATTCCAGCCAGCACAGCCTCCAGAGGAGCTGGGGCTGTCCTGGAGATGTGCTGCACATCACAGGAAGTGGCCTTGACTTATTTAAAAGGATTCCTATTCCCAAACACGTGTGGGAGGGACCAAGACTTTCTGCATGACATCAACCATCACACTTGAGAAAACAGCAGCTCTCTGTGTGCAAATTCAAAATAAAATATTTTCATTACTGCACAAAAAAAAAGAGACTTAATAGAATTATATTACTGTCATGGACAGCTTAAAAGTTAAATTCTAAAAAAAGTGCACTTGGCCTCTTCTTAAAAGAGACACAGAGAAATCCATCCAGTTCCAGTTGCTCCAAGCCCCGTCCAGCCTGGCCTTGGACACTGCCAGGGATCCAGGGGCAGCCACAGCTTCTCTGGGCAACCTCTGCCAGGGCCCTTCTACCCTCCCAGGGAACAATTCCTTCCCAATCTCCCATCTAGCCCTGCCCTCTGGCAGTGGGAAGCCATTCCCTGTGTCCTGTCCCTCAATGCCTTGTCCCAAGTCCCTCTCCAGCTCTCCTGGAGCCACTTTAGCCACTGGAACGGGCTGTAAGGGGTTCTCCCTGGATCCTTCTCTTCTCCAGGTGAACACCTCCAGGTGCTGGGACCCCAGGGCTGGAGCAGCTCTGCAGGTGAGATCAGCCCAGGGGCTCTGTGTCTGGAGCCACTATTCCTGTTGGAGGAGAGCAGAGCCCATCCCAGCCGATCCCACCCCTCAGCTCACCTGCCTGAGCCTGCGACTGGGAAGCTCCATTTGCCAGGAGTTTTAGCAACTTCACTCAGGGGGGGAAAAAGTGTTTGTGGGGAAAAATTAATCGTATTTTTTCAGTCTTATATTTTCAGGCTACATCAGCTGATCTGGAAAAAAAAAATATTCCAAAAACCCAAAAAAGGAAGTTGAGTTTCTCTCTATCAACTCTCGTGATCAGCAGAGGCACAGGACAAGCCACTGGCTGTACTGGTGAGATTTCTTTCCCAAGAGCAGAAGTGTCACCTCTGCAGCATTCTCCCCCAGCCAGGACACTGGGACTAAGTTTAGCCATCATTAGGCCACGGATAAATCCCTCCTAACCCCTCTCCTCTCCCAGAGCCAAGGAGCAGAGCAGTGACAGGAGAGCTGGAGGCACCAGCAAACCAAACCTTCTACAAAGAGCTCTGCATTCAGCCAAATCTGACTCTTTAAACTCTTTATTCAGTGGTAATTCCTCGCAGCTCTTACAGGACCGGAGGAGTGGCAGCCTTGGGACCTGAGCAGCAGCCCTTGGGTACACTGGGCTGTAAAAATGAGTCCAGTTGTGGGTTATTGCTGTTCTGCTGGGCTGGGCTGTGCTGACTCAGCGCTCAGCACCGGCCACAGTCATGTTCAAGGATTGTGTTTACAACTCTGGCTACCAGGGAAGCTCCTGCCAAATCCTAACACAAACACACAGGTGACTCAGGAAGACAAGTCCAGACTCCTGGATCCTTTTTAATACCTCGTTAATCAGGAAAAAAACACTCTATACCCTCCAGGCAGAAAATATTCCTTTCAGCAGTAGCAGAAAGGGGAAAAGGAGCCACGAGCCTTCCTCCTTCCTCTGCTGCAAAACAGGGAACTTCCCTGCAGTTTCCTTGAAAATTTGTGTCCAAACCACTTACAAGTGGCACAGGCTGCCCAGGGCAGGGATGGAATTACATCCCTGAAGGGATCTAACAGCCCTGTGGATGTGACACTTCGGGACATGGGTTAGTTGGGGTCTCACCTGAGCAGGGCAGAGGGGCAGAATCCCCCTCCCCTTTCCTGCTGCCCACGCTGTGGGATCAGCCCAGGAGTGGGGGATTTTGGGATGCCAGCGCACAGGGCCAGGATGTGTTGATTTGCTGCAGTGTCACAGATCCCCACTTCTGGCTATTCATGATCTAACACTGAATTCCTGTTCTCCTCCCTCCTTGGCACACACACGGCAGGTCCGAGGTGCTTGATCCCACCAGTGACAGATCCCGGGCAGATCCACGTGTCCCTGGCCCCGCTGGGACCCCAGAGCGAGGAGCAGAGCTCAGCCTGGGAAAAGTGTTAATTCCCAACCACTCACTGCTGCTCCATCCGGACTCATCTCTGGAGGGGTGGGAGGACTCTGGCCCAGGGGATGAGCAGATACCAAGGCACTAAACTTACTCCCAAAGCCAGGGCAGGTCCCTGTGAACCCCCCCTTCCCACTGCAGCCGTGCCTGGGAATGATGGATGTGCCACAGGCTGGGCCACCACGCTGACCTTTGAGAGGGTCAAGTCCCTGCTCTGCCAGGTGATTTCCTGCACAGCCACGAGATCTCTGCACTTTAATCCTGGCTTAGGAAGCCTGGAGCTTCCACATCCTACAGCACCACGAGTTTCACTATCCCAGAGCCTGTGAGGAACTCTGAGGAGCTGGAAGCGACATTCCCAGTGCAGGTGTTGGGCAAACGCTGGAGAAGCCACCTCTGATCACAGGTCCCCTGTGCCCTTGAACCACAGAGCAGGACTTGGGTTTGGTTTAACAATTCCTGTTACCTGAGTGAACAGCACTTGGAATTTCTCCCAGCCCCAAAGGAATCACGAGAGTGAACCCATTACCCATTTTCAGTGGGAATAAGGAGGAGGTGGGGTGAAATGTCCCCCTTTTCCCACATCTCGGGCAACCTCCACCCTGGTTCTGATGCTGCTGGCAGGACCCAAGAGCAGCACATCCCACATCCCTGTGGCACAGCAGGGCTATGCTGCTCCCCAGTCTTCCTGCTGCTTCTCCCACACAGAGCCCAGCTACCTTGGTCCAGCCAAGCTGGATCCTCCCCATGTTCCCAACCTTGGCCTGCTGGGAGGGTACCAAGGGCATCACAGCACTGCAATTTGGGGCTCCCTGTGCTGAGAGTTCCTGTGCAGAGCCCAAATTGCTTTTCCAAAACCCTGAACGGTGCCAACACAGCAAAGAGCCAAAGGTCCCATAGAGAGCCTGGCTGGGTGAGCTGGGGCAGCAGGATAGTGGGATAGCAGGATACCTCGTCCCAGCAGAGTCCCAGGGAGAGGGAAAGCATCTCAACCATTTCACCTTGTTAGGCTGAGCAGCTGAAAATAGCCCTGGGATGAAAAACAAACCAGCTGGACAAGCTCTCCCCAGCGCCGGGCTCCGGCCAGCAGCGAGCGGGGCTCTGGCCTGCCTGGAGCCGGAGCTCCAGAGGGGTCACTGCCAAAGGGACATCGCCCCCAGGCCAGCCCTCGGGAAGGGAGGGGTGGCAGGGAGAGCAGTGCTCCATCCCACAAACCTTTGAAGATATCCATCTCACAGGATGGCACAGGAATGCCAGACGTTCCCATTACAACTCCGACGTGACAAACTGCAAGGGCTGAGCCTCACCCTTTGAAGCGTGAAACATTTTTTCTTCCTTCTCAAGAGGAAAAATAAAAGATGGGAGAAAAAAACCAACCACCACCCTACCTCTCACACCAACTGCTGTCAGGAAAACTTCTCTAGGAACCATCCTGCAGTGGGGGAGAGCAGCACCGAGTGCCCCCAAATATCCCTTTCCAGCCTTTTTTTTTGTTAAGGATACAGCAAATGAAACGATGAACAGGAAAACCTATTTATCTCCTGAATACAGAGTGCAAATCTCCAGGAAACAGCGTGGTCAATGAGAAACCTCCAAGAGCAGCAGGACCAGAGGCCAGGAGGACACTGCTTCGAATGGGATGGGGACAGCCCTTGGAGCAGGATAAGGACAGCTTGGGATCAGGACAGCCTTGGGAGCAGGACAGGCACAGCCCTCATCACTGCCCCACTCTGCCAGGTGTGCTGCCATCACCATTCCCACAAAACCATCAGCATCTCCAAGCCAGCTTCCACACTTTCCAGTTTCACACCCCCCCCAGAGCATCTCCCCTTTCATCCAGCGGCCATCCAGGACACAGCTTAATTAAACAACTGTCCCCTCGGCAGGCTGGGCTGCAGGAGTGCCACTTCCATCTGCCATCCCTGAGGGAGGCTGAGGAATCTCTCCCTCTTCCCAGCACTGCAGCAGAGGGTCCCACTCACACCTCCCAGGACACTCCCAGCCAGAGACAGCCCAGACTCTGGGAGGAAACTGGGAAGCTAAAAAGCCAGGCTTTTCCTGTGAGACCCTGGGCATCAGGACAGAGTAGAGATGGGGCTGCCTTGCCAGAGCCTGGCATGATCCAATCCCCCCCAATCCCTCGGGAGCATCACTGGCTGCGCTGTGTTTGTGCCCCAGTCCTGGCTGGGGATGAACTGACCTGAGCCCCCCTGGTAAAGCCACCAGCACCCACATATCCCACAGCTGAAGCACAGCATGCACAAGAACTTCCTTTCTGATCCTTTGCACGGGTTTGAAAAGAAAAGAAAATAAATCTCCTCCTTATTTTGCAGTTTACAGGCCAGAGCCACTGTGAAATCTCGGGAACAGGGAGCTGCTGTCGCCCTCCCAAAATGCTCCAGGATGCTCTGACCTTTCATCAGCCATTTCCCCACCAACAATTCATTGCTGATTTATTTCCTTTCACTTCCCACAAGCCTAATGTCACCACTGAAGGTCCAGATTGGGATCCAGCTCCAGAAATGCCAACCAGGAAAAAGCTGGAAGGCTCCAGGAGGACCTGCCCAGCGTGTGATGGAATCACTTCCCTCAGCAATCCCTGAGCTCAGCCCCAGCAGGCGGGAAAAGTCACCACGCTTGGGATTAAGAGGGAATAACCCTTCCACAGTCTGCCTGGCCTGGAGATATCCCTCACCCCACCTGCAGTCCTGGAGCTTCTCCATGACAAGCACGAGGCCTCCAGGCCAGCACAGGATGCCAAACCTGGAATTTTGCCTCCCAACTGCCAAGCAGTCGGAACAAACCCACTCGGGCACTGTTAACAACAGCAGCTGCTTGGAGCAGAATATTCCCAGAATTATTTCTCTCCCCCCAAAAATGAGTTTTTATCCTCCATCCATCTCTATCAAGTTAAAAAACAACTTTTTTTCCCTTTGGCTTACTCAGCCATTAATTATGTCCTGGCACTCTTACAGATCTAAACACACGCATTGCTTAGCAGCTTTAATCCTGAATTATTCCTCCCTTCCCTGCAATCCAAAGCCTCCTTGCCTAGGAAGGGGCAGGCTGTTCCAACCAGCAAGCTGTTCCTTTGTAACTCCGAGAGGAACATTCCTCAAGTTCTCCTGTTTATTGTGTTTGTATCCTCCCAGAACAGCCGAATTTCAGGCACCAGAGCTCCAAACCTGGAGAGAAGAATTAAACTGACCTTAAAACTCTGTCCTTCAGGGAAAAACAAACACTTGGATATAAAAATAATGTCTTTTCCTGCAAAACTTGTGTGTGTTACCAAACATCCCCGTTTCCAACCGGATTGCTGCTGCTGCTTCCACTTTCTGAGGGCTGCTGGGATCAGCGATTTCCAAATCCCAGAGGAGGTGAAGGGGTGGTGGAACCGAGAGGATGCAGACCTCCTTGGTGGGATAAAGTGCACTCTGTGGATCCTACAAATGCCTCTTAAAGCAAATCTCAGCAAGGTACAGATATACAAACATTTATATATATATAAAAATAAATATATACGTGCCAGAGGCAACAGCTCAGGCTCGCGAGAGACTTCCAAGGAGCACTCGGTGGTTCCCAAAGTCAAACTCCACAGATGTCTGTGACACACAGTGAGTTAATGCATTTTTAAAAGTGGAAAAAGTAGGTTACTTAAAAATAGGTCCATAATCCAAACAAACCAGTACCCCGGTACTATTTCATGGAGAGAAAGCAGGGAGGCAGGGACCATCCAGGGACAGAAACACACGCGGTTCCCTAATGACTTCCTTGTGCTCCTCTGATGGTTTTCCATCGATTGCAGAGCCGGGGACTTTGGCCAGGATTGCCAGGAAAGAGAAATATCTCAGCTGGGCACAGTCCTGTCATAACCTGTTATCATTAATTGCATTATTAGAATTATTGCAGAGATCTCAGCACCCCTGCCAGTGCCTAAAGGGGCTCCAGGAGAGCTGGAGAGGGACTTGGGACAAGGGTGTGGAGTGGCAGGACAAGGGGAATGGCTTCCCACTGCCAGAGGGCAGGGTTAGATGGGATACTGGGAAGGAACTGTTCCCAGTGAGTGGTGAGGCCCTGGCACAGCCTCAGTTGGAGGCTGGAGCTCCTCAAGGCTCCCATGTGCTGCAGGAGTGACAGAACAATGGCTTTAATTAAAGAGCCCTTCGTCCCCACCAGCAGCAGCTCCTAAAACTGAACCGAAGCTCTGGAGGTGCCAGAAAATTAATCAGGCACGACTGCAGGGGCTGGGGAAACAAAGGTGAGGGAAAATTAAAGTGTTCCAGAGAGCCCAGCTTGGATCAGCCACGGGAGCAGAGCAGACGGCTCAGCACGACAGCCCTGCCTCCGCAGGAAACATCCCCAAATTCCAGCAGCAAACAGAGCCTGGAGGGTGGGAGGGAAGCAGCAGGTCCCAAGGCTGCACCTGGTAACAGGGAGAAGGCAAAAAAGAGACCCAAACCCGCATTATTCACAGCATCCCACACTGGTTTGGGTTGGGAGGGACCTTAAAGCCCATCCAGTGCCAACCTCTGCTATGGGCAGGGACACCTTCCACTATCCCAGGCTGCTCCAAGCCCCACCCAGCCTGGCCTTGGACACTTCCAGGGATCCAGGGGCAGCCACCGCTTCTCTGGGCAGCCTGTGCCAGGGCCTCCCCACACTGACAGCGAAGGATTTCTCCCCAATAACACCTGACAGACACAACAAAAGGCGGCAAAATCTCCTCCAACTGGGGACCGGGAACATTCCCAGACCTTCACCCAGCAGTAGTTAAGGTCCCATATCCCATTTCCAGCACACTCCTGCCCCCGCAGTTATCCACAGCAGGGCTCCACGCAGCCAGACCACCCAGGAAAAGGAACCCCCCAGGTACCAAAGGGCCCATTCCAGTGGGAATCCCAGAGCTGCCCAGAGAGAGCCAGAACTCTCCCGCTTGCTCTGCCTGCCCAGGAGTTTATTTCTCCCTCTCTGGACTTAAAGCAGAGCTAATTAATGAAGGAAACAGCTTTTTTTTCAGCACTAATAGGTTTGAGCAATTAGGGCTCTGGGGAGCAGATGCCAGGCTGGGCACAGTCCAGCAGCCGAGGGTGCCCAAGCTTGGCACTGACTCCGGGCTGGGAACCACCAGGGACACGAGGAGCCACTGCTGGCGCCTTTTCCATCGGAGCAGCCTCTGAGTGGGACAAGCAGAAGGAGAGGGGTAACCTCAGGGAAAAATGCTGCTTTTCAACCACCTGATTGTAGAAATGGGTTTTTAACTAGCAAATCACAGAATCCCAGAACCACTGAGATTAGAAAAGCCCTCCCAGCCCGTGGAGTCCCACCTGTGCCCGATGCCCACCTTGTCACACAGCCCAGAGCACTGAGTGCCACATCCAGGCCTTCCTTGGACACCTCCAGGGATGGAGACTCCACCACCTCCCTGGGCAGCCCCTTCCAATGCCACATCCATGTGGAATTATACCAGAATGGCCTTTTAGTTCCCTCCCCTCACCAAAACCCAGGCAGATCATGAACCAGACCTCACTGGGGAATGACACAGCTGCCCTGCGGTGTCACCGGACACTCACCCGACCCCCGTCCCCTGCCCGGAGCCAAACACCCACAGAGCAGCACCAGAAAAGCAAATGCTTTTCCTTCTTACTCCCCTGGGGGTGAGGCTCCGCTCCAGGACCACCAGGCCAGGCAGTGTCCTGGCACTGGCAGCTCCTCCTGCACCATTCCCGCGGGAAGGGACCGCCGAGGGGCACAGAAGATAAAAAAGGAGCAAATAAATAAATCTAACAACAAACTAAATAAAGATCCCCTCTCTGATCCAGCTGAGCATTACTCCAAGTTTCTGGGCCAAGCAGGGAAGGGAATGAGCTGGAGGGAGCCAGGAGCTCCCCAGCAGCCCCAGTGCTGCCCAGCCAGCCCTGCTCCTCCTCCTCCCCCTCCACAGGAGGCCACTTTGCTGCCAAAACACAGTTTTTCCACCTCTCAGAATGGCAATTCCTCGAGATGAGTTTCATTCCCGAAGGAAGCCAAGGCTGTGCAATCCACTGGGGCTTCCAACCAAGCCGGGGAAGAACACGGACTATTTCCTGGCAGAGTTTTCCAAGTACTCTCACAAGTGCTTTTTCTCCCTTGCCCAACCCAAAGCTGCTACTCGCAGGTGCAGCTTTCCAGTCAGTGAATGTGCACACCTCGAAGGAATGAATTTAACAGCAAAATCCTTCCTGTCCTGGAGGCAAAAACTCCTTTACAAAGCATTTTATCAATGCAAGGAGAGCACAGCAGGTCACTGTGTCCCACAGACTCCGTCAGGTCCCTGGGAAGGACGGGCTGCAGGAGGCACTCCAGGGAAGGTGTGTTTGGACGAGGCAGGTCCTGCACGTCCCAGGGACTGTGATCCAGGGCAGGGCTTGGAGATTCCCAGCACAGTAATACCAGGATGAAATCCTGCCGTGGTTCTGCTCCCACAGCACCGAGCGGGTACCAAGGGTCAGAGAGCAGCCAGATCACAGAATCCTGGAATCATAAAGGCTGGAAGAGATCTCCAAGGTCATTGAGTCCAACCTCCGACCATCAGCAGCATCTCAATTAACACCACAAATGCTATCTGAGCTCCTGCCTCCAACCACCCAGGCCTTTCCCAGAGGCAGCTCCCGTGGCACCCTGCTGGCTGCAGCCATGGGATCAGCGGCCCTAGCAGAGGGACAGAGCCCGGACGTGGATGTGGGTGACGTGAACTCCAGCACCACCACGGAGCCGCACCGACGTCTGTCTTGTTCCCTCAGCGACACAAGGGTTTAAATGGGGAGATCCAGGAGACCCAGCCCTGTTCCCACCCTGCAGGATGATCCACCACCGAGCTTCCAAAGGCTCTGCCCAGGCCCTGCTCAGGCGCCATGGGCTTTCACTGCAAGACCAAACCCATCGCTTCCCAAGGCAGAGCGTTTGCAGTGAAGGATACATTTCCAATTAACCCCCGGGTCTTGGGATGGCAAGGACAGACAGGGCTTGGGCACAGCCTCTTCACCCAGAAATGAATGTTCTCCCCCTTCAGAATTAACGACAGTTAAAAGCCTGTGGCTACAGCCCCCCTTCCTCACCCCGACTTTGTCCTACAGGATGTTCCATGGGTTTAAGGGCAGCTCAGGGTGTTCCAGGCAAACACAGAAATAACCTTGGGCACAGCCCTCCAGGTTTTCTTTGGACAGCCTCTGGATATTTTTTTAACTTGTGTTATAAAGCACTTGACCAAGAGCAAGGATGACTCAAGAAATGTTGTGATCAAGGAATCAAGACAGGGAAGCAGGAGACAGGGCAGGGAGAAGGAGAAAGGATGAGAAAGAGGAGCTGCTGTGCCCTGGCATAAGGAAAAGCCACCAAAGCTTGTGCCAGCCCTGTACCAGAGTCCAGCCCCTGTGAGCCCCCAGCACATGAGCTCCACATCCCCCAAAAATGCCTCAATCCCAACACACAATCCAAAGCTCATCTCTGAGCTGCTGCAGGAAAGGGAGTGTTATGGTGGAGAGAGGGAAAATCCAAGCCAGGATCCCTGACCTATCTCAAGGATGCCAGAATGGGGACCCCCACGAGGCTCCAGACATGGAGACACGGCCTCACAACCCTATGGATGCAAGACCACGGGAAGGAGTTCCATACAAAATGAAATAAGGCTCAGGGCAATGCAGACTCACACCACTTCCATGTTATAGCAGGGAGCCAGAGGCAGGTCTGGATCTATCTGTAGGTGGAAAGTGTCACCATTAAGGGAACCCCCACGGATAAACCCCGGTCATCCAAATCCCTACCCCTTCACAGTCAGTTTTCCCCGGATCTCCTACAAATACACCTGAAGGTGCCCACCTGTGCTGGGCTGCACAGAGGGCAAGCAATTAAAGTAACAAGGCCAATCTTAAATCCCACAAACTGGCCCCAGGTGATGTGATTGAAGGAGGATCAGCCAAGTCAGCAAGATTAACATTTTAAATGAGACGAAATTCAAGAGTCTCGACCCAAACAATGGGTCACATTCTTGATGGCTCACGTAAAACTTGTGTAAAACATTGGCCACAGCCCCGAGGATGTTCTGATAAGGACCAGGGTGATTTGGGCAACGGCTGGATTACAGCAAGTGAGTGTAAAGTGGGAGAAAAGATCCCCCAAAGTCCATTTTGTGCCTGAGAAGCCTCGTTTGCCCCTTTTAGGGGGTGTGAAAAAGTCCCGGGGCTGGGCTGCAGCCTGACAAATTCGGGCTAAAAATAACCAGGGCGGGTGCAAACAATAACGTGGTGCCGGTCACACATCCTGTGACAGCGGCACCGGCACGATCCCAAACCCGGGCTCCGGGCAAAGCCGGGAGAGGCCCCTGCTGGGCTCCAATCCCCCCCGCCTTGGGAAATGGCTCCTGTGCTGCCGAGTGGAACCAAACTTCAATCTGATCCCGGCAGGAAAAGATTACAGATCAAAGATTACGGCCTCAATTCGCCTCTGAGGGAGTCAAAGCCAGGAGAAAATCTCATTTTCCCCGGGGTTCAGTCACCAACTCTGCTTTTCCTGCACGGATAAAACCGCCCGCTTCAAACTCTTACTTCAAAAACATATCCCAGGGAGCGGGATCATTCACTAATCCCGCATCAAACCTGCTGATGCACCCCCTGAGTGTGCAGAGGGATCTCAGCAGCCCAGGCAGTGCTGGAGCTCAGGCTCCTGCTCTCTGCAAACACTTCCCTGCATCGCCTGAAATCCTTCCCTGTTCCAGGGAAACGCGACCGGTGCTGGCGTTCTATCATTCAAATCCTGCCGTGCCAATTAAATAACCAAAAGAGCACCTCTGCACCTTAGAAAACGTGTCAAAAACGAGCACTTTCACTTTCAAAAGGGCGTCCAACACTCACCTCTGCCTCACACCAACATAACCGGCACGTCCCGCTGCCAGGGAAAACATCGGGAAAAGAGGCTCCTGAGCGGGCTGAGGACGTTCCCTGCTCTGAGCCGGGAGCAACAGCCCAAAGGGCTCCAAGGCCAGTGGCCAAGAGACCTCGGAGCACACACCGAGCTGCGGCAGGGCAGGGAAGGGACGCGGAGCAGGGGACACCAATCCCTCCCTGGCCACACTGCACGTTTGGGGCTCCCACCTGTAGCCAGGTATTGATCTCTTGCAGGTCTGGAACCCCAGCAGTGACCAGAACATGGCCCAGGGTGACCCAAAGCACTCGTCCTGCAGGAACGGCCCTCCTGGGGGGGAATTTACCGGAGCCCGGGAATGGGGGCTGCTCCCGGCCCGGTCCCGGCGCTGCCCCCGCTCGCAGCCAAGAGCAGAGCCAGCAGCTGAATCACCCAGGCTGCCACACTTCTGCATGGCCTCCAAAAATAACTCCGCTGGAAATTCCTTGGAGGCACAAACCTGGCTTCAGAAGGACTGCAGAGATCCAGTTTCCTGAGTGGAGCAGACTGGATGCGAACTGGCCCCAGGGTTAGGGAGCACAAGGGAAGGGGATCAGGAGCCCCTTCTCCCGGGGACAGGGAGCAGCGAGTCATAGGGCCCATCCCTGGCCAGGACGGAACCATCTCCCTGCCCAGGGCTCGCACACCGAGCTCCCGAGACTCCTGCCGATCCCACAGCTCCGGGCCTGCTCCCTGGCCTGTTCCCACCAACATAACCCAAACCTTTCCCAGGACAACGCTGCGGCGCCTTTCACCCAAACACCACCCAAACCCCTTCCCCTGCACCCAAACACCACCCAAACCCCTTCCCCTGCACCCAAACACCATCCAAACCCCTTCCCCTGCACCCAAACACCATCCAAACCCCTTCCCTTGCACCCAAACACCATCCAAACCCCTTCCCTTGCACCCAAACACCATCCAAACCCCTTCCCCTGCACCCAAACACCATCCAAACCCCTTCCCCTGCACCCAAACACCATCCAAACCCCTTCCCCTGCACCCAAACCCCCCCGTGACCTCCGGCCCGGCCCCGCTCCCACAGCAGCCCCCAAAGGGGGTTTGGAACCGCTCAGCTCCCTTTGCACTGTCCCGAAGCACCGCGTTATCCAGGCGGGACCCCCCGGCGGACCGGGATGAGGTGGGGGTCTCGGGGGATCCCAGGTGCGGCGCAGCGAGTGATGCTCGGCATTCCCAGGTTCCCGGGAGCTGCCCCCGGCTCCAGGCACCCCGGGCCCCTCCAGGTGCGGGGCCGCGCACACAGCTCCGTGCGGGGCTGCGGGTCCCGGCCCGCTCCCGAAGGGCACAGCGGGATTCATGGACCAGCTCCAGCGCTGACCTCGGGCACTGTCACAAGGACACACAGCCCACGGAGGTGTCACAGCTCCGGGGCAAACCCACGGGGTCCCGAGGGGCTTGGCTAATCCTGCCTTTTTGGCGGGGAGCTGGGTTTAGGGGCGGCGGGGACGGAAACGGGGGAGCAGAGCGGCTGGCAGTTAGGGCTTTGCTATCCGTGCTCCTCAGGTGGGACTCGCTCGTCCCTGGAGCGGGGGGAGACGAGCCCGGGGCTCCCACACCTGGGAATGTCCTTAAAAAAGAACGAAACGCCGGAATTTTCGGCACGATTCCGAACTCCCTGCCAGACTCTCAACAACGAAAATAACAATAACCTTAAATGCTACGAACTGGTACCAGTCGACGTGATTTAGCGAAAAAGAGCCCAATATTCTAAACGAGCTGAAATACAAAACTTTTGCCCCGAAGGGCAGGAGCCCGCTGCAATAACAAACACGGGGTATTTCGGTCCTTCCAGGCTCGCACGGTCCCGAACCGGGGCCGGGCCGGGGCTCGCTGCAGCTCTTGCCCGAAAAGCCGAGGAATGGCCCCAAACCGGGGAAGGGGGGGGCCGGCATGGCCCTCCCCGGGCAGCGCCCGAGCCCGGCGGCGCGGGCAGGGGGCACCGGGGCACCGGCGGGGGCTCACCTGCGATGGCCGAGTCGTCCAG
>VZRJ01008885.1:46530-57369 GCA_013397565.1 Ptilonorhynchus violaceus | reverse complement strand
CCGCTGCAAAGCGCGGCCCCTCCGAACCCCCGCCCTGGGAGCCCACGGCGAGGGGACACGGCCCCAGGGGCTGCACAGCAAGGGGCTCGTGGGGCCCGGCTGCGCCAAATCCTGCTCCCACCATAGGGATCCAACAGCCGTGTCCTGGTCCCACTGTGGGGATCCCCATGGCCATGCCCTGGTCCCGCTGTGGGGCTGGAAAGGTGCTGCCCCGGGGGGGTTCGGTGGAGAAGCAGATGCTGGGATGAGGAGGGGACACAGTGATGCCTGAGCGGGACACAGCCCTGCCCTGGCCCGGCACAACGGGATGAGCTCATGGCTCTTCCCTCCCAGCCTCTCCCGGGGCAGCCGCAGCGAGGGCAGGGCCCCACCACGGCTCCGGTGGAGCCCCTGGCATGGGACGGGGGAACCGAGCCCCGGGCAGCTCCCCTGCCCCTGCCCAGCCCCGGACCCCGGCAGTGCCCATCCCAGCCCTCCTGGCTCCAGGCTCTGGCCCCGGGGCTGTGCCGGCCCCCGGCCCCGCAGCATCCATGGGATCCGCAGGATCCGCAGCCAAGTCCGCGGCCCCCGGGGCTGGGTGGGGAGCGGGGCCGCCAGCTGCGGGGTGGGCTCAGTCCCACGCCTCCAGCCCAGCTCCTGGCTGGCTCCCAGCCTCGCTCAGCCTGCCCGGCACCCTTCCCACGTCCCAGCCCCAGCAGCCAGGATCCGGAACCCACACCCCAGTGAGCTACATCCCAGCACCCAGGATTCACATTCCACACCCCAGCGATCCACCTCCTGCCCCCTGGTAGCAGGATTGATATTCCACACCCCAGTGATCCACATCCTGCATCCCAGCACCAGGATTCACATTCCACATCCCAGCAATCCATGTCCTGCACCCCAGCACCCAAGGATCTGCATCCTGAGCCCCAGCTCCAGGTATCCACACCCCAGTGCATGTTGTGCACCCCACCTTCAACACCCGGGATCAGCATCCCACACTCCGGCCCCTGGGGTCCATGTCCTGCACCCCATTCCAGCCCCCACCCTGCCCAGGGTGCTGGACTGGACCCGCTGGCTGTGCCAGGCCGTGCCAGGGCTGTGCCAGGACCGTGCCAGGGCTGTGCCAGGACCATGCTGGGTGGAAGTGCTGTGGAGGTTGCTGAGAGCTCACAAAAATACTCAGTGCTTTATTTCCACCTCAAAGCCAAGGCGCTGCAGGGGCAGCGCGTCACACACATGCAGGGACACGGATGGAGCCCATGGATGGAGCCCATGGATGGGGACACTGACGATGGACACGCGCCGCAGGACCCACTCGAAGCCAGCCCGGCCCCGGCTCTGCCAGGGCCCCACAGCTCCCGCTGGAGGAGGCTGTGCCCAGCCCCGGGAACACAGGGATGAGCACTGGGACATCCCAGGGGACTCTCAGTGGTGGCTGTCCTCAGGCGAAGGGCAGGGAGGGACCCACGCTGCTCCTTCCCGGCCGAGCATGGGGTGGGACGAGCCCTGGCCAGCACAGAGCTTCCCAGAATCAAGACAGCGCCAGGTGCCCCTTCCAGCAGCGCTGCCAGGAGGAGCCTAGGGACACTGCCAGCCTCCAGCTGCCACCCAGCCACGTCCCGCACACCCTGGCAGCCACAGCTGCACATGGGGGGCACGGCTGGACCCTGGCAGTTCCCAGCTCCAGCCCCACAGCACAAGGAAATCCATGGGGACATCAGACCAAAGACCTCCAACACCAACACACTCACCCTTCCTCCCCAAACTGGGCTGGAACAGGCACAGCACCCCTGGGAGCAGCCTGTGCTGCTGAGGAGTTTCTGGAAAAGGCAGGAGGGAGACATGGATGCTCCCAGCACCTGTTCTGCCCCATGTGCTCCCACCCTGCTCCGGGTAGTCCCTGCAGGGCCAGCCCCTTCCCGCTCCCCTCCCAGGAGCTCAGGCACGGATGGGCCAGGACCCTGCCCCAGTCCAATGGCAGAGCAGTGCCTGAAGCCAGCCCAAAAGGCCACCAGCCCTTTCTGAGGACTCGCCCCAGGACCCCCAACCTGGAGGAGGAGCCGATACTGGGAGCAGAATCCTGCTCTGCCCAGAGCATCCTCCAAAGAAACAAGCAGCAGGTCCCCATCCTTCCTCTGTCCTGCCCTTCTGGAGCTGGCAGGGAGCCCGGGCAGGGGAATCCCGGGAAGAGCCCCCAGCTCCCCCGGATGAGATCAGCAGGTGCAGCCAAGGACAGACACTGGCGGGGCCCAGGATCCCGGGATGATCCGATCCTTGCAGCAGCTCCACAGCAAACAGCCCGGCAGAACAGAGAAGGGGCTCTCTGCCTCCCCCAGGGAAGAGCAGCCCCCAGCACGGGGCTGGCTAGAAGTGCTTGTCCTCCAGCAGCGAGCTCACCACCAGCTCCTTGTTGCCGAAGTCCCAGAAGGCAGTCATGTGGAAGGCCATGTTGGAGAGGACAACCAGGTACTCCAGGAAGGCGAAGACGGTGTACACTGGGGGAGGAAACAGCAGTGAGGGGGACCCACAGCTGGATCTGCCCTGGGAGCTGGGGGGACTCCAGGGCAGGAGCTGGGGCTTGACCCCCACGGGAGGAGAAGCGTGGCCAGGCACCTGGAGTTCCCCTGGGCTTGGATTGGAAAGGCAAGGCATCACATTAGGAGGACACTGGACATCAGGAAGAATTTTTGGACGTCAGGAGGAATTTCTTCACAAAAAGGTTGATTGAAAATTAGAAGGGGCTGCTCAGGGAGGTTTAGAGTGCCCATCCCTGGAGGTGTCCAAGGAAGGCCTGGCCGTGGCACTCAGTGCTCTGGGCTGGGTGACGAGGTGGGCATTGGGCACAGCTTGGACTCGCTGATCCTGGGGGTGTTTTCAAACGTTAATGATCCCGGGATGCAGTGATTCTGTGAGCACCCCAGCCCCTTCCCCACACACAGCCCCTGGCCCGCTCACCTCCAGGGCCGCAGTACCAGTTGTGGTGGAAGTAAACGCACACGGCGAATGCGAACGTGATGAAGGTGAAGAAGAAGAGCAGCTGCTTCCACTTGTAGGACTTGCGCTCCTGGAAGAGGCCGAGAGCCGGGTCACTGCTGGCTCCTCCCGGGACCCCTCAGCCCTGATGGGGGGTGATGCCAGAGCAGCCATCCCCATCCCCATTCCCATGCGATCCCCATCCCATTCCCAGGGAAGCTCTGCCCTGGCTCTGCACAGCCTCGGGGGTCTCTCCACACCCCAGCTCCCCAGGCAGAGCTCCAGGCCAGGACCAGGGGTGGCTTTGGCTGGGCTGTGCCCAGGGGGATCACACCTACCAGGAGACACTGGGAGCCAGGGAACCACAGGGGCCTCAGCAAATGTGGGGCACCTGGGGGCAGGAGCCTCCCCAACGGCTCTACCAGAGGCAGATCCCACAGCCCTGGCAGCTGCAGGTGGCCCCGGGGCACGGCGAATTCACGGGGTGCTGCACTCCCTCACCCACAACAGCACCAGGGAGGAGGAAACCACATGAAGGGGTGGCAGCCGGGGCGGGCGCCGAGCCGGAGACCTCGCCCAACGTGCCCTGGCACTGGAGGGGCCCCATCCTGCCCCCAGCACTGCCTCCCACAGGGCAGGAGCAGAGCACGGAGAGGCTGCCAGCAGCCCCACACTCCCAGCTCGCTGCTTCTGTGCCCCAAGCTTGGCCTTCACAAAGGGAATGGCCCGAGGGCCAGGCCTGTCTCCCACAATGGGCCCCCCCAACCCACTGCCCAGCACCCCCAAAGCTGGTGGCTGTGGGAGCAGTGACTCCTGGGAGCCACAGCAGGTACTGGCTCCAGTCCCTCTCCTCTATTTCTCCCATCACACTGAGGGTCGTGGATAAGGATCCTACAGCCCTGGGGGCAGAGGAACCCCAAATCACAGCCAGACCCCAAGGAGGGTGCAGGGGAGCAGTGGGGCAGGGGGCCTGCAAAGGGGAGGGTCACACAAGGGGCTGGGGATGCCACAGACAGCCCGAGCTGTTACGGGTGGGAGGGGAATTTCCCCCACGTCTGACACTTCACGTGAGACAAAAATTCCATTTTGAGGGAGTGCTGATAATAAGGAAAATTTAAATTGCCCCATCACACTTTCCATTACCCCCGGAACGCATGCTGGGGGCTCAGCCAGGGAGGAAAACCCAGAGAGGAAGGACAGATTCAGGGGCACCTTCCCCAGCCGGGGACACGCGGGTGACGTCACCTCCAGCCCACGGGGCCTGGGCAGCTCCTTCCTGCTGGGACTGACAGCGTCCCTGTTCCCAGCAGCTCCTGGAACCGGAGCTGAGCTGCGAGTGGAGTGTGAAGAGCGGCGGTGCCTGCAGGGTGACAGAGCCCCGAGCAGCGGTGCCCCCAGGGTGACAGAGCCCCGAGCGGCAGTGCCCCCAGGGGTGACAGCCCCAGGCGGCGGGGCCGGGTGCGATGCCGAGTTTCACACCGGAAAAGCAGCGCACAAACAGCCGCGCAGTCACGGCGCTCCCACGGCAGCGCGAACGGCCGCGCTCGGAGCTGCCAGCGCGGCCCCGCCGCACCCGCACAGCCCCCCCGGGCTCCAGGGACCTGCCGGGGGCACCGGCAGCCGAACCTCCCGGGAGCGCGGAGCAGAGAACGGTTCAGACCTGAACGCTCGTCCAGTTCCAACTCCCTGGTCCCGCTGCGGGACCCCGAGATGTCCCTGTAGGAGCGGCCACCCCGGGCTCACCGCAGTGACTCGGCACCTCTGGGTGCCCTCTGCGCTCCCCCTCTGCCAGTCTGGGCCGAGGATTATCACATGGATAATTAGGTGTTAATCGCTAGTGCCAGGGCACGGCCAGCTCAGCCCAGTGCCCGCGGATCACACCGCAGGGTCTCCAGGGGGCTCAGGAGGTGGCACACGGTGACAGATGCCACAGTGCAGAGGTTTCTCAGCAGCTGCTGGCTTGGAAGATGGCACCTCGGGGAAGGTCCCTACCGGAGCATGGGCAGGATGCCTGGGCACAGCGGGGGAACCACAGCGGGATGTGGGAGCTGGAGTGTTAGCTCTGCCCTGCGGCAGGAGGAAGAGGTGGGAAAGGGCCAGCTCGCAGCTCAGGCAGTGTGGTGGGAGCTCCAGGAGCTGCTGGAAGGAGAGGAGCTACCCATCTCCCCTCTGGTGTGGGCTGGACCCACCACCCTGCTCATGGCTTAGGCAGTGCCAGGCGCTGTCCCCACTTCCCACGGCCCTGGCTTTGTGGGGATCCCCCACCTGGGGACATCCCAGGCAGCCAGAGGGTGGCCCAGAGGAGGGCACCAAGATGAGAGGGATGGAGCACCTCTGCTATGAGGAAAGACTGGGAGAATAGGGACTGCTCAGCCTGGACAGGACCAGGAGCCCCCAGGTCAGTGCCCTGGAGAGGAGCTGGCAGCTCCAGGCTGCCTGGCAGGAGGCCTATGCATCCACACTCCGGCTGCCTGCGAGGAAAAGGAGGGATAAGAATATTCCCAGGACGGAGTGCTCCAAGCTGAGCTGGTGCCAGGTTCCCCCCCGTGGCCTGGCTGGGGCTGCCAGGCTGGCACAGCTGGGACTGCCAACCCTGGCTGAGCAATTTCCTCCTGCAAGACAGACCGGGGCACTCGTGTCCCCTGCAAGCCCCCCAGTGTCACCCCCCCCCCGGCCCTCTGTGGCTGGATGTGTGTCTGGCCCAGAAAACCACAGGGGAATTATATTTAGTGCCCAGCTGGCGGGTGGGAGCTGAGGCACATTCCCCGGCACACGGAGGTGAGTCAGGAGCAGGAGGCTGGACAGTGGGGGGAGTAGAGAGCGGCTGCAGCAGCCCGCCCCGGGGGGACGCTCTGAGATGCTGCTCCCAGGCCAGGGAAGGTACTGGGGATCTCCTTCCCCCATCCTGGGAGAGCCCCAAGCCCTGCAAATCCAGCTCTGGGAGCTGAGGGGTGGCTGCTGTGAGCCACCAGCAAGGAGACACAGGAGCCTCCTGCTTCTTCCACTGCCTCGGGAGCAGATGAAGAGGGACCCCTGCTCACACCCCAGGGTGACAGTGACATTAACTCAAAAGGCAACAGCTCAGTTTTGCCCTGGAGCCATCATCCCCTCCTGGGGCACAAGGGGCACCCACCTCACCCCAGTCCCGGCTCCCCGCGAGCGTTTCCGGGTCCCTGCAGAGAGCCCCAGGCCCAAGGGCCCCAGGCAGAGCTCAGCTATTTACAGAGGGCTCGTCAGAGCCACCGTCAGCGCTCCCACGGGCGCTGCGCGGAGCTGGGGAAACCACGCGTGGTCACGAAGGTGCTTGCGGTCCCCGCTGCTCGCACGGCCCCGCGGCTCGGCCGCGCTCCTGCTCGGGCTGCGAGCGCTCGGCTGGGCCCAGGGGACACACGGGGCTGTGCCCCAGAGACACCTCTGCCTCTGCGCTCCCTGCAGCCCGGGCCGGCCTCAGCCCCCGGGCACCGGGCGTGCGGATGGGGCGGGATGCAGACGCGGCGGGATGTCGGCAGCCTGGGATGCTGTGGGACAGAGCCCAGGGGCTGGTGGCACAGCGGGACACAGCTCTGCTGGCCACAGGATGGACTCGGCTGGAAGCGACCTTAAAGCTCACTCAATTCCAGCCCCTGCCATGGGCAGGGACACCTTCCACTATCCCAGGGTGCTCCACAACCCACCCAACCTGGCCTTGGACACTGCCAGGGATCCAGGGGCAGCCACAGCTTCTCTGGGCAACCTGGGCCAGGGCCTCCCCACCCTCCCAAGGAACAACTCCTTCCCAATGTCCACCTATCTCTGCTCTCTGGCAGTGGGAAGCCATTCTCCCCTGCCCTGGAAATCCAGACCTTGTCCCAAGTCCCTCTCCAGCTCTCCCGGAGCCCCTTTAGGCACTGGAAGGTGCTCTGATGTCTCCCCGGACCTTTCTTGCCTCCAGGCTGAACACCCCCACCTGTCCCAGCCTGGCTCCAGAGCTCCAGCCCTTGGAGCATCTCCATGGCCTCCTCTGATGGGCCTGAGCCAGCCAGCCCGGTGGCCACCGCACGCACACACTGGTGACTCTGCTGGGGCCACCAGCCCCAAGCTGGGGGAAAATGTGTTTGCAAACAAGAAGCGAAACTGCTGTGCCCCACCGCCCCGCTCCGTGGCTCAGTGGCTCAGGGCCGGGGCGAAGGAGGGTTTTAAGGGCGAGCAGCCAGGCAGGAACAGCAGAGCTGCCAGCCCTGGTGGGCACTGCCACACCATGGCCGAGCACCCAGCACACGGTGCTGGGATCAGCCACAGCTGGAGGCTCCTAGGCTCCATTTCCCTTTTCCCCACGAGCACTCTCCTCTGCTTTGCCCCTTCCCCTTCTCTCTCTCCTGCTTTCTCTTTTCTCTTCTCCTGCAGAGCTTTATTTTCCTTTCTCTCACCATTTGCCACCTCGTAACTGTAAACCGCCTGTACTTCCCCATTACAAACCAGTTCCTCCCCATGTTCCTGCCCTGCAGAGCAGCAGTTGCAACAGGAGCCCTGACAGAGGAGAAGCTTTTGCAAGACCAATTCCTGTCCGCATGAGCAATTCCTGTCCCTCACATGCTGACAGACCTGTGGAGCTATTGACCCATACGGAGGGACCACTTGTGCCCTGGCCCAAAACAGCCCCACGAGCGCGGCCAGGCAGCTCAGCTGGCACTGCCCAAGCCCTCGGATTGGGCAGAGATGTGACACTTCCCGTGTCCCGCTGTCCCGCCCTGCCGAGCCACGCACGCCACGCGTGTCACAGGAGCCGGGCCAAGCCCACTAGGGGCCACCAGCCGTGAGCGGAGGGCTTGGAGCCTGAGGAATCCAGACCGAGAGCGGGACAAGCCCCAGGAGACTCCACTCGGCCCAGGGAATCCGTGGGAATGATTCCCAGCAGGAGCCCAATGCGCATCACGGGACACGGGGACACGGCAGCTGCAGAGGGACAAGAAGTCCCTTAGCCGAGGATGACGCCTGGTGGTGTGACAAGCCCTTGGCCCTCTTCACCCCAAAACAGCCAGCCTGGGAGCGCCTTCCTCTTCCTCCGTGCTCACCCGTCCTGCTCATGCCCTGGGTGACAGCCCCATCCCGTGGCCGGCGCCGCGACACCGCGCTTCGGTTGGCCCCAGGTCAGGGCTGGCCCCGGAGGGCTCCTCCCTCCCTGGGGAGACCCCCAGCTTTGGCGAGACCACACATCCCTGAGGGCAGCTCCCCTCCAGCAGCAGGGCTGTTCTGGGATGGGAGGAAGCCGAGGGGTGGCACTGTGCCAAGAGGTGGTGTCACCGTGCCCCCTGCCCTTGTCCCCAGGGATGTGCGGAGTCCTCTGCTCCCCCGTGGTAGTGTCACAGAATCACTGACGCTGGAAAATTCCTCTGGAACCACCAAGCCCAACCCCTCGCCAGCAGTGCCAAGGCTACCACTGACCATGTCCCCAGGTGCCACATCCAGAGTGCTGTGAAATCCCCTCAGAGATGTGACTCCACCACTGCCCTGGGCAGCCTGTGCCAAGGCTGGACAGCCCGATCTGCGAAGGAATTATTCCAATATCCAACCTGAGCCTCCCCTGGCATAGCTTGAGACCGTTTTCCTCTCCTCCTGTCCCTGTTCCCTGGGAGCAGAGCCCGACCCTCCCCTGCCTGCCCCCTCCTGGGCGGGAGGATGTGCAGAGGAGTCAGGGAGTTGTGCAGAGCCAGAACGTTCTCCCTAAGCCTCCTTTTCTCCAGGCTGAGTCCCCCCAGCTCCCTCAGCCACTCCTGGTGCTCCAGCCCCTTCCCCAGCTCCGTTCCCTTCCCTGGACATGCTCCAGCCCCTCAAGGTCTCTCTTGCCCTGAGGAGCCCAAAGCTGAGCCCAGGATTTGGGATGCCACACCCCTGCCCAGCGCAGGGGAGATGAACCAGCCCCAGTGGGTGATGTGGCAGGGGAGGAGATCCAGGGCCTTGGAGGTCTCACCAAGCAAAAAAACAAGCCAAAACAATATGACATAAATAAAGGAAGCTGTGGGAAAGCTGCCAAGGAACGACTGCAAGTTCTCGCTATTCCCACATCACCAGAGAACAGATCACTTCCCCGTCAGTGAGGAGAACCCCAGCATCTGCAGAAGCACCTTTCCTAAGGAATCTTACAGCCAGACTGCTGCTGGAAGTTTCTTTTCCAGGTCTCTGGAGTAAGGCAGCAAGGGACAGGCTCAGAGAATTGGCGGAAGGGGAGGATAAACAGCGCTGACGGAGTGGGATGGAGCAGGAGGTGCTCTGGGACTGCCGGAGCTGAGCCCCCCAGCACTCATCCTGCTGGGACACGGACCTGGAGCACAGCCCCCACCCCACAGCTCTGCACACAATCCCTTGGGAGAGGTCTGTCCAGCCCTTGCCAGTGTCCCAGCCCTGGGATACAGGCACACAGCTCCAAAGGGCCCTGCTTTGCAAACTGTCACCTTCCTAGGGCCACGGAGCCCTGGGACCCCTCCCCACTTAAGACTGGGGACCACGAGAGCTGGCCTGGGATCAGCTGGGGAGATGTATCCCCAGGGGACTGGAGAGAGAGATCCAGGGAGCCTAGACCTGCAGGAGAAGCCGAGCGTGCAGGAGCCACATGGGCACAGAAGCAGCTCCCACACAGCCCCAAACCCACGTGTCCTGTCCCACCCACAGTCCAGGACAAACCTGGATGTCCTGCCTGTGGTCCAGGACTCACACCACAAACCAGCACAGCACAGAAGCTGCATCCAGGCTATGGAGCCAGAAGCCCTTGGCTGGATCCTCTGCCTGACTTGCTTCCCCCCCAGCAGTCCCTGCACCCCCCAACCCCTCCCCAGGAAAGGAGCCAGAGCCAGCCCCTGGCCCCACACAGCCATTCCAGAAGAAAGGGAAAACAAATCCTGCTGCCCACTGCTCCCAGCTTGCAGGACCAGCAATTCCCAGCACAGGGAAGCCAACCTCAGCTTGGAAACAGGCATGGAGAAGGGATGAGCAATCCCAACCCACAGGGATGCTAGTGGTGGTTTTCAATATCAGCTCTAAATGAAAACTTCATCAGATATGGGGAGGAAATCCTTCCCTGGGAGGGTGGGGAGGCCCTGGCACAGGTTGCCCAGAGAAGCTGTGGCTGCCCCTGGATTCCTGGAAGTGTCCAAGGCCAGGCTGGACGGGGCTTGGAGCAACCTGGGACAGTGAAAGGTGTCCCTGCCCACATCAGGGGTGGGATGAGAAGGTCTTTAATGTTCCTCCCAACCCAAACCATTTTGTAATTCTGATGAAACCAGAAAATAGGAAATGCATAAGCAAGGCCAGCCAAAGCCCTCCAGTGCCAGCCCAGTGCCCCTTCCCATCTGCAGCATGGTCCCAGAGCTCCTTCCCAGCTCCCAGTACAGCTCCAGAGCCCCCTCCCAGCTCCCAGTCCCCAGCACAGAGAGAAGAAAGGAAAGTGTCTGTACCTCAGGACTTACTGTGTGTTTCTTAGTCATTCTCCAGAGAATGCAGGTGAGCAGCATGTGGCCCAGGGCCGACGTGATGAACACGATGAAGGCATTTTCGTGGATTGCTGGATCAACAAGACAACAGGTTTCCTGTTCAATCCAAGCCGGGAGCACAGGGAGAATGTGGGCAGGATGTGGGAGGGCTTGGTGCAGGAGGTGGCTCTGCTGGGTCCCCCAGCACCTCGGTGATGCTCTGACTCCAGAGGGGTCTTTGCAGGAGATCGGCACAGCACGGCTCCATAACCTGCTTGTGGTGCCGCCTGGACCCCTGGAAGGGGATGCAAGTTGCTGGAAGACTTATCCCAAAGTGCCAGGAGGGTGTTCATGTGCTCTGGAACCACCACTTCACATGGCTGTAAACTCAGGGAGCCTTGAGAGCAGCTCAGCATCACCACTGTTATTCCAGGGATGG
>VZRJ01008885.1:2289-40192 GCA_013397565.1 Ptilonorhynchus violaceus | reverse complement strand
TCGGAAGAAGGGCTGGGGGGAGGCGGGAATGGCCGTAGGCGGGTGGGATTCTTCGGGGGAAACCCGCTCCCTCTGCCCCGGCGGTCCCTGGGTTGCCGCCCCCTGCCCGATTTTGGGGGCTTTTTAGACCTTTTCGGGAGTCCCGGTGTGGGTCTCAGCGGAGGTTCCGGGTGTTTCCCACGGGGTACACGCGGCGCTGGATGCGGGTAACGGCCCGGCTGTCCCCGGGATCGGGTGGGCACCGCAGTCCCCACTGGGAGTTATCTGCAGTCTTGTTAATTAGTTGTGGTTTGAAGTCAGGTTGGTTATTTGTGATTTAAAATTATGTTGAGGGTTTGGTTTTTTCTGCGTGTGGCTTTACGTGGGTTTTGTGGTGGTGTTGTTAAAGTTCGGTTGGAGCCCTTTGGCGTGACAGGGACCCTCCTCGACTGGGGGTGCAGCGAGGGGGCAGGGTTGCTGTGTAAAACCCTCGAATTTTATTAATCCTGCTCCAGCTCTTAAATTCACGGAATCCCAGGATCCCTGAGGCTGGAAAAGCCCTCCCAGCCCATGGAGTCCAAGCTGTGCCCGATGCCCACCTTGTCCCCCAGCCCAGAGCACTGAGTGCCACGGCCAGGTCTTCCTGGGACACCTCCAGGGATGGGCACTCCAAACCTCCCTGGGTGATGCCCCTGCCAAGACCTGACCACCCTTTCCAGGGGGAAATTGCCCCTGGTGTCCAACCTGAGCCTCTCGTGGCACAGCTTGAGGCCGTTTCCTCTCCTCTTGTCCCTGTTCCCTGGGAGCAGAGCCCGACCCCCCCTGGCTGCCTCCTCCTGTCAGGGAGTTGTGCAGAGCCAGAAAGTCCCCCCTGAGCCTCCTTTTCTCCAGGCTGAGCCCCTTTCCCAGCTCCCTCAGCCTCTCCTGGTGCTCCAGCCCCTTCCCCATCTCCGTTCTGTTCCCTTCCCTGGAAACTCTCCAGCCGTTCTTTCCCTTGGGGGTCCAGAACTGGACACAGCACTGGAGGTGTAGGGAAGGAAGGGTGGGTGTGAAGGACAACAAAACACAGCCTGTGGGAGGGGGAAATCTTTCCATAACTCGTTTTTTCTTAGAAAATGATGTTTCAGGTTTCTTCTGAGATAGGGTTTGGCATTTAACAATCTCAGGACAGTGTGAGAGCAGTGGCTTGAAAAAGGGGAACCATGGAAAGCGAGGCAGTTGTGAATTTGCAGATAAAGCTGAAAGTCACAACATCGGACAACTGGAAACTGCAGGTGATTGTTATCTGGCCTGGAAGGGACACTTGCTTTGGGGCAAGGGGAGATGGCTGAAAATATTCCGTAGGAATGGAGAGGTGTGTTTGGGAGCGGGTCCTGGGGGAGAGGGAGCTGGGGGGGTCAGCTTGGAGAGAAGGAGGCTCAGGGGGGACCTTCTCACTCTCCTAACTGCCTGACAGGAGGTTCAGGTTGGACACCAGGAGCAATTTCTTCCTGGAAAGGGTGGTCAGGCCTTGGCAGGGGCTGCCCAGGGAGGTTTGGAGTGCCCATCCCTGGAGGTGTCCCAGGAAGGCCTGGCCGTGGCACTCAGTGCTCTGGGCTGGAGGACAAGGTGGGCATCGGGCACAGCTTGGACTCCATGGGCTGGGAGGGCTTTTCCAGCCTCAGGGATTCGATGGGAGAAGGCGAGGAGGGTTCAGGGTGCAGTATTACCCTGTGCCAGCATCGCTCTCCCAGGAGGAGCTCTCAGCTTGAGGGGCTCTAAGAATTTGTCAGAGCAGCTTTTTCTGGCTTTTACCAGGATCACTTCACTGAAATTCTTCCTCCTGGGCTGAAGGAAATCCGTAAGGATTTGCCTGTGGGAGTGTGGAGACCCTTTGCACCCCAGAACTGTGGTGTGTGGCTGTCGGGGTACTTGGAGGTGATACAAATCATCCTTTTGGTTCCTCTGTCAGGAAAGTGTGGGATACTGTCTAGATATTCTGGGATGGTGGAAGGCTGTGGCTGTTCCCAGAAAGTGGTCTTGGGTTTAGGGACACAAACACTTCAGTTTCAAGGATGGGCAGATGGATTTAGTGGTGTCCCTGCAGGAGGCTGTGCTGGGCAGTGCCCAGTCCCTGTGAGCTTCCCTTGGCTGGGAGGAGGTAAAGGGAGCTGGGACTGGGGAGCTGCCAAACCTGGTCCCAGGGAAAGGGCAGGTTTGGCTTTAACTGGGATTGTTGGCTTTGGGAATATTCCTGCTATGGGCTATTCTCGAATTCCTGAAGTTCTTAGTTCTGCACTGCTGTGTGTTGACTCCTGCTGTCAGGGAGTAATGGGGAATGTGGGGGAATTTCTGCATTTTCTGCTGAATATGGAGAGGTTTTTGGTAAATATGGCGGGGAGTTGGGTGATACTGGCATTTTTTTGGCTCATAGGGCATTTTTTTTGTGTTAATGCAGATTTTTTTTCTGGGTAATACTTGCATTTTTCTTTTGGCTAAAATGGCTTTTTTTGATGATAACTGCCATTGTTTTTGGCTAGTATGGAAATTTCAGTGGTGCAGCTGCAGGAAAGCACCCCACACGTCCCTGCCGGAGTGTGCCCGAGGAGCTGTGGGGATTGTGCTGGATTTGTTGACAAACCCAGGGAGTTGGAGCAGAGTTTGTACCTGTTTATGCTCGGAGAGGAGATCGGGAGAGGCAGCTGGGAATGTTCTGGAAATAAACCATGGGGGGTGGAGAGGGAGTTGGGCCCTGCAAAACTCCACTGGAACAGCAGCTTCTGGGAAGTGCAGGAGAGGGAAGCAGAGGGAAGGTGGATTCCTGTAATCCCCATGCAGTGCATTCCCCTTTGTCGTGTTGGAAGCAGTTGGCAAATAGGCTTGAACAGGACAATCAGTCCTGGAAAACCCCGGGATTGCCACAGCCCAGGACACAGGCTGAGATGTGCATAAATTCCACCCATAATTAAGGGTGACACCTTAATTTTAGGGTCACTGGTGTTTAGTGACACCTCCTTACCTGTGGTGTCACTGGAATGTTGGTGTCCTTGTCCCCCCCAGGGTTCTGGCAGGGTTTGAAATCCCTCAGTGTGACCTGAACACGCTGCTATGGGTTTTGTGCTGAAGGATTCCGGTGGGATTGCTGCTCTCAGCCATAAGGGCGAGGGAAAAGGAGTTTGCAGGATAACCTTTAATAAAACCTGAATTCTTCTTTCCAGGTCTAGGGGGAAAACCTGATATATCCTGAAAATGTTCAACAAATCCTTTGGAACTCCGTTCGGAGGCAGCACCGGATTCGGCACAACTTCAACTTTTGGGCAAAGTGAGTAAAACATCTAAACTGGTTTACAATGAGGTGTTTTTTCCTGGAGTGCAGCTCAGAGGATCCCATGGAGGCAGTGATCCCTTGTGGGGTGGAATTGGGGAGCTTGGATGAGGTGCAGAAGCCCAAGGCTTCACCCCTGGCCATGTTTTTAATTTGGGGGAGACACCAGGATTCCATGTCTGCTGTGGAAACTTCCTTTGGTAGAAAGAGTGGGAAATGCAGTGCTTGGGGAAGGTGGTCTCACTGGGGCTTTTTGGGATTGAAGCCAATCAGGACTGGGTTTGTTGGGAAGACTTGTCAGGAAAAGCCCTGTATGGTGAGGCATATTCCTGGAGCTGCAGCCGTGGTTCCAGTGTCGGGAGGGGGGGCTCACTGGGCTGTGGTGCTGCTCTGCAGATGCCGGCTTTGGTACGACCAGTGGAGGAGCCTTCGGAACATCAGCCTTTGGCTCCAACAACAACACCGGGGGCCTCTTCGGGAGCACACAGACAAAGCCAGGTACTGCCCTGCGGAGCGCAACGGGGGCCTGGAGGGGGAGTGTTGGTAAGAAAGGGAGGGAAGGGGAGAAAGTGGGGGGGGAACCCAAACCAAAAAATAACCGAACACCATCCCACCCCCAGAACAACAAGAACCCACAAAAGCCCCAGGCACGGGAGGCTATGAAGGATTAACAGTGTGTTTGTGTCTGCAGGAGGGTTGTTTGGGTCTACCACATTCAACCAACCGGCCACCTCCTCCACCAGCACCGGCTTTGGGTTTGGAACATCCACTGGGACATCCAACAGCCTCTTCGGAACCACCAGCACTGGTGGAGGCCTCTTCTCATCCCAGAATAATGCCTTTGCACAGAACAAACCAGCTGGCTTTGGAAGTGAGTGAGACTGGTGCCCCTGTGCTGTTTGATGGAGAGCAGTGGAGGGCTGGGTGTGCCTTGGGGCTGGGACAGGGGTCGGGGGGTTTTTCTAGGAGGAGACAGTGACATCTGTGTGTCCACAGCAGCCAGGGGGGAGCCTGACCTGCTCCTGAATCTGGAGCTGTGATTCCAGCCCTAAATTTTAAACTACATTGCAAAAGTTGGTTGGCTGGACTTTTTTTATTCTGAAATGCTTTTGTTGTATCATTTTCTTCCTACTTGTCAGGAGTAGAAGGAAATTGGCTGCTGTCATTTGTCCGGTGTTTCTGGAGTGCTAAGTTAGGGACACTTCTACAGCAGAAGACTGCACTAGCAGCACCATCAGTTTCCAACTCTGCTGTCAAATTATTTTTCCCGGCTGTTTTTTCTACTTTCAAACTATTTTCTAATCCAAATATTAGAGTTTGAATTTTAAACTTCAGGTTTTTTTAATACTGATCGTTTCTTTTTTTATGCTTTATTCAGACTTTGGTACGAGCACCAGCAGTGGAGGGCTCTTTGGGACTACCAACACCACTTCCAACCCCTTTGGGAGCACATCTGGCTCTCTCTTTGGCCCAACCAGCTTTACTGCTGCCCCAACTGGCACGACTATTAAATTTAATGTAAGTTTTGGTTTCAGTTCTCAATCCAGCCGGTTCACTGTGGGAAGCATTCAGTTTTGCAGTTGTTTGTGTGATGTCTTGGTCACTGAGGTGAAAAAATGAGGAGTTCATATGCTGGTGTTCTGAAATGATTTGTAAACATTCATTTAGAGGAACTGTTCCAGTGGAAAGAGGCGCAATTAACTCTGAAAACTGGGCTGGTTTTATCCTGAGCTTGACAAACTTCTCAAGCACTGTGGAATTTCAGACTTGCTAGGTTTAGAGCTGTGCTAATGCTGAGGGGATAAAGCAGCTCTTAAAGCTGAGCCTTCCCAGAAAGTGCCATGGAATTCCAGGTGATCCACAGCAAATGCTGGCAGCAATAAGAGTTAGAGAGACATCTTGGAATGGGTCAGAATCAGGGCAACTCTCCCGAGTCCGCCTGACTTTGGGAATGGGAACTGGGGGTGATGAGTGGTGCCCTGTCTCCTCTGGACGAGTCCCCTTTAAGACAGGATTCAGTAACTGCTGCAGAGTTCTGCGGCAGTTGGGCCTGGAGGGTGGCCCAGCAGAGAGGCCTGGTGGAACTGGGGTAGCTGGTGCCTGCTTGGAAGAGGGACTCTTTCCCCCAAAAACTGGTCCATGCAGATCTCATCCCTCTTCGTTTCCGGACTGAGGTGGTATAAGACGGAGGCTCTGGCGGCAGAGCTGTGCTGCTGCCTGGGCACTTGCAGTGCTGTTGGTTTGTACTCTCCTAGCATTGTTAAATAAAGGGGGACAGTGAAATCCATGCAGAGCTCCAGGATTTGTTCCACAAATTGAGGTAAACTGTTTCTAAAGTGAAACCAAAAGAAGAACTGCTGGGAGTTGTTTTGGGTGTTCCCGGGGCAAATTCCGCTGTTGATCGTCACTGAACACACCTGGGTGAGGCCTCAGCTGTACAAATAATGATGGAATCATAAAATCATAAAACCACAAAAGGTTTGGGTTGGGAGTGTCCTTAAAGTTCATCTAATTCCCCCCCCTGCCATGGGCATGACGCCTTCCACTATCCCAGCTTGCTCCAAGCCACACCCAACCTGGCCTTGGACACTGCCAGGGATGCAGGGGCAGCCACAGCTTCTCTGGGCAACCTGTGCCAGGGCCTCCCCACCCTCCCAGGGAACAATTCCTTCCCAATATCCCATCTAACCCTGCTCTCTGGCAGTGGGAAGCCATTCCCCTTGTCCTGTCCCTTCATCCCCTGTCCAGAGTTCCTCTCCAGCTCCCTTGGCACTGCAAGGGGCTTTAAGGCCTTCCCTTCTCCTGGCTGAACTCCCCCAGCTCTCCCAGCCTGGCTCCAGAGCAGAGGGGCTCCAGCCCTCAGAGCAGCTCCGTGGCCTCCTCTGGACTGGCTCCAGCAGCTCCACATCCTTCCTATGCTGGGACCCCAGGGCTGAGGCAGCTCTGCAGGTGGGGTCTCACCTCAGCAGGGCAGAGAAGTCACACAGAGCCTCAGGTCTGTGCTAGGTGTAGGATTTCTCAGGGTCTGCAGGGAGTTCTGGCTGTGTTAGCCTAAATCTGTCTGGATTTTAACCTGGCCCTTCTCCCCTTCCCGCAGCCCCCCACTGGCACCGACACCATGGTGAAATCCGGCGTCAGCACCAACATCAACACCAAGCACCAGTGCATCACTGCCATGAAGGAGTACGAGAGCAAGTCCCTCGAGGTCAGTGCAGCCTTGCCTCGTTTGGCTGCTCCTTAGCCCGGGCTCTTTTGGACTATAATTCTCTTCTGTGCTCATTAATACGAGAATATTAATGAACCTTCAATATCTGCAGCACACACAAGAGGTGTTGTCAAGTAAAACAATTAATGCAACACCATGTTAATTGCAGTTGGGTTTAAATGCTTAATGCAGCTCTGGAAGAGCTGAAATTCCATCTTGTCAGGAGGACACGAGATCCTGTTGGGAACAGTCCTGCTCTGCTGAGATAACAGCAGAATCCCAGACAAAACTGCGTTGTTCATTATAAGCTGGTGTTCCCAAGGATTTAACCTGAAGCCTTCCCATTCGGGTTGGTTTATTTGACCCTCCAAAACAAGTCTTTTATGAAAAGATCTGAAAAAGCTCTGGGAAGCTTTTGAAGCCCATTTTGAAATTGAAGCTGATATTGAAGCCCAACCATGGATCTAAGTTCAGGTCCCATTTTTGGTGTCCTTTTTTTTAAAAGCGTGGGAGTTGCAGCTTTTCTTGAGCCTTCATTTGGTGTAGGTTGGGTGCTGTGTGAGCATGCCAAGGAGGCTTCCCTGCCCTTGTTCTGTGTAAAACGAGCTGCATTTTCCTCTAGGAACTCCGTTTGGAAGACTACCAGGCAAATAGGAAAGGGCCCTCAAATCCTGTGGGAGCAGGAGCAACTGCCGGCTTGTTTGGCTCCTCCACTGCCACGTCCAGCACAGCCACAGGACTGTTTGGCTCTTCCACTACCAATACAGGCTTTTCCTATGGACAGAATAAAACTGCTTTTGGAACCAGTAAGTACTGCCTGGCCCTGCATTCCTGTCAGGGCATGTGCACATATTCTGTTAAGCCGTTTAAAATTCTGGGATGCAAGATGCTGAGCTACTCCTGTGAGCTCGGAGTTGTGCTGGTTGTATTGCCAGCATTCGCTGGTGGGGCTCTTTGCCTTAGAAATCCCAATTTTCTTACTTTTCCTTGGAAAAATTCAAACAACAATTGAATTTTTGTTAGTTTTTGGTGCAAACTGAAAGGTAAATAGGTCATAGAGTGGTTTGGGTTGTAAGGGACCTTGAAGACCATCCAGTTCCAACCCCCATGGAACCTTCCACTATCCCAGGTTGCTCCAAGCCCTGTCCAACCTGGCCTTGGACACTTCCAGGGATGGGGCAGCCACAGCTTCTCTGGGCACCCTGTGCCAGGGCCTCACCACCCTTAGAGGGATTTTTTCCTAATAATAGATATTTATGTTTGTGGAGTTCAACTATAAACAGATCAAAATCCTCCAGGCTGTAGGAATGGGAGTGGTTATTGGCTGACCAGGGACAGGACCCAAGGGAACAGCTGGAGCTGTGTCGGGGAGATTTAAGCTGGATATTGGGAAAAGGTTCTTCCCCCAGAGGGTGCTGGGGCGCTGAACAGGCTCCCCAGGGAATGGGCATGGCCCTGAGGCTGCCAGAGCTCCAGGAACATTTGGACAATTCTCCCAGGGATGCACAGGGTGGGATTGTTGGGGTGTCCGTGCAGGGCCAGGGGTTGGACTGGGTGATCCTTCTGGGTCCCTCCCAGCTCAGGACATTCCACGTTTGAAGGTCAGCGTGTGGGATCTCTGGGTTTGGCTGAGCACTGGGTCTAATCCACGCGTGGTGTCCCAGGTACGACCGGCTTTGGCACCGGCACCACCGGGGGGCTCTTTGGGCAGCAGTCGCAGACCACGAGTCTGTTCAACAAACCCTTCGGCCAGGCCACCACCACGCAGAACACCGGCTTCTCCTTCGGGGGCACCAGCACCCTGGGCCAGCCCAACACCAACACCATGGTAAGGGGGGCTGCAGGGTGGGGCTGGGGCTGCAGCCGCTCCTGACGGACACAGGAGGCTGCGGGATCGGGATGTTCCTCAGACTCCGGTACAGCTCGGTAAAGCCAGGATGCTGAGCTCCGGAGGCTGCGGTGGAGTGCGGAACCTCCTGCCAGTCAGTTCTGTTCCTGGCAATTGGAGAGCAGTCAGCTGCTCACGAATCATGTACCCACTCACCTCCCCAAGCAGCTGCTCTCTAGCAACGCCAGTGCTTCCCATCATTTTCACACAGATAATATCATTCTGTGATTAACCTTCTGTGGGAATTCATATGCTGGACTTTGTGGTGACAGTTGAGCAGCATTTGTGGACTCTTGTGACAGATTCTACATGGCTGTAACTTGTTGCATGACTAGAGGCTTTTGCTCCAAATATCCTGTATTTGTGAATTTGTTGTGACTTCTCCCAGAAAACCCTGTGAAATGTTTCTTTTCCATCTCCGTCACTCAAAGCGCTGAGGAAATTCCAATATCCTTCAAAACTTGGAGCATAAATTTTTTTGGGTTGTTTTTAAATTTCCTTTTTGTAACTGATTTCTTGGAGGGGAACTAAATCTTCTGGAATGCCTCTTCAACCCTCTTCTTCCCCCAGCACGAGGGCTAATGTAGCATTGTTTTACTGCCTGATTTTGTGTGTTGGATCTGTTGTTGTCAGTGCTGGACTTGGAAAAGCCTTGGAGCATTACCTTAACCTGGTTCCTGTTTGTAGGGTCTCTTTGGGGTCACCCAGCCCTCGCAGCCTGGAGGCCTTTTTGGGACAGCTGCCAATACAAATGCTGGGACTGGATTTGGAACGGGAACTGGCCTTTTTGGACAAGCCAACACAGGATTTGGTGTTGGTGGTTCGGTATGTGTGTGCCTTGATAATAAAGAGAGAAAAGCAAGCAGAGCCCTGTTCCAGGGTGCTGTCCTCAGGGAAGTTGTGTTATCTTAGGAATTCAGATGTCTGAGATGCAGAAGTCAGGTGGTTTGATGTCAACTGAAGTATAAACGTGTGGTAGTGTCAGTTTTTTAACAAGTGATGTGTGGAGTGATGGAAGCAGCAGGAGAGAGCGAGGCTCTCAGTGCCTGGGGGTGCCTCAGTGTAGGATTGGAAATACAGGCTGTAGGTTGTGAGGATGGACCAAAACCAGCCTCGATTCTTGATATTCAGTCATTTTGGTTCTTGTGGAGCAGAAATCACAGGAAACTGGAAAAGTCCCTTAAGCCCCTCAAGTCCAACCGTAACAGTTGTTTCTTGGGGTTTCTTGCACGTGGCTTGGGATAACCCCCGCTCTTGGGAGGCTGGGCTGGGTGGGCTCAGTTGTGCTTGGCTTTAGTTCTGCTTCCTTGCCTGCAGCCAAACGCTGGTATAATTCCTGTAGTATCAGCCTGCCAGGTTTTGAAATTCCTGCTGTTTTCCTTTCAGACCCTGTTTGGGAACAAGCCTGCTGGGTTTGGAGCCACCACGACCAGCGCTCCGTCATTTGGTACCACCACGGGTGGTGGCCTCTTCGGTAACAAACCTACCCTGACTTTATGAACCCCTACAAACCTTTCAGTTTGGGGACAGGGAAAAAAAAGTGGAGTTTCAATCATTTAAAGCTGTCCTGTGTATACCACACACTTGGCTGCTGAGAGCATGTGCTAAGTGATTGTAGTGTTGGAATTGTCAGGTGAGCTGTGGTCCTGCCCCATGGAAATGTCCTGGGTGCTGGGTTGTGCTTTTGTGGAACTCCCTGACTCCGAAGGTAGATGGTCAAGTGCCAGTGTTTTGGTGAGTCCTTAAGGGAAGGTTCAGCCTGTGATGGCCAGGAGAGCCCATGGGATCCTGGGGGCAGCATTGGGGAGAGCAGCAGGTCGGGGAGGGGATCCTGCCCCTCTGCTCGCCCCAGTGAGGCACATCTGGAATGTTCTGTTCAGTTCTGGCCTCCACAGTTCAAGGAAGACCAGGAGCTGCTGGAGAGGGTCCAGCAGAGGCCACAGAGATAATTTGGGGTCTGGAGCATCTCTGATGAGGAGAAACTGCAGGAGCTGGGCCTGGTCAGTCTGGAGAAGAGAAGGCTGAGGAGGGATCCCATCAATCCGTACAAATATATCCCATCAATCCATATAGATATCCCATCAATCCATATAAGTCTCTTCAGGGGGTGTCAGAGGATGGTGCCAGACTCTGTTCAGTGGTGCCAGTGACAGGATGAGGAGCAATGGCCAGAAACTAAAACACAACAAGTTCCACCCCAGCCTGAGGAAGAGCCTCTTTCCATGGAGGATCAGAGCCATGGACCAGCTGCCCAGGCAGGGGCTGGAGTCTCCCTCTCTGGAGGCATCCCAGACCCACCTGGACATGTTCCTGTGGCACCTGCTCCCGGTGACCCTGCCTGGGCAGAGGGTTGGACTGGGTGATCTCCAGAGGTTCCTCCCAACCCCAGCTGTTCTATAATTCTGTGGTTGAACTGAAATGGAAGATTCAGGGAGCAGAGCGTTTTGGTAGGAGGCTGTGAAAACACTGTGTTTGCACAGGAGCACTGGGGGAATTGGGGTAAAACCAATGATCCCTGGGCTTGGCAGGTGTTGGGAGATCCTGCAGTGCAGTGAAGGTGAAATGAGTCAGCTCCAGTTTAACTGATGGCTGTTGTTGCTCTTGGACCAAAGTCCTGAGGAACTGGGTGGGGTGTTCTGGTGGCCTCTGACACCAGTGTGAGAGCTGGTGTTGGATGGGTGTGGGACTGAGCAGGGGGATTGTGTGGGGATGGCTGAAGGGAATGGCAGCTTCCTTCATGGGACTCTGAAATCTGCTCTGCCTTTTTCATTTGGGTTTCAGAGCAACAAAACTGTGTCCCTAAAACTGAGTAGGAGGGGGTTGGATCCTGACATCCCTGTTCTGTGGAGGTGGTTTGTGTTGGTTATTTAAAGACAGTGGAGCCTGCCTTGCCTTTAGCCTGCTGTGCCAGCCTGCCAGGATACACAGGGAAGAACTCGAGGGAACTGGGTCCTTCCCAAACCAAGCTGCTTTGTGCAGTTCTCAGTGCTCTGAACCTGCCAGGGCAGCACCTTGGCAAGCAGGGTTTGATTGTGGTGACCAGCCCTGGGCAAAGCTCCCAGGGGTGTGGAAGGTGTTTCTGAGTTCTTGTTCTGCTGGCCAGGACCTTCATGGCCCCACCGGTGTGTTAGCACTGTTTGGTGGAGATCACCCTTTCCACTGTGGTTTTTGTTTGCCTGTGTTATAGTTCATAGGAGGATGGAGTTGGATTCCAAGGGGTTGGTCCACACCTGCAGTTACCCAGGTTAATCCTGGCTTTGTGTAATAACCAGCCGTGGGATGGGGTCAGCATCTGCAGGAGCACTGAGCTGCCCCATGGTAGATTTGGGGTGGCCTTGTTGCAGTTGCAGCTGTGTCCTTGAACTCTGCAGGTCCGAGTTCCCACCTGCTCTGTGGTGAGGGTCAGAGGAATGAGTGTGTGGTATAAACAGGATGGAATGGGGTTTGTTTCTTCCAGGCACTTAAAAAACCCCATCACATTTTCCTCTGTTGCCAGACACAGCAGCATCATGTCAGGGAAGCTTTGAAGTTTGTATCAAATTGAAAAGCTTAAGAAGACAAACCAGCATTTTCCTGTGCTGCTTACAGTGCTGTATTTATAACTTCAGTATGTTTATTACCAGTGAAGTCCCTTCTTGCTGGTTGTCAGCTTAACCTGCACTTCTGGAAACAGTGAGAAATTTGACCTTAACTGTGGCAGGGCTCTTGGACCCTGTGTTGCTTATTTATTTAAATTTATGGTTTTCATTTCATTTCTAACGAGCTGTTGTTTCTGTTGTTGAAGGTTTTGGTGCCAACACTGCTGGAAATAGCTTGTTTGGAAATAAACCTGCGACTGGGACTCTGGGAACTGGACTTGGAACAGGATTTGGAACAGGTAAGCAGTTTCCGGGCGCATTTCTCATCAGCCTAAGCCCTCAGGCTGCAGTGCTGGTCCAGCCTGGGTATTGCCTGTGACTGAGGTAGCAAAGGCTGGGCATGTTTTAGCTTCAAGCCGGGAATCTGTCTCAGGGCAGCTCCAAGGGGAGTTCCTTAACACGGTGCCAAGTGACCTGATAGAAATTGGGCAGCACTGGTTACACTGGTGGGACTGGTGAGGTCCTCTGAGTTCAGAGCCTCTGGTCTGATCATGAGTATCTGCAGCCTCCATGGATGTGGAGAGTGTTCCCTGCAGTTTAATAAGGAATTGATGCTTTGCTGTGCTTGTAAACGTGTCACAGTCCTGTAGTAACTGACAGTCACCTCTCCTGTCACAGCTCTGGGGGCAGGACAGACATCCTTGTTTGGAAACACCCAGCCAAAGCTGGGGGGAACACTGGGAACGGGAGCATTCGGAGCCCCAGGATTCAACACATCCACAGCTACTCTGGGCTTCGGGGCCCCCCAGCCTGCTGTAGGTGAGTGCCCATGAACCTGCTGCTTCCTGCCTTGTTCCCATTGCCTGGACACAGGAGCACTCTCCTTCCGGAGGCTTTGGAATGACAGAACCTCTCCTTGAGGCCACATCTGTTCTCAGTAGCTGTGCAGACCGTGTTAATAGCTTTTTTTTGCTAATTATATGTATATTTTTAAAGTAACTGAAAGGTGCCTTACATTCCCAATAATTACAGCTATTTTAGAGCTTTGTTTTCAAGGATAGTAACATTTCCCATCTTTGAATTTGGGGCAGCAAGAGTAAATAAAAGGGAAGTGCAGCTTTAGCTTCCTCAGTTATTCCAGATACAAGAGGCCTAGAGGGACTTCATTACAGGAATGCTGTGCCATTGGGTCAAAAATAAGAACCAGTTGTCTCCAGCTCTCCTCCTGATTCCTGGGAGACCCTAACAGCAACCTGTTGTTCCTGAGAGTGGTTGTGTTATTTGGGAATGCACATATTCACCCTGATTTTGTTGGAATTAGAATTAAGCTTTCTTGTGGCTCAAACACTTCATAGTGTGAACTCTCAGAGCATTTTGATGGGAATTAAAATTAGATGCTATAAGATGAGGAGACAAAATTAAGAGTCTGTTGTAGAGGGGACTCTAGACCTGTATGTTTGATTGTGGTAGCAGGAATGTCAAAATCCTGCATGAAATATTTTCCCTGCACACCCTGCCAGAAGCCAGCTGGATTAGTTGAATATTTTGGCAGGCCAGGCTCTTTCCAGTGCTCTGTAGCTCTCCATACCCTCAGCTTTTCACCCATGAGAACTCACTGAATGTGGTTGCCCACTCTGCTGGAGGAAGGAGATGCTCTGAGAGCTGCTGTGTTCCTGCCTGCCCTGATTCTGTTCCCAAAGCTGCTCAAACTGAAATGCTGCTCCTTTTGTAGCTCTGACAGACCCCAATGCCTCTGCAGCCCAGCAGGCTGTCCTCCAGCAGCACCTCAACAGCCTGACCTACTCACCCTTTGGAGACTCCCCCCTCTTCAGAAACCCCATGTCAGACCCAAAGAAGAAAGAGGAGGTAAGTGCACATCACCACTGAGCTCATTTCGTGGGTCACAGTTGGAATGACTTTGGTCTGTGTGCACTGTCTTCACTTAAAAGCAGAGTGAGCAGCCAAGTTCCTCTCTGTGCTCTCCCAGTGGTGCAGTGGCTTTTTACCACTGTCCCTCCAGGACACAAACTGCCTGATTCTACTCCAGTGGAAGGTTCCCTGCCCATGGCAGGGGGTTGGAACTGGCTGACCTTTAAGGTCCTTTCCAGCTCAAACCATTTCATGATTCCCTGATTTTCTGCTTTTGCCTGCATCACAGCCTTGGCTTTGGAGTTCCTGTGCTCACTGCTGCTGGTTGGGAATAAAGATGGATAGTTGTTAATGCTTGGAATAATTGTAGTGCTTTGCTTAGGACATCTCTGAGAGTGTCTGGCACACCTTTCCCTGTTGCTTCTTTTAAAAAACAACAAATCAAACACTTCTCAGGCTTTTGAAGTGTTAGGGGAGGTTCTAAGTGGCTGCTGCCCCCGGGCAGATTCCAGGGGCTGGAGGTGGGTCCTGCCTGGCAGCTGGAGCCCAGGGGGGCACATGGATCCAGGCTGATGGATGGGGCTGTGCCTGGAGCCCTCTAACCTGGATGTGTTTGTTGCTGCCCCCTCACTTACCACCCCCTTCGCCTTTCAAGGCCCTGGGCTGGAGCACCCTAAAGCTGTGTCCCCATACCCTGAGAATTCCAACTGTCCATGTTTCTGTTGCAGAGGCTGAAGCCAACCAACCCAGCAGCACAGAAGGCCTTGACAACCCCCACCCACTACAAGCTGACCCCGCGCCCCGCGACCAGAGTGCGCCCCAAGGCCCTGCAGTCGGCAGGCTCGGCCAAGTCCCAGCTCTTTGATGGGCTGGATGATGATGAACCAGCACTGACCAATGGAGCCTTCATGCCAAAGTGAGTTTCTCTTTTGTCTCTGTGTGAGAATCTCCTGTAAACTCCTGTGCATTACCCTAAATCCCATGATTTTGTGCCCTGGTTCAGGTAGGAAGAGCGATAACAAATTGTGAGACTTCAATAGAACTTTTCTGTAGAAGAGGTAAAAATGTTCAGCTTAAACTGTTCAGGCCAAATAAGCTGTAAAATGAGGTCAGCCCATGATGGGAGCAAAGCTCCTGTAAAGTCATTTAGGAATTCTACAGGGAAAGCTTGCACAGGGTAGTACTTCCTGCTGCTGAATTAGGAGTGTCATCAGGTTTGCTCATGCCCTTAGTATGGAGGCAGATTTCTGGTGGGTTTATCCCAGCCCTGGTTCTATTTCAGATCCACAGATGTTTCTGTGAGAGATAAATCATGGATCTGCCTGAGTGAAGCTTTTGGGTTCAGTCTTCAGGAGTACCAGTGGCAATCAAATAGAAATGGGTTTGGAAAGGTTTGGAGTTTAGTAAAAACAAAGAGCAAAAGACTAAAGTGACCCGGCAGTAAAATGAACCTGCACCTCTGGGCCAGACCTTCTGTGCTTCTGGAAAAGCTGATTTGGAGAATAGAGGACACTGGTTTGCTGAACTTGGGCTTTGAGCCTTTCACTGACCTGTGCTTTTTACACCTCCCCATAAGCCAGAGCCTTGAGTGGAATTCCAAAAAGAGTTTCATATCACTAATGGGAGACTTGATATGTCCCAAGTGTGGGACCAGGTCTTAGAGCATCTGAATTAAGCATGAAATACATATTATGCAGTGGATAGATCCAAATTTCCCTTCCTTGATGTGTTTTGTTTTTAGGAAGAGCATCAAGAAGCTGGTTCTGAAGAACCTCAGCAGCAGCAACCTGTTCTCCCCCGTGAGCCGAGAGAACGAAGACCTGGCGTCGCCGTCGGAGTACCCAGAGAACGGGGACAGGTGGGTGACTCACCCCGCAGGGCTTGGTCCTCAGAAATGCAAACTGGTTCTGCCTGTCCCTGAATCACGGCTGGACAGCAGGGACTTCTTTCTAGAGAGGTCACTTCAGCTGTACATTGAAGGCCACTGACCTGTTGGGAGATTCATTTCCTCCCGGACTAACCAGGTGTTCTTCCTGTGGGCACTGCCAGGTCACCCCACTCACAGCCTCTGCTGTCTGACCCAGATTTATGTTCTGGATGAGTCTCTCTTACTCCCTGTAGCCGGAAACCAGGACATTCCTTGAGGGAAGTGCTAAACCTGACCCTGAGGGGAGAAGAACCTCTCCTGGTCAGTCCTCAGGGATGTGGGAATTGCAGGGGAGCTCCACTGATCCTCATGTCTCATATTTCTATTTTCTAAAAATAGAAAATATGTATAGATTACGATGAGGAACCTCCAGGGCTGCATCTTCCCACCAAAAGCCAGAATTCCAAACTCCTCTAAAAAACTTGTGGCCGTATTTCAGCTAAACTCTGATTTTGCCTTGGTTTTCTTTTAATCAGAGGCTGGAGAAAAACTCCTGTCCGGCTCAACACGTTGATTTTATTGCAAGCTACTAAAATAAGAGCTGATTTGGGAGTGGGGTCACCCTGGTCTGTGTGTCTTTGGAGCCATGGAATTGCTGTTACACCCTCCTTTCGAGGCCCCTCTCCAGCCTGAGCACCCCATTCCACTCAGCTCTGCACAGGGCACGTGCTTCAGTCCCCAGCATCGTGGGGACTGTCCCAGCCTCACCACTGTCCCTGCTGTAGTGGGAGCCCCAGCTGACCCGGTGGCAAAGGTTGTCAAACAGGAGCGGAGGGAAAGGGAATAATCACTGACACTGCAGTTCATGGGGTCCTGTTCGTCTTTCTGTGGAAAGAGCAGGATTTTAATCATGGAACCACAGAGTCTCCTGAGTTGGGAGGGACCCACAGGGATCAGCCAAGTCCAGCTCCTGGTCCTGCACAGGAATGTTGATGTCCCTTAGAAGTAAATAAGTAAATATTTCCACGTTATCCTTCCTGTGCCCAGGTTCTTCCTGTCGGTGCCTCCCGAGGAGAACCACAGGCAGGATGGGGAGTGGGAGGAGGAGGAGGAGGCCCACGAGGTGACCAGGTTTTACACGAACCCCATTGCCAAGCCCATCCCGCAGACCCTGGAGGGCAGCGGGCACAAGCCGCACTCGAGCGTGGACGACACCATCGTGGCGCTGAACATGCGCGCGGCGCTGCGCAACGGGCTGGAGGGCAGCAGCGAGGACGCCTCCTTCCAGGAGGATTCCCTGCAGGATGAGCGGGACAAGGAGGCGGAAGCCGTGCACCAGCTGCATCCTGCAGGTGAGGCTGGTGGGGGCAGTGGTTCGTGCAAGTTTTCTGCTGTTTGACACCCTCTGCTTTTGCTCTTTTCCCCCCTCTTTCCACCAGAACACGAGTCTTGCTTTTCTTACCTAGCGCAGGAATTGTATCTGCTGAGTCAATGGGTGTTTAAATTTTATCCCCAATTTTGTATCACGTGTGTTGGAGTTTTTTAAACTTGAGAAGGTAAAGAGGAACAGATTTGTTCATCCACTCAGGTAATATGTGGCATATAATGAACCTGGCAGGTGATGTGGTCAAAAGAAATGCGTTAGACATTTTGTAGATGCAGAAAGCTTTTGGAAAATTTAAAGATCATTAGACAAATTAATAGATGAAGGAGAGTTGGAGCCTGGTAAATGTAAAAGGAGCTGCAGCTTGACCAGCAGTGCCTGAGCCCCCAGGCTGTTAAACCTGGGGGAGGATTTCCTTCAAGTGTTGCTGCATTTGCATCTTCCTGTTCCTGTGCACCTTCTTCCCTTTGTGTTTGCACACCTGCTGCTCTCAGACAGGTGCCTGGGCTGGAAGAATCTGCCAGAGCTGTTGTCTATAGTGTGCTCTGGAGGCTGTGGCGTTCCGGTGTCGCTTGGCTTTGGGTGCACTCATTCTTAGTTCCTCTGAGGCTTCCAGCTGTTCAGGCTGGCAAAAGAAATGGGATGACAGTCTGGGAATGTTATGTTGCTGCCAGCCCCATTCTCAGGGAATGTTGTATTGCAGGGATTGTGCTGACACGAGCTGGCTACTACACCATCCCCTCCCTGGAGGAGCTGGCCCGATTGACCAACGACAGGAATGAATGTATTGTGACAGACTTCACCATCGGCCGCAAGGGTGAGACCTCACAGGCCTTCCAGAGCCTCCACCCTGAGCCAGGGATCCTAAACCTGTGGAACCAGAGTTCCAAACCCTCAGTTTGATTGTAGCCAGTGCCCCTGCTTTGGGAGCAGGGTGCATCAAAGTCTTGTAGGATTTTAGTATAGAATAAATCACAGAATCCCAGGGTGGTTTGGGTTGGGAGGGGCCTTAAAGCTTATTACATGGGCAGGGACACCTTCTACTGTTCGAGGTTGCTCCAAGCGCCACCCAACCTGGCCTTGGGCACTTCCAGGGATCCAGGGGCAGCCACAGCTTCTCTGGGCAACCTGGGCCAGGGCCTCCCCACCCTCCCAGGGAACAATTCCTTCCCAATGTCCCATCTAACTCTGCCCTCTGGCAGTAGGAAGCTATTCCCCCTCGTCCTGTCACTCCAGGCTCTTGTCCCAAGTCCCTCTTCATCTCTTCTGGAGCCCCTTTGGGCACTCCAAGGTCTCCCTGGAGCCTTCTCCAGGTGAACACCCCCAGCTCTCCCAGCCTGTTGATACTGGTCAAAGTTGATAATGTTCCTTCAGGGTTTTCTTAGGGAGAAGGCAGTGTCACTCTGCTCTGGAGACAGGACAGGGCTGGGTGTGGACAGGAGGAGCACAACAGGAGGAACATGGGCTCTCTGGCACATGACTTGACATGGACAATTTAATTGTGACATTTTGGGTTGTTTTGCAGGTTATGGATCGATTTACTTTGAAGGAGAAGTAAATCTAACAAACTTAAACCTGGATGACATCGTTCATATCCGGAGAAAAGAAGTGATTGTTTACCCTGATGACGAAAGGAAACCACCTATTGGGGAAGGTTTAAATAGGTAAGTGTTAAATAAGGATGATTTTAAAATCCTGTCAGTCTGCTGTGCTTGCAGGCAGCGACCAAGAGACAAATCCAAGTGGTGCACTCAGTTTCCAGCGTTACAGTTATGAGATAATTGCAAATTTCTGAACCAGAAATTGGTTTTAAAGCTGGTGTGAGCTCCCCTTGCCAGTGGCTGGGCCTTGCTCCCCTGCCCCGGTCTCAGCTCTGCTCGCTCTCCAGGTTTCCCACTGCTGTTCCTGAGCAGCTCTGCCTTGTCCCTGACCCTGTTTCCCGCCTTGCAGGCGAGCTGAGGTGACCTTGGACGGGGTGTGGCCCACGGACAAGTCCTCACGGTGCCTGATCAAGAGCCCCGAGCGGCTGGCGGAGATGAACTACGAGGGCCGGCTGGAGGCCGTGTCCCGCAAGCAGGGCGCCCGCTTCAAGGAGTACCGCCCCGAGACCGGCTCCTGGGTCTTCAAGGTGAGGGCATCAGGGGCATCCATCCCGCAGCTGGAATCTCCTGAGATGGTGTAATTGGAATAATTCGCTAACTTCGGACAGCTGCCTCGAGTCCCTCGGCTGTGCTGAGAACTGTCCTCACCTGTCCCTGGGAGGGTTCAGGGTGGGTTGGACGGGGCTTGGAGCAACCTGGGATAGTGGAAGGTGTCTCTGCCCATGGAATGAGATGGGCTTTAAGGTCCCTCCCCACCCAAACCCCTCTGGGGTTCTGTGGTGAAACCTTCTGTGGCCTCAGAACTGCCTACAGCAGGTGGTTTCGGTCTGTATAGAGACTGAACTTGTTGCAGGTGTCCCAAGAGCTGTATGTGTTGGGACATCTGCATGGGGCACAGTTACACCTGCTCAGTGTTCAGGTCAGTGCCTGAAACCTCCCTTCCAAGCTGTGACACATTTGTCCTTCTCCTTACCACAGGTAGCACACTTTTCCAAGTATGGCTTACAAGATTCGGATGAGGAAGAGGAAGATCATCCTTCAAAAGTGGACACCAAGAAGTTAAAAACCACCCCTGTGCCACCCTCAGGGCACCTGCCGCCCCAGCAGATGGCCCTGAATGGCAAACCAGCAGTCCCAGCTCAGGTAGAAGGAGAACAGTGACTAAAAGGGGTTGGTGACATGGAATTTGGAGAGTAACTGATGCCTGGGAAGGGGGTGGTTGGAGTAACCTGGAATCTGGAGAGTGAAGCCTTACAGAAACTCTTCTGAACTCTGGCTGAGTGGCTGCATGTTGTTTTCCTTTGAGACACTTGACATTTCAGACTGAGGCTGGGAGGGGAGGCTTTCAACCTTTCAACCTTTCTTGTTTGAATTCTAGTCTGAGTTTGGCAGATTTGCACCTCTTCTGGAAGACCCCTTGTTTTTGTGACTATTAAATGCACTCCCGTAATGCCAACGCCGTGTGCTGCCTGCCTGGACAGTGATGCTGTGCACTCAGTTGCCTTTACCACCAGTAGTGTGCAAGACTGTCTGCTTTTTATTTTAAGAATGTGCTCTATTTTTATTAAAATAATACTTTTTGTAAGGCTGGCTATATGCCAGCTTTGTAAACATATTTGTGTTGGATGTGACTGCTTTAAACCTTTGCAAAACATCCTTAGAGCTGGGCCCGTCTTTCACAGGAATGTTTGATCCAATTCACTGGGAATACCAGGAGCCCAGGTGGGCAAGAGACCAACGGCCCCTGGGCTGTGCCAGCCCCAGTGTGGACACAGCCCCAGGGCAGGGATTGTTCCCCTGTGCTGGGCACTGAGAGACACCTCGAGAGCTGTGTCCAGTGCCCCTCAAGGCGAGAGAGACACTGAGGGGCTGGAGCGTGTCCAGGGAAGGGAACGGAGCTGTGGGAAGGGTCTGGAGCACCAGGAGCAGCTGAGGGAGCTGGGGGAGCTCAGCCTGGAGAAAAGGAAGCTCAGGGGGGATCTTCTGGCTCTCCACAACTCCCTGACAGGAGGGGGGAGCAGGAAATGGCCTCAGGTTGTGCCAGTGCAGGTTCAGGTTGGATATTGGGAAAATTTCCTGGAAAGGGCTGTCTAGCCCTGGTACAGCTGCCCAGGGCAGTGGTGGTGTCACATCCCTGAAGGGATTTCACAGCCCTGTGGATTTAGCATTTGGGGACATGGTCAGTGATGGGTTGGCAGTGCTGGGGAAAGATTGGACTTGGTGGGCTTAGAGGCTTTTCCAGGCTCAGTAGTTCCATGTTCCTAACATAGAAGAACTTCTCCCTGGTATCCAGTCTGAACCTCTGCTGGCCACTTGTGTGGCAGGAGAACAGAGCTCTCCAGGCAGGTGAGAGGGGCTGTCAGGACCCTGATATCTGCACGGCAATTCCAGGAGCATTGTCTGCTCCCTGGGCAGGACATCCTGCTGCTGGGACAGCCTGTGGAGCTGCAACCTCTGCTGGATTTTGCACAGAGAATCCCAGAGTGGTGGCCAGCTGCTGCTCTGGCTCTCCTGGCTCCTGGGCTAATTAACACCCCTCATTCATCCCACTGCTGCAGTAGATCCTTAATTACTTGTGTTTTGAGCGGCGCACGTGGCTCCCCAACAGCCTCACTTCAGTTCCCCTTTCCTCCTTTGTGTTCAGATCGGTGGGACCAGAGCTGAGGTTTAAATGCTCAGAAATACTGGGAATATCTCTGATGTATTCAGATCTGTCTTACACATTCCAGTGGACTTAGCAAAAACCCTCCAGGTTCATTAACCTCTCTGACTTGCCTACCATTAACTGAGGTTTTAATTTCTGAAATTAGGAGAAATGTCACGTGGTTTCCCAAACCCCTAAGAAACATCATAGCATGGCTTAAAACTTTCCAAACTCTTGGTGTAGAACGCATCTGAAAGTAATATTATTTGGGCTCTAGGAAGCATTCAAGATCTAGACTTGGGTTTTGTTTTGTCTTCCCTCAGTAACTTGAATATTAATGAATTTATTAATATTGCAAGGGAACCTGCTGCATTAAAGCCCAATGAAGGGAGCAGTGAAAGTTGTGTGTTTGTAACTGTATTTTGACTTGTAAATCTGTTCCTGGTGCTGGGCCAGGCTCAGATTCCACATCTGCCACTCGGTTCTGTCCCTGTAGACCCCCCAGGGTGATTTTATCTGCCTCAGCTGAGAACCTTCACTCCATGTTCTGGCTGATTCTATGCAGCTAAGCACAGCCTTGTGAATGTGCTCCTTAATTCCTGAGCAGGATTCCCAGGGCACTCCTATTTTTGCATCACTGCAGCAGTCTGTGCTGTGTTTTTTCTGGGAAGCTGGAAGCATGAGGCTTTCACAGGACATAGAGCTGAGCCATGGGATGGTTAAATTGGAGCCAAACCAGTACAGGGGAGCTCAGGTCCCACAAAGCGAGCTGGGCAAAAGCCCATGACAGTGGTCAGAGTTAGCCATGGAGTCAGGGAATGATTCGAGTTGGGAGGGACCTTACAGCTCGTCCAGTGCTGCCCCTGCCATGAGCAGGGACACCTTCCACTATCCCAGGTTGCTCCAAGCCCCGTCCAACCTGGCCTTGGACACTTCCAGGGGATGGAGCAGCCACAGCTTCTCTGGGCAACCTGTGCCAGGGCCTCCCCACCCTTACAGTAACCATGTAAAATGAAGTTCTTTGTGGAACGTGGACTCCGACTGGAATTTGTACCACATAGGATGGATTTGGGAGGAGGGGAGGGAGGCAGGACATGGAGCTCTCCCTTCGCTGGGCACAGGAGAACTGGAAAGCTGAAGAAGTTGCCTAAACTGAATGGCAGAACTGGGAAAACTGCAGGAGAGTACCACTAATCTGGGACTGCTCCTTCCCTGGCACTGGCACAGCCTGAAGGTTCTGTGTCCATCCCTGATCTTAGTGTGGAGCCTTGGCAGAGCTGGGAACGCTCCGAGACACTCGCAGGTGATGGTGGGAGCTGGGGCTGTCCTGCAGCCCTGTGCTCTGTGGGTGTGACTGGCCTCTGTATCCGCAGCCCCCGGAACTGGAGCAGCTGGGCAGGGTGGTGGAGCTGGACAGTGACATGGCTGACATCACCCAGGAGCCGCCCCTGGAGCCCTTCGGAGAAGATGCCCTGGCTGAGGAGCAGGAGGCAGTGCCAGCGTCCACTCACATCGCGTCCACCCAGGGCATCAACCCTTATGTGCTGCAGGTCAGTGTCCTGCAGCTCCCCTTCCAGGACAGGGCTTGGGAAATCCAGCACTTCTCAAGGGTATTCACACACCAGCTTGTAATGAACATCACATGTGGAATGGGATTGAGCTCACACACCACACCTCTGTTCCTGGGGAAAGCTCACACGTGGAAAACTCAGTGCTGACATGAACCCCTTTAAAGCCAGAACTCAGCTGTTGGGGCTCTGGATTGTGGGCACTGGGAAAAGCTGAATTAAAACCACAGCAGCTGCCTTGGGCCCAGCTGGTGGAGAACAAGGTGTTGGGATAACTGGTCTTGGTTTGGGGCTTGGTGTTGTTACTCTTATGTCACAGAATCCCAGAAGGTTTGAGTTGGGAGAAACTTTAAAGCCCATCCCATTCCACCCCTGCCATGGGCAGGGACACCTTTCACTGTCCCAGGGTGCTCCAAGCCCCATCCAGCCTGGCCTTGGACACTTCCAGGAATCCAGGGGCAGCCACAGCTTCTCTGGGCACCCTGTGCCAGGGCCTCTCCACCCTCCCAGGGAAAAATTCCTTCCCAGTATCCCATCTAACCCTGCCATCTGGCAGGGGGAAGCAATTCCCCCTTGTCCCAGAACTCCAGGCCTTTATAATTCTGTGGAAGGACAGTACCTTGCATGCTTTTGGGCTTCTATCTGTAATAACCAATAGACCTGAAGTTATTCCTTCAGCTGAAAACGAAGCAGACAGAGCGAAGACCGAAGAAATCAGGATTATTTTGGGATAATATCACCCTCATCCCTGACAAGCCTTGTGCACTGATTTAATGAGCAGTTGTTAAACCTTACCCATCAGGTGACAGGCTGGTGCTCCTGAGCTGTGCCTGCACTGCTCCTTGCAGTGTTTGCAGCATGGCTGCTGTTTGGTCATATGCTGCATGTGTAGGAGTGTTTTTTGGGTGGGAAGAGCTATTTCGATGAGCTCAGTGAGCTGCTGCTGTGGGAGGGATTGCTGATGTGCTGGCTTGGCTTCCCACACCCTCAGATCATGAAAGCTTCCTTGCTGGCTGATGATGACGACCTGGATCTGATCCTGGATTATCCTGGGAAGCAACCCCTCAAGATGGACACTTCCCAAGAGATCTGCTCTCCAAGGCTCCCCATTTCAAAATCACAAGGACAGAAAAAACACTCAGGTATGGTGAGAAACTAGACTGTGTGAAGAAAGAGCTGACCTGTAACATGAACAGGCCCAATCCCACGGTCTGCAGCGGTTCCATCCTCCTCTGTTCATTCCCTGCTCCAGCACGAGCCCTGCTCCGAGGGCTGTGGGTGCTCTGGTGCCTGAGCACCTCCTCCTCCTCCTCCTCTGATGCTTGCACTGCTCTTTTCACCTTTTGGTTGTTTTTCTTCCCTTGCCTGTGGATTTTTTTTCCCCTTCAAGATCTCTCAGAGGCACCAACAGTTTTGCAGCTTGGTTTGGAGGTGGCCTTTGGTGGGTCTGCTGTGGGCACCAGCTATGCCCAGCACAGGGCAGCCTCTGCCAGACCCCTCCACTGCCCAAACCTTGCCCCTTACACCCAGTGCATCCACCAGCTGCTGCTTTCCATAGGAATATTGAGGAATGCCTCTGGGAACAAGCAGAGAGACGCTTCCTAACTGAGGAAACCCATTAATTCAGATATGTTAATCAATTGAAAGCCCATGTGATTTACAGGGACAGACCTGAGGTGTGTGTGGGGCCACTGTCAGCCCTGTTTATCAGTGTCTGACCTCCCACTTCTGTTCTGGTATCCTAATTCCAGCATTAAATTAGGGACTCCTTCGGGAACGGCCAGTTTTGGGGTGGGGCTGTTCCTGTCCCATTCCTGGGAACAGTCCCTGTGTTCCTCAGGGCAGTACTGGGGGGTCTGTGGGACTCAGCACTGCAGACAGTCCCACTTAGCTTCGAGTTCCCATCACACTGTCCAGATGTTTGCCACTGGCTGCTCTGGGAATCTTGAAATCCCTTTAAAGGGCCAGCAGTGTCCCCCTGAAATCCAAGTGCTCCTCCACTGAAAGGTTCTTCCTGCTTCTTCCCGTCAGTTGCCGGGCTCCTGCAATCCAAGTTTGCCAATGTCCTTTTCCACGCGCCGAGTGCTGCCGTGGCGGACGCCAAGGGCGCGAGGACTGCGGGCAGCCCCCCTGGAGCTGCGCTGTGGTCGGCAGCGTCTCCGTTGGCCCCGGCGTTCGCCGTGCCCGCGGCCGCGCCCGACGTGCAGGTGAAGACGGTCGGGGTGCGCCGGCAGCGCGGCCTTGTCCCTCTGGAGAGGTCCATCACCTACGGAAAAGGGAAGCTCCTGATGGATATGGGACTCTTCATGGGGCGCTCCTTCCGCGTTGGTTGGGGCCCCAACTGGACGCTGATCAATTGTGGAGATCAGTTGAGTGGGTCAAGTGAAATCGAAGATCTTCAGATGGAGCCCGTGGAATATGGATTCCTCCCAACTCCCGTTGCTCCCAAATCGTGAGTAGTGGTTTCCTTCAGGATGAGTGTGATTCACTTGTCATGGCTTCACAGAATCCTGGTTGCAGGTCACTGCTCCTTCTGACACGCAGCAGTGGTGCAGGGTGGCGTTAGCCATAGAGGGCTTGTTCATGTCCTTTCTCCACAAAAATCTCTGTCAAATCCTGCAATAGTGTAGTAAGAGGAGGGTATTTTTTACCAAATAGCACTGTCACCCAGCAGAAGGCTAAAGAGAAAGTTCAGAGTTGTCCAGGAAGCTTCCAGTCTGTTGGTTCTCCCTGAGGAAATCTGCCCTACATAAGGAAGTTCTTGTTCAGTTTCTGAATTCCCAGGCGCCTTCAATCCTGCCTGTGCATCCAGCAGCACACAGACCTTTAGGCTCTCCATACCTGAACTTGACTGGAATATAGCCTGGTCCCACCAGTTTAGTGCTCCAAAAAGCTTGTCTGGATGTTCTCCAACATATCTGAAGTGCTGAGGGAATGAGCTGTGGTGAAGGTGTGCTCATTCCTTTCGAGAGCTCAGGGAGATTTATTTGCCAAATCACAGAAGGGTTGGGCTGGGAGGGACCTTAGAGACCATTTTGTTCCAACCCCCTGCCATGGGCAGGGACACCTTCCACTAGTCCAGGTTGTTCAGGGCCCCAAAGCCTGGCTCCAAGTCCCAGACTCTGTCACCAGGATCTTCATGCCTTGGGTCATGTTTTACTGTCATGTTAATTAGGACAAGTCGCAGGATGAGCTGCTCCACTTGTATGGAGAACATTTGGAACATTTTCTACCTGGTCTGTCTTCTCTTTTCCTCCAGCCTCACAGACTCCCCTTTCAAGGTTCATGTGGAAAAGCTGAGCTTGGAACAATGGAAGATGGACAGAGACAAGGAGCTGTATCTCACCCCTCTGGAGATAAAGCTGAAGCACAGCACTGTCCATATGGATGAGCCCTGTCCTCTCCTGGCCCCCAACCCTGGAGTCTCTGCTATCCATGACTATGCTGACTGGGCCAGGAAGGCATCCGAGGATCCCACTGTGGCAGAGAGTGAGTACGGAATGAGTCTTTTCACGGAATCCCTGAGGTTGGAAAAGCCCTCCCAGCCCATGGAACCCAAGCTGTGCCTGACGCTCACCTTGTCCCCCAGCCCAGAGCACTGAGTGCCACGGCCAGGCCTTCCTTGGACACCTGCAGGGATGGGCACTCCGCCCGCTCCCTGGGCAGCCCCTTCCTAAGGCAGTGGGGATAGTTAACCCGCCGGAGCTGGGCGTGGTGACCCCTCTGGGATTATCCTCACGTGTTAGCCTCTGTGTTCTGTGCTGGCACTCCTCATGGCTGGGTGTGTGTCCCCACAGCCGTTGTGAAGCACTGGTGCTTGGCCTGGACGTTATGCGAGGCCATCTGGGGCAACCTGAAGGAGCTGGAGGCCAGCCTGGAGGAGCCCAGTGAGTACGTGCTGGCCCTGGAGCGCCGCAGGGCCTTCTCGCGCTGGCTGTCGGAGACGGCGGCCGCGCGCATCGAGGCCGAGGTGGCCCTGGCGCGGCACGGCGGCCACGTCGAGGCCGTGTTCAGCTGCCTCACGGGCAAGAGGATCGGCGAGGCCTGCAGGCTGGCACAGCAGGCAGGTAAGCACTGCGGGGTGCTCGGGCATTGACCCGTCCCCAGGGAATGGGCACGGCCCTGAGGCTGCCAGAGCTCCAGGGGCGTTAGGACAACACTCTCAGGGATGCACAGGATGGGATTATTGGGGTGTCTGCGGAGCCAGTAATTGTACTCAATAGTCCTTGGGAGTCCTTCCAGTTCAGGATATTCTGTGATTCTGTAAGGTTCCTAAATCTCAGCTTTTGTGTAGAGGAGGAAGGAGATGCACAAAGGTAGTTTAAACTTTGAGAGCTCATAGTCACTGGCTGCTCTGCATGTGGAGTGTTCCCTTGTCAGTGATCACAGATTCATGGAATGGGTTGGGTTTGGAGTGTTCCCTTGTCAGTGATCACAGAATCATGGAATGGGTTGGGTTGGAAGGCACTTTAAAGCTCATCCTGTTGCTTCCGCTGCCATGAGCAAGGACACCTTCCACTAGACCAGATTGCTCCAACCTGGCCTTGAAGATTGGATGGGGGCTGCTGCTGGAATCCCTGGTGCCCTTCACTCTGGCTCTGTCAGTTCCCCCCACTTAGGAAGTGTTGCTGTATTGCATTTCGAACTGGGAGTTTTCACAGTCACTCCTTTGAATTTTTAATGAGCATTCTTTTTAATTGAGCTTCTGTTCAGACATTTTCCATTTGGTTTAAAAATGTATTTTTCAGAGCCTTATGACAGGTTTCACCTCTGTCTGTTATACCAGCTCACATTAAACTTCATTTGTCTCCTTTGGGGACTCTTCCCTTCCCATTCCTCTGTGTCCTCCCCCTGCCCCCATTTTCCCAGGTGTTTATGGGGTGGTTTATTTCATAAGAAATACTTTTATTCCATAAGAAATACTGGAGTTGTGGCCACTCCATCCCTGGAAGTGTTCCAGGCTACACTGGACAGTGCTTGGAGCAACCTGGTCTAGTGGCAGGTGTCCCTGCCCATGGCAGGGGTGGCACTGAGGCAGCTTTAGGATCTCTCCCACCCAAAGCCACCTGGGGTTGTGAGCCGGGTGTGCGGCCCTGCCCAGGCTGCCTGTGTCCCCTGCAGGTGACCACCGGCTGGCCCTGCTGCTGTCGCAGCTGGCGGGGAGCCAGCCCGTGCGGGACCTGCTGACCCTGCAGCTCGTGGACTGGCACCGCCTGCACAGCGACCGCTTCATCCAGGAGGAGCGGCTGCGCCTCTTCGCGCTGCTGGCGGGGAAACCGGTGAGGACGCGGCCCGGCCCTTCCCCCCTCGGCCGGGGGCTCCCCTCCGGTGCTGCATGCGGGGCTGCGTGCCCGGCCTGTGATGTGTGGCTCAAGGGGGGTTGTGTCCCCAGGTGTGGCAGCTCTCGGAGAGGATCAGCGTCAACGTGTGCTCGCTGCTGGACTGGAAGCGCTGCGTGGCCGTGCACCTCTGGTACCTGCTGCCCCCCACGGCCTCCATCTCCAAGGCTCTGGCCATGTACGAGGCGGCCTTTCAGGTGGGTCACTCCCTCCTGCCCAGGAAGAGCCCTTCAGGGGACCACTGTCTGTCTGGTGCTGCTCATGTGAGCAGCCAGGAATCACTGCCGAGGTGCTGAGTGTGGGATTGAGGATAGGACAAGGGGATGGCTTCCCCCTGCCAGAGGGCAGGGTTAGATGGGATCTTGGGAAGGAATTGTTCCCTGGGAGGGTAGGGAGGCCTTGGCACAGGGTGCCCCGAGAAGCCCCTGGATCTCTTGCAGTGTCCAAGGCCAGGTTGGGTGGGGCTTGGAGCACCCTGGGCTAGTGGAAGGTGTCCCTGCCCATGGCAGGGGTGGGACTGGATGGGCTTTAAGGTCCCTTCCAACCCAAACCCTTCTGTAATTCTATAGAACCATAAATTCAGTGCAGAAACATGATGGAGTGTTGCCAGGTTTTGTCCGGGTGTTTGACAGCTGGACAAAATTAGGAAGAGGGACAGTGCCCAGCAGCAGGAAAGCCCTTTTGAGCCAGGCGGCCTGTTTTCCCGCTGGGGTCATTAATCCTCAGCTGCCTTGCCCACCAGCCCGTGGTGCCCCACACCCCGTGTGTCCCCCTGTCCCACACCCTGTGTGGCTCCATGCATTATGCAGAGCTGGGTGTGTGGCTGCAGAGCTCTGAGCTGTGTGTGCAGCAGGACAAAGGGTTCTGCTGAAAAACATGTTAAATCATTTAACTAAACCAGCTCAGCCCTCCATCCTCAGGGCAGCCTAAGCACAGTCTGGAAACTTCTCACTGATGTTTGCTTCAATATTTAGTGTTCCCTGTGTACAGTGTGTCAGTGTAAAGTGTTGAGCACTTCAAAATAATCAACTGTAGTGAAAATTCTCCGTAAAATAGTTCTGGTTGATTCTGTGTGTTCAGTGCTGCTCTTGGCTGCCCAGACTCTGCTTAGCTACAGAAAGGCTCACAGGGATGCACCAGCTTTCATTCCATCAAGTCCTGCGTGGTTTTCCAGCTATAAAACCCTTCAGGAACACAGGCTGTGTGTGAGAGCTGGCTGTACCTCCAGGCAGTGGCATTTAAAAGCTCAGTGCGAGACACGAACCTGCCAAAGCATTTTATGTTCAGGTTTTTCACGTTGGTCCATAGTTCTGGGGAGGTTCCAACTGCAGGTGCAGTTGGTGGCACCTTCTTTGAAGCAGAAAGATTCTCCTGGGCCTGCTGAGCTGTGGAATTCAGTTTTGTTCAGAATATTATCTTTTAACTTACTGTTAAAACTATTTCCCTAGAACACCTCAGAGTGTGAAAAATACGCCTGCTGTCCTCTGCCTCCTTACCTGGAAGATTCTGGCTGTGTCATTGAAGAAGATGACAATGCAGGAAGGCCCCTAAGAGATGTCTGCTTCCATTTGTTAAAGCTCTACAGTGACAGGTAAGGGAGCAAAGAGTTCAAAAAGTATTTAGAAAAATCATGCTCATGACTTCCTGAGTTCCTAAACCAGGGGTGTGAAATCAGCCTGAACCACTTAGAGCAGTCCCAAGTCCGCCCCACATGTACCCCCTGACAGAAGGTGGTGACACTGTCACACCTGGGCATGGTGGAGATGGAGAACCTAAAGTTTTAGGACATATTTGTGGCGTTTTAGGTGCTTTCTGTGTCTGAAGAGTGCAAGGAAGGCTTCTCTGTAGCTGCCTTTTTTGAAGGCAGAAATCTGCAGGCAAACATGTACAGAGGAAAAGGGGGGGACAGTCTGGGTGCAGACTCAGCAGTTTCTCCTGTTATTTTTCATCTTAAAACCAAACCCTCACACTGATGTAAATCACATACATGGAGGTGGGTGAAAGGAAGGAACTGGATTTGATTTTGTGGGCATAATCAGCTCTTTCAGTTACCACTGTTTTCCTCTCCAGGTCTTACGAGCTTGACCAGCTGCTGGATCCCAGGAGTGTCACCTGTGACCCGCTGGATTTCCGCCTCAGCTGGCACCTGTGGGAGGTGCTCCGGGCCCTGAACTACTCCCACCTGTCCCAGCAGAGCTGGGGGGTGCTGAACACCAGTTATGCTGCCCAGCTGGAGAGCGAGGGGCTGTGGGAGTGGGCCGTGTTCGTGATGCTGCACGAGCCTGACACGAAGTGAGTGACCCTGTGTGACTGTCACGGGCCCGGACACGCAGTGAGTGACCCTGTGTGACTGTTGTGGGCCTGGAAATAACATGGGGTCAGTTCTAAAGACCTGTGGCTATCATAGCTTGTCCTGCGTGAACTGTGCACTCGGAGGGCTTCGTGCCACTTGGGGAAAATCCCAGAGTCCCAGACTGGTTTGGGGTGGGAGGGGCCTTGAAGACCATGGCGTTCTGCCGCCCTGCTCCTGGTACTGAAGCACCTTTGTGGTGCGTGTGGAAGGAGCGCTGTGGGGTGACAGCTGTTGTGTCCCCAGGCTGCGGGAGAAGGCCGTGCGGGAGCTGCTGAGCCGGCACTGCGCCCTCGCCGACACCGCCGAGTCCTGGGCCAAGGAGACCTTCCTGACACAGAGGCTCTGTGTCCCCCCGCGCTGGATCCACGAGGCCAAGGCGGTCCGGGCAAGGATGGAGGGAGACAAGCACAAAGAGGCCCTTTTCCTGTTCAAGGCTGGCCACTGGAACCAGTGCCACAAGCTGGTTGTCAGGCACTTGGCCTCAGGTGGGTCTGTGCTGCTCCTCTTTCATCCTGTCCTTCGAGCAGCATACACAGGCATGGCAGGAATAGGAGTGGGATCCCAGGGCTGGAACCCCTTTGCTCTGGAGCCAGTCTGGGAGAGCTGAGGGTGTTCACCTGGAGAAGAGAAGGCTCCAGGGGGACCTCAGAGCCCCTTGCAGTGCCTAAAGGGGCTCCAGGAGAGCTGGAGAGGGACTTGGGACAAGTGGAAGGTGTCCCTGCCCATGGCAGGGAGTGGGACTGGATGCCCTCCCAACCCAAACCAGTGAGTAATTCCATGATTCCAAGCCATTGGCCAGTGAAGGGATGGGGCTGGGTTTGGAGCAGAGGGGTTAGCACAGAGGGCCTGGCTGTTCTAAACCTGCTCTCCATGGATACCTGGTGTGATGCTGTTCCCGGGCAGAGGGGAGCAGAGCAGTGCTTCTGCTGCTGCACACCCCCACCTTCCTGGGGCACGGGGGCCTTGGGAACAAGGGCAGCAGTGACATTCCTGTACCCTGATCCTGGGGTGTCCCTGCCACGGGAAGGGGGTGGCCTCTGTTCCTAACTCCTGTTCTCTCCAGATGCAATTATCAACGAGAACTACAAGTACCTGAAAGGGTTCCTGGAAGACCTGGCGCCTCCGGAGCGCAGCGCGCTCATCCAGGACTGGGATCTGGCAGGGCTGGTCTACCTCGACTACATCCGTGTGAATGAGATGCTGGACAGGATTCAGCAGGTAAGGGGCAGGGCATTTATTTCCCTACAGTTTGGGAGCTCACACGGAGTCTGGACTGAAGAATATGGGGGAATTGGTGCTTCCCTTTGGCAGACACTTCTAACAGAACATGGGGCATTTCTGAAAAAAGGGATTTGGAATTTGGTGTCACAAAGGGTGGGCTCTGCCCTGCAGATGTGCTCTGTGGGGGTGACAGTAACAAGTGAAAGGGGACAAACCCAGAAGTCTCGGTGTCTGTCCTCCCCAGCTGCAGTCCAGGCTTCCCCTTTCCCTGCTCTGGTGTTAATTCAGGCAGGTTTTGGTGCACAGTGTCACCTGGTGGGTGAATTTGGCTCTGGTTCTGCTGCTTGGGAGCTGACTCCTGTTTGCTTCCAGCTGGATTGTTCCACCTACGAGCTGGAGAGGTTACACACCAAAGTGACATCCCTGTGCAACAGGATAGAGCAGCTGCAGTGCCACAACGCCAAGGACCGCCTGGCTCAGTCGGGTACGGTGACATCCCTGTCCAGCAGCTCCCTGGGACAGCCAGTTCCACAGCCTGGCTGGCACCTGGCTGCAGGTGTATCCCAAAATCACAGAACTGTTAAGGTTGGAAAAGACCTTTTCAGATTGAGTCCAGCCATTCCCCAGCACTGCCAAGGCCAGCACTGACCATGTCCCCAAGTGCCACATCCACATGGCTGTGAAATCCCTGCAGAGATGGGGACTCCATCACTGCCCTGGGCAGCTGTGCCAGGAATGTCCAGCCCTATCTGGGAAGGAATTTTCCCAGTATCCACCCTCAGCCTCCCTTGGCACAGCTTGAGGCTGTTTCCTCTCATTCTGTCCCTGTTCCCTGGGAGCAGAGCCTGATGCCCCCCTGGCTGCCCCCTCCTGTCAGGAGCTGTGCAGAGCCAGAAGGTCTCCCCTGAGCCTCCTTTTCTCCAGGCTGAGCCACCCCAGCCCTTTGGGGGAAGAATGTTTCCCCAGTATCCAACCTAAACCTCCCCTGGCACGACCTGAGGCTGTTTACTCTCCCTCTGGGGCTGCAGTGCCTGTGCTGAGCGGGGAGGGCACGGTCCCAGTGCCTTTGCTCCCAGATTCCCCCCCAATCCCCCCTGGGCCGGGTTTCCCTGGAGCACATGGGAACGCTGCCTTCTTGCCGTTGCAGACATGGCGAAGCGCGTGGCCAACGTGCTGCGGGCGGTGCTGAGCCTGCAGCAGGGCCCCGAGCCGGGCGCGGAGCCGCGCGTGCCCCCCCTGCGCCTGCTGGCCCCGCACATCGGCCGCCTGCCCATGCCCGAGGACTATGCGCTGGAGGAGCTGCGCGGCCTCACCCAGGCCTACCTGCGGGAGCTGGCCCTGGCCGCGCACTGACCGCGCGCTGACCGTGCCCTGACCGCACGGGGACGCGCGGATGGGACTGAACCGGGACTCGTTCTGGGACGAGCGGCCAGCGCGGAGCTGCTCGTAGGGAAATTGCTCCGCTCGGATCTCGGGGTCCTGCCCCAGCGGCCTCGGCCCTGGCGTCACCCCGTGCTCATGGAAGGTCTTTATGCATGAGGAGTATCGAAAGGTTTTTATTAAAAAAATATAAATAAATGCTCTAGATTATTTTCTTGTCTTTTTGAAAACAATAAATAAAATGTTTATAGTATTCCCACGGGTTCCTTTGCTTCTTAAGGCAGGGTTTGGGTTTGTAGGTGTGTGTCCCTCGGTGTGTCACCCCGGGGTGGGGGGGGCACAGCCCAGCGCAGGAATGTCCAATACAACCCCACCTGCCTTCGGTGGTGATCAAGGCAGGCTGCTTCAGAAGCCGGAGAGGAAAAGTCACGCCTGTCTTGAGGATGGGGTACGGGGAGCCCAACTAATCCAGATTGGCCTTTTGATACCAAAACTGACTTCTGAAAGAACTGGAGAGGGACTTTGGACAAGGGCCTGGAGTGGCTTCCCACTGCTAGAGGGCAGGGTTAGATGGGATATTGGGAAGGAATTGTTCCCTGGGAGGGTGGGGAGGCCCTGGCACAGGTTGCCCAGAGAAGCTGTGGCTGCCCCTGGATCCCTGGCAGTGTCCAAGGCCAGGTTGGACGGGGCTTGGAGCAGCCTGGGACAGTGGAAGGTGTCCCTGCCCGTGGCCGCGGTGGCTCATTCAGGTGCCTGGGGCCCTGTGCAGGAGCGGGGTCACTCCGGCTTCGCCTCCTTCCATTACTGTAATTGGGCCTGGGCGGCCCCGGCTGCGCCGGGCCGGAGCCGGGACGGGCTGGGATGAATAATTCACCGGCTGGAAACAAAACCTCCGGCCTCAAAACCGCTCGGCATCTGCCGCCGGGGCCGGCGTGGGAAAGGTGCCAGGAGGCGCCGGGGGAGCGGGAGCCGCGGAGTCCCCGGGGCTGGGGCTGGGGGACGCTCCGGCACCCCTGGGCCAGGCCCCGCTGCCCCTCGCCGCTTTGTGTCCTGGGTCGTGTCCCTCAACCTCCCGGGATCGTCTTCTCACCAAAAGGGAATAATCTGACTCGTCCCTTCCCTTGCTCTTTTGTAAGGCCGGAGGACGGGGTGTCCCTTGCTGTGCACGGGGGTCGCTCCAGCCCAGGGCTGCACCCTCCACCCTCGGCCCTTCCACCGCCCCGCTGTCCCAGTGCCCGTGGGTGCGGTGTCCCCTGGGCTCGGGCCGGTGCCGGCCAGCCCACGGGAACCGAGATTGCCCAAACCCATCCCAAAGGGGCTCGGCTGCCCCGGGAGCCCATCCCGGCCCCTGCCACCTCCCAGCCGGGACCCCCGGGGTCACCCTCCGTAACCCCTCGCCGTGGGTGCCTGGGGAGCCGTGCCCCCNCTGCGGCGGGATGGAGCCCGGAGCTCGCCTGTGTCTCGCCCTCTGCCTCGCCGGCCTCCTCCTGGCCCCGGGTGAGCAGCGGGGGCTTCGGGGGGCTCGGACCCCCCACTCCGGGCGCGGGGGAGCGGCCCCGGCCCCTGCGGGGAGCAGCCCCCGCACAAAGGGCATCCCGGGGATGGGGGACTTAGGCTGGCGGGGGGGAGGGACGGGGGTCCTGCCGTGCTCCCCCGCCCTGCCCAGCTGCCGGAGGCTCCCCGCGGTCGGGGATCTCTCGGGAGGGGTCCGGCTGCACCTCCAGCCCCCGCTCCGGGTGCCCCTAGGCTGCCGGGGGGCGCAGGGCAGGTTCGCCTACAAGCTGCTCCACGACCTCTTCGCCAACTACTCCAGCGCCCTGCGCCCCGTGGAGGACACGGATCGGGCGCTCAACGTCACCCTCCAGGTCACCCTGTCCCAGATCATCGACATGGTGAGTGCCCGGGCTCGGCACCGGCACCGCGCTCTGCTCTCCCCCAGCGGGTCCTGCTCGACTCCACGCTGACGCTCAGCCCTTGAAACGAGACCAGATCCTCCCAAAATCGGCCCAGCTGCTCCCGAGTCAGCTCAGACCACTTGCAGACAGCCCAGATCTCCCCCAAAATCAGCTCCACCCTCTCGAATCCAGCTCAGCTCCACACGACACTCGGAGAGGACACTGGGCTGGGGGCTGAGTGGGGTGGGGCTGGCACCGGAGTCCATCCCACCATACCCACCCTCTCCCCTCGGCAGGACGAGAGGAACCAGGTCCTCACCTCCTACCTGTGGGTCCGGCAGACCTGGCTGGACGCCCACCTCACCTGGGACAAGGACGAGTACGGCGGCATCGACAGCATCCGCATCCCCAGCAGCTACGTCTGGCGGCCGGACATCATCCTCTACAACAAGTGCGTTGTGTTCGGCCTCCCCGGCTGCTCCCGGAGCCGGGGGGCGCAGGCTGGGGCTGGGGGGCTGCACAGGGTATTGCCAACCGCGGGCGGGGAGCGGGAGGGTCCTGGAGCGGGAGATGCTGGGAGACGGGGGCCGGGCGTGCCGGCAGCAGCCGGGTGTGCCTGGGGCTGACCCCCCGCCACCGAGGGGACGGCCGGGGGCTGCAAGTGACGCGGGGAGGGGACGTGGCCCCACGGCCACCCCTCCCTCCCCAGCGCCGACGAGCACTTCGGCAGCTCCATGGAGACCAACGTGGTGCTGCGCTCCGACGGACACATCATGTGGGACTCGCCCGCCATCACCAAGAGCTCCTGCAAGGTGGACGTGTCCTACTTCCCCTTTGACGGGCAGCGGTGTCGCCTCACCTTCGGCTCCTGGACCCACAACGGGAACCAGATTGACCTCCGCAACCAGCTGGACACGGGGGACCTGACAGACTTCGTGGAGAACGTGGAGTGGGAGGTGCTGGGCATGCCAGCCACGAGGAATGTCATCACCTATGGCTGCTGCTCCGAGCCCTACCCCGATGTCACCTACACGCTGCTGCTGCGCCGCCGCGCCTCCTTCTACATCTTCAACCTGCTCCTGCCCTGCATCATGGTCTCCTTCCTGGCGCCCCTGGGCTTCTACCTGCCGGCCGACTCGGGGGAGAAGGTGTCGCTGGGGGTGACGGTGCTGCTGGCCCTCACCGTGTTCCAGCTGCTGGTGGCCGAGAGCATGCCCCCCTCAGAGAGCGTCCCGCTCATCGGTGAGCACCGCACCGCCGGGACCCCCGCTGGGAGCAGGGTGTCTGCGCCGGGGCCGGGCGGTGCCGGTGCCGGGGGCGCAGGGCACAGGGCGGGGGTGCGGGAGCCCCTGTGGGGAGCAGGGTCCCCCATCCCCCCCTCAGCGCCCGCTGCCCCCGCAGGGAAGTACTACATCGCCACCATGACCATGATCACGGCCTCCACCGCGCTCACCATCTTCATCATGAACGTGCACCACTGCGGGCCGGGGGCCCGGCCCGTGCCGCCCTGGGCGCGCCGCCTCATCCTGCACCACATGGCCCGGCTCTGCTGTGTCTACGAGGTGGGCGAGAGCTGCAAGAGCCCCCAGCGAGCGCTGGGCGGGCAGGCGGGCGGGAGTGACGCCGGGGGGCCAGGGGAGAGCCCTGGGGAGGGATTGGTGGGCGCCGAGGCTGGGGGCTGCCCCTGGGACCACTGCCTGTGCCACCACGACGCCCTGCTGAGGGACGTTGGGTACATCGCCGGCTGCTTCCGGCGCCACCGCGCCAACCAGCGCCGCACCGGTGAGTGGAAGAAGGTGGCCAAGGTCATGGATCGCTTCTTCATGTGGGTCTTCTTCCTCATGGTCTTCCTCATGAGCGTGCTGGTCCTGGGCAACGCTGCCTGATGGCTCTGTGGGCCCAGCACTGTGACCCCCCAGGGACGGCGGTGGCTGTGGGTGCCCACGAGGGTGGCACGTCCCAAAATGCCCCCAGTGCCCCATAAAGCTGCAGGGTGGGAGCTGCACCATCGCTGCAGAAGAGGGGCCCGACGGTGGGACCCCTGCCCCAGCTGCAGGGCTGAGTGGTCACAGCCTCTGGCCGGCTGTACCAGAGTGGGCACCCACATCCCTCCATGGCATCCTGCACCTGAGAAATCCATCAGACTGGAAATAAACCATGGAACATGTGTCCTGCCTCTTCTGCCTGGGACAAAGGTGTTGGCCACAGTGAGGGTGGCCCTGGGAGGGAGGGAGGGATCAGGCTCCCGAGCCTTTGCTGACCGACACTCAGGGTTCCACATGGGAAGGCGTGCGGGGCTCAGCAGGAGCTCTGGAGCTGCTGCCCACCCCGGCCAGGGTACGTTGGTCCCATGGTCCATCGGTGCCCAGACATCCCAGCCCAAGGCAGCCACTGTCCCACAGGAGCCCGGCCCCTCAGGGTCCCTTGCCCACCTCAGGGAAGCAAAGACACCTTTTACCCCCAGGACGTGGGACCCTGGCCAGGGAAGGGACAGCAGTTCTGCCGCACTGCACGGTTCAGCTCCATGGGAAGTGTCCCCTGCACCCCAACACTTGCACCCCAACACCTGCACCCCACACCTGCACCCAGGACCCTGAACCATCAGCTGGATGGATGCTACAGCCAGGACTGGGGATGGCTGGACAATGTGCTGGGTTGCGTGGGGAGAGTTTCATTTCTCTCCATGGGGCTGTGGATTGGATTTGTACTGCAGAGTGCAAATCCCCCCGGGATGATTCAGCCAATGCTGGGCATCAAGGTTTTTGCTGCTCCTCACGCTGTGGGAAGGGAAGGAGGGAAGGGAAGGGAAGGGAAGGGAAGGGAAGGGA
>VZRJ01008884.1:121306-147086 GCA_013397565.1 Ptilonorhynchus violaceus | reverse complement strand
CCCCCCCCCCCCCCCCCGCCCCAGCTTGGTCTTTTTCTTCCCTTTTTACTGCTTCTCTCTATTTTGTTTTTGGCAAAAGCTATTCACCAACAAGGGACAAAGGCTTTAGCTGGCCACGAACTGCACAGGCATGTGAGGGCAATGCTTTGCCCCAAAAAATTAAATAATGGCCTTTTTGTGGGGGCTCTCCCTGATTCTTTCCATAAACATCCCTGCCTGCAACCCTGTTTTTGGGGGATGGCTCCCTGCGTCTCTCCTGGAGCTCAGTAGGTCCAACCCTGCTGCAGCTGGCATCCCAGCACCGTGGATTTATTCATTCTGCCGTGAGCAGAGCAGGGAAGGGGCTGGCTGGTGCTCCTGCCAGCAAGAGGAGACGAGAGGCATGCGGTTCCTGCGGGTTTTAAACTGGTTTAGCTGAGACTCGTCCTTCCTTTGGCAGGTCTGGTAGGTGAGGGAGGAGAGGTGAAGGGATCCAACCGGTCTCTGGGAACCAGAAAAAGCAGTTCCAGTAAAAGATTGGATCCTGCTGGCAACGGCCTTAGCACGGGAGTGGAAAAGGAGTGCTGAGTCCAGCCCAAGGGTTTTCTGTTCGTGGGCTTCTTTTTAGAAGCCACTTGTAAATTTACTGCTGGGACATTTGCAGCAGTTTGCTCAAAACACTACTAGGATGGTGAATGGCTGATTATACAAACCAGGTGCTCAGTCTTCTGTCTTTATACTGGTTTTTACATCTCCCAGATGTAAAAGCAAGTCGTCTCACTCCTATGTGACCATGAACCCAAGACTGACACCAAAAAATGTGTGTTGTGGTGTGCTGGCAGCCAGCCGGCCGGAAAATTCTTCCTCGGGGAAAAAAAAAATCAAGAGCTGAGCCTTAACATGCAAACTGATTAGGTTAAACAGAGATTAGCTTGACTGACATGCCTGTCCTTCCCACTGCCAGTCACACCACTGCTCCAAGGGCCAGCCAGGCTCCTGCTGTGGTCACCCCAGCTCCTGCTGCGGTCACCCCGGCGTCGGTCTGGGGGGCACTGGGAGCATCACCAGCGCCTTGTGGTCCTCACTGTGATCCTGAAGCAGCCTCCAGACCTGACTGCTTGAGGGTTTTAACCCAAGCTGATTTCTGCTCTGGAAAACAGAGCTTCCTAACCCTGGCTGGAGACAAAACAACTTTCTAGGACCTTCCCTACAAGTCAAACATTTTCCTCACAGCCATGGCCCCAAAGGCAAACATACCTGAGGTGGGGCGTGGCACTGGGAGCAAACAGAGAGATTTGGGCAGTGCAGGGGGCCCCCGCCAGCCTGGCAGGTATTTCAGCTGTCCCCAGCTGGTTTCAGACACCGTCTTGCATGGGGACCTGCTCTAGCAGCCAGGGAAGGAAGCCTGCAGGGATGCACTGCCAGGAGAAGTTGCTCTTGGAAAGCGCTCCCCTTTCACGGGATCGTCACAAGCATCTCCTCCTGCTGTGTCCTCTGAACAGCCCGAACCTTGTTGCACATCACTTAATAAAATTTTCTGCTGAATTTTTAGCACTGGAGGACTATATTAAAACCCCTTTTAATCCTTTTTAATCACAGATTCCTTTTCTTTTCTTTTTTTTTTTTTTTGAAAACTAAGAATTCCAGAAAGATTTTAATTCCCTGCAGGACTCCAGGCTTGAAGATTGTGTCAGGTTGGGATGCAGCCAGAGGGTTTGAGAAGATCTGCTCTCTTGAAATCCCTGGCACTTATGATCAACACCGTGTGAAACAAACAGGACAGGTTTTGGCACAATCAGATTAATTTTTTTGATGATCTTTGTGGGTCTCATCTAACTCAGAATATTCTGTGATTCTATGAAATCTAATACTAAACTTCTGTTGCCCTCCCCAACTCTGGAGCCCACTTTGTTGTTGGCTTGTTTAACTCGTGATATGACATTTATTAGATTTGCCCTACAGCTGTTTCCACAAGCTGCAGACTCGGAACGCTCCCCGGAAAATCGTTCCTGAAACGATCGTGGCGTGATGGGCTCTGCCCTGTGAGAGTTTGCAGTGAGATGGTAACAAACCCCAACAAATCCTGCGTTTTGGGGTGTTTTCTGCAGGGAGCTGAAGTGCAAGATCGACCAGGAGAGCAGCAAGAGAGAGTTCCTGACAAATCAGTCCCACCTCAATGAGACTCACTGCGTCCACTGCCTGCAGCCCTTCAAGTTCCTGCTGAACAGCAAACGGCAGTGCCTGGACTGCCGCTTCTACACCTGCAAGAACTGCAGCCGCTACAACAAGAAGGAGCAGGGCTGGGTCTGCGATCCCTGCCGCCTCTCCAGGTACCGCTCCTCAGGGAATCACAGGATGCTTTGGGCTGGAAGGAACCTTAAGGATCAGCTTGTTCCACCCCCCTGCCCTTCCACTAGCCCAGGTTGCTCCAAGCCCTGTCCAACCTGGCCTGAAACACTTCCAGGGATGGGGCAGCCACAGCTTCTCTGGGCAACCTGTGCCAGGGCCTCCCCACCCTCACAGGGAAGAATTCATTCCCAATATCCTATCTAACCCTGCCCTATGGCAGTGGGAAGACATTCCTTCTTGTCCTGTCATTCCAGGCCCTTGTCCAGAGCCCTTCTCCAGCTATCTTGGAGCCCCTTTAGGTACTGGAAGGTGCTCTAAGGTGTTCCTGGAGCCTTCTTTTCTCCAGATGAACACCCCCAGCCTGACACCAGGGCAGAAGGGCTCCAGCCCTTAGACCACTTTTGTGGTCCCCTCTGAACCTGCTCCAACAGTTCCACATCCTTTTGTTGGGTCCCCAGGGCTGGGGGCAGCTCTGTGGGTGGGGTCTCACCTGAGCAGGGCAGAGTGGCAGAATACCCCCCTCCTCTGCTGCCCATGCTGTGGGATCAGCCTAGCACACCGAGGGGGTTTCTGGGTCCCAGTGCACTTTGCTGGCTCTTGTCAACATTCTCACCCACCAGCACCCCCCAGTCCTCCTCCCCAGGGCTGTTCCCAATCCATTTTCCACCCAGCCTGTATATTTGCTTGGGATTGCCCGGACCCAGGGGCAGGACCTTGCACTTGGCCTTGCTGAACCACATGAGGTTCTCACAGCCCCACCTCTCAAGGCTGTCAGGGTCCCTCTGGGTGGCATTCCCTCTCTCCAGCGTGTGACAGCACCACACAGCCTGGTGTCCTCAGCAAACTCCACCCCATTGTCCATGTCACTGGTGTGCTCTGATGGAGGCTGAGGGACAAGGCGAGCCTCAGGGATGAGGCTCAACAAGACTTGCCCAAACTCAGCATCCTTTTAAGCTGCTTAGGAAACATGCTGTGTTTTGGTTAAGATACAATTTTTTGGGCGAGGGTCTGCTCACCATGAGCGTGGCTGGACTGGCTGACTTGGATGTGCATCCTCTTTTTGGGCAGGATCGTGAAGATCGGCTCCCTGGAGTGGTACTACGAGCACGTGCGGTCCCGCTTCAAGAGGTTTGGAAGTGCCAAAGTGCTGCAGTCCCTCTATGGCAGGCTGCAGCCAGGCCAAGGGCTCAACTCTGCATTTCTAGGTGAGGAAAGGCCACTGCTGCAGTGGGGGGGCATCTGTGCAGCACCACCTCGGGGTGCACCAAGGGAGGGGCAGCGGTGTTGATGCTTCTTCAAGTGTGGGATCAAGACTGTTCAAAACACCTCAGGGAGGAAGCAGAGGTTCAGAGATGTTCATTCTTATGCAGAGCAGATGTTCTTCATGGCTTTTCTACTGTTAAGCCTTCAGTTTTTATCACAGGCTTGAGAATACAGGATCATTAAAGTTGGAAAACACCTCTAAATCATCCAGTCCAATCCACTGCTACCAAGCCAACCACCACTGAACCATGTCCCCAATTGCCACATCTACACTTCCAAGGATGGTGATCCCACCACTTCCCTGGGCAGCCTGTTCCAGTGTTTGACCATCCTTTCAATGAAAAAAATTTTCCTAATATCTCATGTTTAATTTTAAAAGTCCCATGGCCTGCAGTTTGTTAAGTACGTGAGAGTTGCAGCTCTTGTTTTTATTTATTTTTGCTCTTTTCATCACAGAGCTTGTGGAATTAACCCTAATTTAACCTGCAGGATAAAGCCAGCACTCATTCTTTTTTCCCCCATGACCTAATGATTTTTACAGCCAATCCGATGATCCCCTGGCACTGACAAAGCTGTGTCAAAATTAGAGAGTTACCTGTCACCACAACTGTTCTCTTCAGAGCTTCATAGACCTTCTGTATTTCTGATATTGGTCCAACAGTGCATAAATATATTATGATGTTAATACAGCTTTATTTACTGACCAGTTCCTGGTTGCCATTCACAGAGCTCCTGCAGGTCCAACAGTGCATAAATATATGATGATAATACATATATTAACATACATAACAAATATATTATATTAATACAGCATTATTTACTGATCAGCTCCTGGTTGCCATTCACAGATCTCCTGCACTCCTTGGCCTATTTCCTTTGGAAGCCAATGTGGAGTTTGTTCCCACCTTGAGGAGCCACAGAAAAGTTTGCACAAGTACCACTGACATGACCTAATTCAACTGGTCCAATCAGTCTTTGAGCCAGGCCCCTCATGGCAGAAATAGCAGAAAAATCATGGAAGGCAGTGGCATTGAATATAAAATTAATGGACTGAGAGACAATCCATGTATTGTTTGAACCGAAAATGCATCAGAGCACACAAAAACCCAACCAGGCGTGAGGGTAACAGCGCCTTGGGCTGCTTTAAATTGAAATTCAGAAGCCTTTTTGAAAAGGGAATGATTTTGTTGTTTATTACTTCATTAACACCAGTGAATTGGCTTGACCCTCCAGCGAGCAAGAATCTCCTCCTGGGATGTATCTCTGGCCATCTGCAGTTGGCTGTGCCTTCCCCTGCAGCTCCCAGGCATGTTGCATCAGCCTGGGGAAGCGGTGGCAAGCAGCTCTTTGACTTTTAAGTCAAGTCCTGTCTCCAAGTGCCTGTTTTGTTCTCTCTAAAGAGCCCTTTTAACCATTGTTTCTTGTGGTGGCTAGAGAATGAGAACTCCAGTTAGTCACAGCTCTGAGGCTTGTTCTCTGCTCGAGGAACCGGGAGAAAATGTGATTATTTCTTTTTCTCACCATCTTTCTCTTTGTTTAGGTCTTCATGACAGAGTTTACAGCCTGCCAGACATTAACAGTAAGTAAAAGAGAGTATTGCAGCATGGGCCTTGCAATTCAAGCAAGGTTTCCAGTGTCTCTTTCTCTTCACACCCCTCCCTGGCTGTGGGCACTTTGGAGAGATTTAGAGTGCTTAAAACTGGCCATATGTTTAAGGAACCCATGGACTTTGGGAATTCAGGTTGGGTTTCTTAGGAGCCCTCGCAGGAAAAGATTCACTGCACTTTGCCATTTGATGTAGCAAAGAGCATTTTGCCTGGCTTTACTCTGGACTTGGCCTGGCATTTGTGCTGTTCCCAATGTACTGCTGGAGCTGGCAGTGAGATGGGCACCCAGAAAGCAACGGGTCACTGATAAATAGAGGAGCTGGCCGATGGGAATCGGGAATTGCAGAAGGAGAGGCATATAGGGCTGAGCCTTCAAGCACTGGAGTCACCCAGATGGACCTTGGGGTGCTCTCTGGAAGGGGAAGCAATGAGAGGCCAGCCAAGCTTTTGCAAGATCAAGTGCTAGGAGCGGGTGTCTGCAGGTAAAAAAAAAATCAGGGAGATATTTCTAATCTGAGCCTTTTCACCCCACATAAGAAGCACGGCCTCACCTGCAGGTCCATGGGTGTGGCCACCAGGGTGGGGACTTACCTGCTGCCTGTGTCCCCTGCAGGAGAGTGCCAGCTGCTCACCAGCTGTGACGCCGGCGATGACAGCGATGAGGAAGACAATGTCCTCCGTGGGGCTGAGGCAGAGCGCTACAGCAGGGTGAGTGTTCCCTTCTGGAGCTCCCCCTGCCTCACCCGGTGTCCTTGGCCTGCCTGGCTGGTGGTGGTGGTGGCAGTGGTGGCGGTTTCCTGTGCCACTTTCAAAACTGGACCTTTGTCTCTGTGTTCCTTCTCCGCAAAAAGCTCCTCTCCCAAGTCTGTGTAAAAACAACCACGTCAGTAACATCATATATAATATAAAAGTCCCAGCTCCTACCTGTATGAGAACCCACCTGTATTTTTTTTTTTACTGATGACCTACCAAATATTCAGAGAGATCTGCCCGCAGCATCCTTTCTCTGAGGATGGGGAGATGCCTCAGGACTCAAAAGCATCACCTGGATCTCTCTCTGAGCTGTAACCAGGCTCAGCTTTCCCATAGGACCTTTAAAAACCCGGAGAGAGATTCTCAGGGGCTGTGGAAATCAGGAACCCACTTTTCCTTGCCTTCAGCATATGCACATGCTGTACCTGGCTCCCTTCAAGCAGGACAGTGTCAGGCCCAAATCCTCTCTGCAAAAAGCAGAACAAACTCAGGCAAACTAAGGAGACAAGGGCCCTCCCTGCCCCTTTCCTCAAGCTCAGCTGTGTCTTACACCAAGTTTTCCTTTCTTTCCTTTCCTTTCTTTGCTAAAGATGTGCAAGACAAAGCGGCTGCTGTCTGTGCATCCCTTTGATTTCGAACTGGACTCGGATTATTCTGCTCAGTCTCGCCGCCAGTCTGTGCAGCTCTCTCCAGCAGCCAGCAGCCCGGATGCTTTCCAGGTACTGGGACACTCCTGGGGGGGTTCCTTTCCTTTCCTTTCCTTTCTTCCTCCTACTCTTTGCTACCTCTGCTGCCTCCTCCTTCAGCTCTCAAAACCTCCTTCAGCTGGTTATGGGTGCCAATCCCTGCTCCCATCGTTCCACTCGCTTATCCCTTCTTCCATTTGAAGTCTTTTGCCTCAGGCCAAGTCAGGAGCAGGACATCTGATCCAAGCAAGGATGAGTGATAAGATGAGACAACAAGAGGTTCTCTGGCCATGTCCCTGCAGATTTCCTTGCTCTGTGCAGACAATAATTTTCTTGTGTTGTCTCAAGGCTATGGGACACACCCTGATTTCCAGCAGAGGTTCAGTGCTCAAGGGATTAGATGAAACCAGACTCTTCTCCCGTGTTCCCATCCAGTTTGGGGCTGATTTTGCTATGGCACTGGGGCACAGTTGGCCAGCAGCTCCATGAGGCACACCACCTTTGTGAGGTTGAGATGAATCCCACAGAGCCAGCGTGAATGAGGGCCAGCCAGAGGGATGAACATGGGGAGAAAAAAAACTGCAGGAATGCTGGTTACTTGGATGTGCCTGAGTATACAGAGCTTCTAGCCAGGAGCAAGACTCAGAGAGCTCCAGACCAAGGAACTGCAATGAGCTGTGCCCTGTGATTAGAATTTCGGGGAAATTAATTGATGCCTCTTTTTTTGTTGTTGTTTTTTCTTTTTTCCCTCTTTTTGCAGCAGAATTCAGTGTGAGGGTTGTCCTCTGACGAGACCATCCAAATTGGATTTACTGATTGCAGATCATTTGAGGGGCTGGTTGTTTGAATAAGTAGAAGGGGATGGTGTTTTAAAAGATCAGAGGGTTTTGCAGCCTGGCTGAAGGGATTCTGTGCTTGTAAAAATTACCAGTGCTTGTAAAAATTACCAGTGCCCCCTGGCAGTGAAGCGAAGTATTGCTCAGGGTTCAGCAGCCAGGCAAAGTCTTTAAATGGGATTATTAGGAATTTTTATATTTTATATAAGTATAATCGGAATTATAAAAGGTCAATCCATGCATATATTGAAGAATAAAGGGAGGAGCTCTTAGTGAAGGTCGGGAGAGACAAGGAGTTGTAGAATCATGGAAGAATTTGGGTTGGAGGGGCTGTAAAGATCATCTCATTCCCACCCCCTCCCACGGGCAGGGACACCTTCCACTATCCCAGGTTGCTCCAAGCCCCATCCAACCTGGCCTTGGACACTTCCAGGGATGGGGCAGCCACAGCTCCCCACTGTTCTTACTTTGAGGGCCCACCACTGCAGGTGTGGTCTCACAAGTGGAACCTTCACGAGCAGCTGCTCAGCAGCATCCTCAACTCTCAGTCCTTCCCAGATTTCCCCAACTCAGCTGAGGATGGCTCCCAGGAGTCCAGGATCACGGATGCAGACCTGGTGTTCCACCACATCCTGCAGGAGCCGGGCGTGAGCGCTCCGGAGCAGCACTTCAGCACTGAGGTCCGGCTCACCGTCAACGCACGGAGAAGGAGCCTGGAAAGGAACCCAAAGCCTGGTAGGTGTCCCTGTCCAGGTTCCTCTTGTGTCCTTTTGGGACAAGTGGCTGCAAGAGTTGGACCAAAGTGAAAATGTCTTTGTTTTCTTTTCTGAACAACAGAGGCTCGAGGGTCAAGACAATTTATCCATCTGCAGAAGTGATTTTTTTAATGAAAAAATCTGCTGGTGTTAGTTGTAAAGGGCTGATCTTGCTCCCAACAAAGCTAAGGGGGTTGTTCTTACCATGTCCATCCCTTTCATACCTACTGGTCTTTTCCAGAGTGGAAACTACATACAATCAAATGGACACTACTAAGAAAAAATGGGATGTGCTTCCTGCTGCAGGCAGAGGCAGAGGAGTTCAACTCCTTGGCAAAGGATGTTGTGGGTGCAGAAGGCTTTGAGTTTTAAGGGGCCTTGGACTAGGACTGGAGGCAAGAACAAGGGGGTTGCTAAGTGGCATCCTTGTAGCTGGGCAGGGTGCATGGGTAGGCTAAATGATCCGTGGTTTTGTGAGTCTATAAATACCCTGTAAGAGGCAGAATTTGCCTTTTACTACCTGTTTTCCCTGCAGTGATGGCAGAGCCAGGAGGGTTGGATACTGGCTTGTGCATATGCAAATGTAGAACATGTCCTTCTGTGTCTCCAATGGCCTGGCTGTATTTTCAGGACATTTGGGAACGCTGGGTAGACCTTAACATGGCTGTTTAAATTCCTATTCTAAGTCCTACTGGAGCAACGCAGCAGCAGGGTCCCCTGGCATGCTAATTGCATTTTCTCTCATTGTTTTTGCCTCATTTGAAATTTTCCTTTACACAGGAGACTTTCCACTCTTTTTAAATGCTGCTGCCTCTCTACCCTGAGCCTGAACATCTTCCAGCAGGCTGGGCAGTGTCCAAACCTGAGCTGCCACAAAATTGGGAAGGCAATAGTGGTTTTTGGTGAGGGGCATGAGAGCAAGGGTGGTGCTCTTTGTGCCCCGTGTGGGCCACAACGTGTGGAGCTGCAGCCCGGTCCAGCGCAGCCATCCCTAAACTTGGTCTGTCCGGCAGAAACACCTCCCGCTAAAGGATAGGAAGTGTGATCTGGAGCAGTGCCTCCTTATTTGCTGCCCTCAAGGATGGGGCCAATGCCCAGGAAGGAACTCAAGAGTGTGCATGCCCTGTACCTTTCTCTCCCCAAAGGTGCACCCTGGAATGAGCTGGCCCGGGCCCGGTACTCGGCAGACATGGACACCTCCGACGAGGACGTGAAGGGAGCCCAGTTCCCTGCCTACCCCTCCCACCACGCCAAACGCCGGAACAGAGCCTCCTCCCAGGAGAACATCAGCCCCTCTTCCAACCAGGTAGCAGACAGCTCCGGGGCCAAGTCCCTCTTGTTGTGCAGGGTGGTTCGGAGGAGAAGAGAAGCACCAGTGGCAAACTGGGGTGTGCTTCTTTTCCAGCCACAGCAAAAGAAAAATCAGGCACTGGTTGGTGCTTCCCTCCACCCATGCTGCCATCGCTGCCTTCATTGCTCTTCATTTTCCAGCTTGTCCTTTTTAGTCTGAGTTACCTGTGGGTTCTTGTGTCCCCAAAAAGGCTTTCTTTAATTGGATGTGCCAGTGCTTTATAACCAGGTGGAGGTTTGGAGATGGATATTTAACAAGCATCAAGATCCTTCTCTTCCTTTGCAGCGTGTTCCTGCCTCAGTAGGACTGGGTCAGGATGACCTGTCACATACCTCTCCTGAGTGATGGTAATGGGGGGAACAGCCTAAAGAAGGCTGTCAAACATGCTGTGAGCTTGTGTTTTAATTGTCAAGCAAGGGCCTGCTGTTCCTGGTGCCACCTTTGCCAGTGGTGGCTGGTGAGGATGGTAGAGCTGATCTGGCTCAGCAGAAAAATGCAGGGTGAGCCAGCTCCCAATCTCACAGCTGGTAATTTTGCACATCCTGGACCCCTTTTTGGGTAATCAGTTGGAGGGATCTGTGACCACACTTCACGTGCCTGTGTAGGGAAAGCTTCTCTTTGCCTTTTAATTCTGCAGGCACATGTTTTAATTAGTAAATGCCATTCCTTCTTCAGTCAGCAGTAAATGGGAGAGCCCTGGACTGGGTGTCCTTAATGAGACCACGCTACATTAGGCATGAAATGTGCACCACGCTTTGCAGTGGGGAAATGGGGCCAAATTCCTACCAACACCTCCGATGACTTCCTGCAGGAGCTGGAAGAGCCCTCACGTCGGGTTGTGGTTTGCTCCCTCACACCAAGGCTGCTGTGGAGCCTTGTCACCCTAATGGTTACGAGGCATCTTCTCACTCCCAATTTAACCCCATTTGCTCTTAGGGCAGCGTTGCTCATTACCTTAACTAGCTCCTCATCCTCCCTGCCCTTTGTGCTGCTGATGTGTTTACAGCCAGCAACCCTCCTCCCACCCAGCCTGCTCCTCACCCAGCCGGGAGAGACCCAGCTCTGTGCTGGTGCAGGGTCCAGGGTCATGTTTGTTAACCCTGTACTGAATCCCATACCCTGGCTTCAAATGCAGCCGTGTCCTGGCAGACACCTCGTTGGCATCTGGAGGTCTCGAAAGGTGGAGAACTCAGCTCTTTGACCACACATGAAAACTCTCTTTTCCTAAAACTGCCTTAGGGGCAACTTTGTCAAAATATGGTTGATTTGGAAACCACTTTTGCTTCAGCTCTGCAGAGGATGCACTGTTCAGTCCCAAACACAAGAAGCTTAGTTTCTCCAGTAACAAAAGCAGAGGCTGTTCCCTGGTCCTGGGACTCCAGGAGCTGAAGGTTCTAGAAAAAAAAATTATAAAAAAAATACCTTTTTTAAAAAAAAGCACTTAAACCTGATGAGACATGAATAGAAGCCCTGAATTGGTAACTGTGGCTTTAGGTTTTTAGAAGTCAGGTAGGAACAGGACCAAGCCACAAGGAATAGCTCCAATTTACCAAGTTTCTCCCCAAAAGCCATCCTGCTGTACCTCAGGGGAGCTCAGTGGTTCTGTATTCCCAAAGCTCTGATGTTGTCTGGCTCCTCTTCTTTACATAAAGCTTCTTTTAGAGGCCTTGGGTATTTGAGGGATTGATGCCCACCTTATGGGCTGTGCTTTAAGTTTATTCCCATGAAATGTTTTAATGCAGAGCACAGTTTGCCAGCCTTTCTCACACAGAGAGCGGTGCAGGGTGATCCAGTCCCTGAGGAGGACCTGCCCTAATGGGGTGCCCACCCTGCATTAAAGCCAGCCTTGATGGGGAAGGAGAATGAGGGCAAGCCCTTCAGCTCCTGTCCTGGGAGACATCCATCAATATCAACAGCAGCCTGTGCTTTAGGCTCTGATCTCTCCCAGCCTCTGGTTATGGACATGGGGCTGTGCTGGCTCTCAGCTGTCACCGTCTCTGATGGACCATCAGAGGCTTCTTATTGTCAGTGGGAGCAATGCAGGACTCAGGCCTTGAACAGGACTGGAAAACCACTTAGCAATGGGCTGAAGGGCTTTGTGCCCGTGGGTTTAATGCTGCTTGGAGATGCTTTCATTTGGGGGTGGTAATGACAGCTCTGCTCTCCACAGCGCCAGGTTTTTGTATTCATCTTCCCTTAAGTAGATGCAATCACCCCTAGCTGTTGTGAGGGTCTAATTAATCAAACACTGGCAAAAACAAAAACTAAGTGAGAGGATGGAAATGTTATAAAAACAAAGCCCACCCCTCACATCTCTTTGTTACCACCTTTGCTTACTGCATTTGCTGCATGTTCCCCTTTGAGTGGGCAGCAGCCACTCAGAGCAGCAGTGATGCACTGGTAGTGTCAGAAAACAGGCAATATTTCTCATCATTTGTGTTTTATTTGTTTGGATCAAAGGAGAGACACTTATTTTTTCAAAGAAAGCAAAACTTCAATTTCTAAAGCGGAAAAAAAAGTGCTTCCTTTAATGTTTTCAGTGATCATAGATCACAGAGATGTTTTGGTTTGAATGGATTTTAAAAATATCTCATTCCACCCTCTTGACATGGGCAGGGACACCTTTCACTATCCCAGGTTGCTCCAAGTCCCATCCAGCCTGGTCCTGAACAGTTTCAGGGATGGGGCAGCCACGGCTTCTCTGGGCAGCCTGTGCCAGGGCCTCCCCACCCTCACAGGGAAGAGTTTCCTCCTCATATCTAATCCAAATCCACCTTCACCAAAAAGGTTTGTCTTGGTTCTTGGGCACAGAAAGTAACTTCTCTTTGAATTTCAGGATTTTGTCCGTCTTTCATTTCTCTGCCCTTCTCTCCACGTCCCTTTTTTAGTCAGAAGAGTGAGGAAGAAGAGAGGGGCAAATATCTGGTTAAATCGATGCATGGTGAAGTCAGAAAAATTCAAAGTGTTGGGGAAAACTTTCAGGTTTGGTTTTTCTACCTGGACATGGTAGAAATGGTAGACATGGAAAATCCTTGCCCTCTTCCTTTCCACCACTGTGTTGGCAGGAGTGTGAGGGGGTAGTAACACCTTGAAAAATATGTTAGTAGGAAGTGAAAATGGATGTTGACTTGAATTTAGGGGCAGCATGGGAATGATGTGTGGCTTTATTACAGCCTGGTGCTTTTATTGGTGATGGGGTTTTATATTCACTGCATCAAAGCTACAGATGCTCTGCTGGGGGCTCGGCATCACTTTGAGTTTTCCAGATTTGAGGTTGCTCTGCACCTCCTGGAGCTTACTGACACTTTTAAGACATTACTTAAAAGATTATTTTTTTAATGTCTTTTGCCTCTGCCCACGGTGGCAGTGTCTCACTGCTTGCTTTCCTCTGCTGGTTGCACTGTTTGCTCACTGTCCTGGCAGTGGTGGCTGGTCTGTTCTCTACTCCTTTTCCCCTCTCTCCCTCTCTCTCTCCCGTTCCCTGTAGATCCATGAGCTCAACACTCGCATGTCCGCAATCGAACGCATGCTGAACCGCTTGGAGGAAAAAATCCTGACGTGCTCCAACGAGGTAACCGGGCAGGAATTCTGCAGGGATGGAGCGTGGGCTGTGCTGGTCCCTTCCCCTGGTCGCTGGAGAGGCTCCTCTGAAGCAGCCAGCATTGCAGGGAGAAAGCTGCATAGGCAAAATCATAGGAATATTTACATTGGAAAATACCTCAAAGATCACCGAGTCCAACCTACCACTGCCAAGTCCATCGCTAAACCACGTCCCAAAGTGCCACAATGGCTTGGGCTGTTGGAGTTTAATCCTCTGTTTTGGCCTTGGAAGCTGCTCTCCAGTTCCAGGTGATGGAGTGCCTTAGGAAACACTGCATGGCAGGACAGAAACAGCAGCAAATTTAACCCATTTAGGCTCCCATGCAAGCCAGTGCCCTCCTTGCCCCCTCTGCACAAGGAAAATTGGGGTTTGGGCTGGTACTTTATGCAATGCTAATTTCAGGAGTGTTGTTAGGGGATGTCTGTATCTGCAGAGCTGTGACAGCTCCTTTAAAATGGGAGGCTCAACTGGTACCTATGAGGAAGGCACCTGGTTATTCTGACTGTGAGATCTGAGTCAAGGAGCATTTCTGTGGCTCTTCTGAGCTGTCCTTGTCTTACCATGCCATCAAACTTGGAAGAAAACAGCTAAATTAAGTTAAAGCTGAGCAACAATGTAGGATCTGTGAATACTTAGAGCGCTTAACATTGATTTTTGGGTTTCTAATTTTAGACTATGCACCCTTTTCCTTCGTGTGAACCCATCACCACTCTGGCAGCTGACAGCTCAGTAGAATAGACAGTGATAATTATAGGGAAGGCTCCCAGGCATGGATGAAACAAAGCAATTTCTCCTTTTTTTTTCTAAAATTCACAGCGGGGGATGGCCACATTTGTAATCATCCAGTGTTTCCATCAGTAAACGTGACTGAAGGAGTAGGAGATGTACACAGTGGCAGGTTCCCACATTTTATTCCCATATCTAGGGCAAATCAGAGCAGAGGCATTGGGTCTAAACAGCTGTGGGACAGGGTGAAGTTAACTATTAAGCAAAGCTTTCCAGCAGAAAGGATAGCAGAGCTCTGGAATAGGTTGCCTGGGAAAAAGATTGCCTGCTGCAGATGCTGCTGTTGGAGGCTGTTAAAAACAGCTCAGACAAAACCCCACCAGGTATGACGCAGGTAATTGTGTTCCCATCTTAATGCAAGGGTCAGCGAGTTCAGGAACTTCTGGAGATGTCTTCCAGTGCCTGGGAGTTTAATAGGATTCTTCTCCAGGTACCATGAATTGCACCTAATAACGGGGCTGGGTGCAATATGCCATCTATCCTGCAGGAAAATCTGCTGCATCATTTCTCAGCACAGATGAGACTACCTAGAGCTTCCAAATGTTACCTCAGGGAGTGGCAATTCCCACGGCTGCTTCCCTCTCCCTGACGGGCCATGCCTTTGGGTCGCTGGGATCTCTGCCCTCAGAGCTGCCATCCGATGGTTCCCAATGAAAATGTGGTGATTTGTGGCCCCAAATCCCCCATGCACGCCTTTTTAAGGGTGGGGGAAAGGCAGTTTTCCACAGGGTAAAACAAGCAAGTTCCGTGTGTGGGGAAAATGGGAATGGAGGTTCTTTAGGTCAAGGGTTTGTATTCCTCAGTGAGGAGCCGGAGTGCGGCTCGCTGGGCTTTGCTGCTCCCTGGGGTGTTCTGACTGCTGGGGCTCAAAGCCCCCTTTGCAAAGCCCCTCTGTGGTCACACTCCTCAAGCTCCCCTGCTTGGTGAGTGTGTCTGGAGCCAGGCATGCCCTGTTGTCCACCACGGGAGCCTCTCACACAACTCCTTCCTTCTGCTCCCTCAGTCTCCAGCCCCAGGGTCCCACACTGATCCCGACGCCGAGGAGGAGGAGCTGAAGAGGAAGCTGGAGGAGTTAGCCAGCAACATCAGCGATAAAGAAGTCTCTTCTGAAGAAGAGGAGCGTGAAGAAAAGAAGAGAGCAAAGAAACCAGAGATGAGTTCCTCCAGCAATGACATGGCCAGAGATGTCCGAAAGGTAATCTGTGCCCTCCCACCCATGTCATTCCAGGCTGCATCCCTGATTCCTTCTGCTCTCAGTGGTTTATGGTTTTATACCATGAAAATGAGACTCTCCTTCTGTCCCACACCTGCACCTCGATGCCTCCCAGGGCTGTGTGTGTGTCAATCAGCTGCCTGCTTTAACAGGAGTGTGGAAGGATAGGGAAGTCCCAGGGTGTTGGATGTAGACCTTTCTCCTCATAGGCTCTCCCAATCTCATCCAAGGGTCAAAAATAAAGCCTCTTAGAGGTCTTGCAGGCTACTGCCTGTCACAGAGAGGTACACAACCTTCACATCTACTTGGAAGAGTTGTCCCAGGATCTGGGTGATGTTATGGAGAAGAGTTCTGGGGTGGGAGAAGAGCTCGGTGATGATTTAGTACCGACAGCCTTCACAAGGCACCTGCTGCAGCCTGAAATGCCCTTTCCACGCCTGTCAGTGCTCCTGAGCCCCTAAATCCCTGATCCCACTTCCACTCTGCTAGATCAGCATCTCTTGCACTTCCAGCACTGTGCTGCCTCCTGTCCCTACTCAGTGGTGGGTGATCCATAGGCAGAGGGGTCAGGGACAGGAGGATGAATCACAGCACCTCTGCAGTGCCTCCAGTTGTGCAGAGCCTCACGAGATGATCCATTGGCACAAATGGAGAGGTCAGCATTCCCTGTTGGGTCTCTGATGGCTGATTTGTCATCCCCTCTCTCCTGCCTTGGCTGTGGAAGGGGGACATGTGCGTTTGCTCTGACATGTGTCGCTGGCAAAGGAAGCCAGCAGGCATCACACTGCCCCTCTCCTCTCCTGCAAAGCTCCTTTCATCCGAGGTTGTGGTGACTTCCATGGTGCCACAGGTCCTCCTTTTAAGGTGCATTTGTTCCTCAGCCTCACAACACAAAACCTGGTGGGTTTGGGTACCATTTGCTGTGCTCTCATTGCCACTGGAGGATCAGTGCTGCATCCTTACCCGCAGCATCCTTTTTCCCGAAAGCTGCTTTCAGATGATTGCTGCAGCCAGACTTAACAACTCCTCATGGATTGAACAATCTGCATCCTCTTAATAACCATTTCCAGTTAAGTGCAGATAAGTGGTAACTCTCTGAGCCAAGGTGGCTTAATTCCCCTGTGAGCTGCTGATCTGCAGGAGACAGAGGCTCAAACCCTGAGCAGGTTTGTGTGGTATCAAGTGTAAGATTCTTGTTTCCCATAAAATGAAACCTGGATCCTCCAGATTTGCTACCTTTTTGCCCCAAACCCAGCTATGAAGCAGGGAGGAGTATTGAGTTAGAAATATCTGCAGTAGCTGGACAGCCTTAAAGGCTGTCAGCGTGGATGCTTTTTAACAGCAACTTTCCTTACACTTACAACAGATCCAGGTTTGGATTTTGCATGATTCTGAGGGATTTTTAATTTGAGTCTCCTCCAGTGAGGAGGAAATCTTCTAACTGGGGGAGCACTGTGATGAAAGCACACGATCCTAATGGAAAATGTGAAAAGAAAAAACCCGCTGTACCATGAAGGCACCATAAAATGATAAAAACATCATCTGGACTGAGTTCTCTGGTTCTCTGCAGGACAGTTTGCCTGGAAATACGAGCAGTTGTAAACACCACTGTTTGTCACCAGCACATTTGTCACCCCCATCTCCTTGGTTTCCAGGGAATTATCAGCTGGGAGGGAGATGATGAGTTTCTTCAGCCCATTTTTACACGTGTTTTAGCACCTCATCAAACCAAGGGCAGCACTTAGGGACATTACTGCCCATCAGCGCTCCTTGGGGTGGGAAGAGAGGTTAGCCCCGAGCTCTGGCAGTGTGGCAATACAATCATTTTATGGGATTCGGTCGTTTTTATCCCTTCGCCAGAAGCTCGAGGAGTTGTTTGCATCCCCGCTCGGGCCCGCTGAGGTGTAAAGCAATACGCCGCAATTAGATCTTAACTGCTGAGTAACCGAGTGGCCCTCGGGTGGCCGGGTGCCGTCAGACGCTTCCAGTGAGTGAAACGTCCCCCGGTAACCTCTTTTCCAAGCCTTTTGAGATGACTTCTTTTGTCACAGCCATCCTGCAGAAAGCACGGGCTGAGATCAAAGCTCTGCTGTAGCCCCGCATCCGCCCGGCGGAGAGCCCTTCAGGAACAGCGTAAGCCTGTTAATTACCACTCCTCCATCTTTCCGCAGCTCCCGGAGGTCTGGTGCCCCTCTCACCCCCGGCTCGTGTTGTTTTATCCCCCACATTAAAATAACATCCTTGTTTTTATATCCCCCTCCCACCCTCCGCTCTGGCTCTCACAGAGGTCGTCGGCTCAGGCTTTGAGTGAGATCACGGCCAAAGTGCTGAGAGCCATAAACGCCACGGAGGAAGCGGTGTGGGAGTCCCTGCATGGACAGAGCCAGGGTTCTGCCCTCCCTGCGGGGCAGCTTCCAGGCCTGGCAGATGGGAAAGAGGTGGCCGAAGCCTACCGGGAGCTTGAGGAAAATGTAAGGCTCCCCAGAGCTTTCGGGCAGCGTGGGGTGGGAACACAAAGGAGCCCCACACGAAATTTCCTGTTAGTGGGTAGGTCAGCACTAAAAGGATGGTCGGCAGAGGGATTAGAGTCTGGTCTTATATGGTGGTACAACAGCAAAAGCAGATGCTCTGTCTCGTGGTTTCCCTTTCCTTGCTTCCTGGTTACCCTGGGTGATGAGCATGGTCCCCACCTTCATGTAGCATCGCTTTGCTGGACTTGAGCAGTCCCTGCTCCAGCAAAACTTGTGTCCCACTTCCTTCAGTTCCTCTCCAGCCCCGTGTTTCACCAAGGGATTTCCAATCATGCCCTACCTGTTCACTAAGGCTGCTTGTTCCTGAGGCTGCTGTGACCTTGTCACCTGCACGAGCCCATCCAGGGCACAAGCCCCTGCAAGGTTTGTGTGACCCTGCGGAGCACTGACACCTTTTTTAGCCACTATAAACCCATGTGATCTGATTCCCTGTGGGAAATGGGTTGCATCCACCAGTGTCACGTACCAAGCTCCAAAGAAACAGTTGAAAGAAGAGTTGCATCTCCAGCTGGGTGGTCAGGTTTTGCTGTAGGAAATGTCCTGCAGTGAGGATCAGGGGTTTATAACACTCTGTGGCTCGTCTCTCACTGGGGAAAGCTTATAAATAAAAGCAGGGAGCTGATGGGAGCTTATCAATAAAAGCTCATAAAAGCAGGGAGCTGCAACACCTGGATGTTTTCTGGCCAAATACAGCATCCCAGGGGAAGAGGGTTGGATGCACGAAGGCTTTGAGGTTCCCACTCTCCCAGGAGAGGGGATAGGGCTGGGAAGGGTGTGAACTCTGGGTTTAGTGCTGCTGCCGTCAGCTCGGGACAGGGGTGGGTAGACAATGGCCCTGGGAGATGTGTGTCATCCTGCCATTCCCTCGGGGATCCTGGCTGAGTCACAGCTGCCTGGCCACTCTGTTCTCCTCTCCAAGGCATGCCACCCACCTTGGAGGGCACTGGGAGAGTCTGATGGGCCAACCACAAATCCCTGTGACTCACACGTTGGGTGGTGTAAACCCTTAGGATTTGCACTGGGATGGGTGGGACCTCTGGGACGTGTGGTGCTGTGATTTGAGTGGGTGAACTGTACTTCAGTGCATGCAGAGGGCTCCTGCCAGGCAGCTTTGCACAATGCCCAGCCCAGGGAAAGCAGAGAGGGCTGGAGGAGCAGGAATTGCATTGGCAGTACTGAGATTTTGGGATCGGTCAGCAGAGCAGTGGCCACATCTGATCATCTTATGTGATTTCATACTGATGTATTAATGTTTTTTGAACTGCCTGGCTTGGACCTGTGTCCTTGTAGTAACCCAGGATGAGACAAGTGGCAGTAAAACCAGAGGTTTTATTGGGATAGATCCTTTAACCCTTCTCTAGGCAGCAAAGGGAGGACGGTGCAGGCTGACCCTGCTCCCAGGCAACCCAGCAGCACAGACACCCTCAAAACAGACTGAGCAGATTTGGAAAGTCAGTTTGTCTCCTTCCCAGCTCCATCCTCACAGGACAGCCTGAGCTTGTTTGCAGGTACCTGCTCTCCCTCTGAGCACACGGCACAAAGAGGCTGCTGCTTCTCGAGCAGGTCACGGAGTTTTGGTTCTTCCTGTGTTCCCATTGAGCCTCTCACCGCTTCACCCCGTTGGTAATTGCTCTTGAAAAGCCCAGGGAAGGGAGAAAATGAGATGAAAAGCCATGTCAGAGCTGACTGGTACTGTCTGTGCTGCAAGGCAAGAAGGCAGTCAAAACAGAGTGGCAGGAGCTGTTGCATCTGGGGCTGCGGTCACACCAGGGGAGGAGAACTCCAGGGAGGTTAAATCTGCAATGAGGTTTTCCTTTTCCTGTATTCCAGGTGTACCTGACCGCTGGAAAGGCCTACCAGCTTGAGAAGACCCTGAAGGAGCTTGAGGAGGGGGCTCAGCACAGCGGCACTACGGACTCGGAGCTGTCGGAGCTGGAGGACAAAGTGGCCTCGGCAGCCGCTCAGGTGCAGCAGGCAGAGAGTGAGGTGAGGGCTTGGCTCTGAGAGATTTTTCCCAGCCAGTGATGGCAAACAAAGCCACTGGTGGATCCTCCAACCACCATCTGTACGTGTTTTTCCCTCCTCCTAAAGATATCGGACATCGAATCCCGAATTGCGGCTCTCTCCGCCGCAGGGCTGACAGTGAAGCCTGTGGAAAAGGCAAAGAAGAAGTCGAGTGTGCAGGTGAGCGTGGAGGGTGGTGGGTGTGAGGTCCCAGCCCTGAGGTGTACATGCTCCCCTGGGCTGTTGCTGCTGCCCCTGGGTGCTGGGAGAGGCGGCTCTGAGAGACTGAGCCGTGCCCAGCTCTCCCCATGCTGCCTGGTGCTCTGCTCCGTGGCACAGAGAGTTGTCTGCCTCCTCCTGCACCCCTAGAGACACCTCTGCCCTCCCTCTGTCCGCAGGCTGCCTGCCTCCTCTCTCCTGGGGCCACCAGCAGCAGTCCCAGGGAGTCTTTGGATGACATCAAAGTGAGTGTGTGTTCAGTCACAGGCTGTGCACGTGGCACAGCGTTAAGCCTGGAGACGACTCCAGGGGGCTGCTTTCAAGGCAGTGGCCTCAGTGGGGACCTCTGCCCTCCCACCCCCTTCCCCACAGCAGGCTGCTCCCCTTCTCTTGCAGGCAATGCCCGGATTGCAGAGGTACAGGAGGAAGTTCAACAGTCCCCTGGAAATCACCAGTAAGGAGCACGGCTCTGCCCGCGGGAGATGGGGACCTGTGGGTAGGGGGGTTGGATTCTGGGAGGTGCTGGGTGCTTTTCCTCTGCATCCAGCTGTGTGTCCGCAGTGGGAGAGCTTCAAAGTCGATGGTGACCTGAAACTTGGCTCAGCAGCTTGTGTGGTAGGGGGCCAATCACTGGAAATGTTTCATCCTGACCACTATCAGTGAGACCCATTAGGAAATTACTTTTCTATTTCTCTCTTATCTCTCCTCACAAGCCTGAAGGCGGGAAGAGTGGCTCTCCTCTCAGATAATGGAAGATGAAGGGAGGGAAGGGGGGAAGGATCATTAAATGCAGAGGTGGAAGAGCGTTTCCCCCATTCACACAGACAATTAACAGAGCTGTTTCCCAAGCTGGTAGGTGGAAAGGTCCCTTGTCCTCATACCGAGCAGGAGTCATCTGCTCTCCTTCCTGCAAAGGGCAGGCAGATAAAGGCAGCCCGTGGGCCACGTCAGCCCTGCCAGGAGATAGAGGGATGTGCAATGGGGACGGACGTCACCAGGCAAACCTAATCCCCTGTGCCTGGGCTGGGCCAGGGGGTGATTTGGTCTCCTGACTGCCTGCCTGGCAGGCCAATGACTTGGAAAGTTGGTCCTGGAAATGTGCAGCTGGTGGAAGTTGGTGGCAGAGGAGAGGAGAGCAGGTCAAGAAAGTGTCATAGGCTTGCGAGGTGAGAGCTCCTCCCAGGCTGGGCTTTTGCTGTACCACGGAGCTTTCCAGAGCAGAGGTCCTGGCAGCTGACTGCTGCCAGGCTGACCTAGCTCTGCAAACCTGAGTAGCAGCAGCTCTTGTCCCCTTGTTATCCAAGTGCTTCCCATCACCCTCCCGGAGAGGTGATGCATCCAAACCCACAGCCAGCGGGGGACTGGCAAATCCCAAGTGACTTGGTGGGTCACTGAAGCCTGTGGTGAGGTGGCTGAGGACCTGCTGCCCATCTCTCTTCCCTCACTACAGGTTTTGACGACTCCTTCGACCGCAACTCCGTGTACCGCGGCTCCCTGACGCAGAGGAATCCCAACGGGAAGAACCGGAGAGTGGAGAGGCTCTTTGCGGTACGGACACAGCCCCCCTGGAGGGCTGCAGGCCTGGCTTCCAGGGGGACCTGTCCCTCCCCAAGCTCTCCTCAAGCTGCTGCAGCCCTCAGCTCTCAGTGTTGGTCTCACCACGCTGACTGCTGAGGGCAGGAGCACTGAGGTTTGGGACATCATAAGCCCCAGAAAAGATGAGCATCTCGGAATTCCCGTTGCCTGCGTGGTCCGTGGGATGGGCCAGGGCCTCGCTCCATGCAGTGGCAGCTAGAGGGGACAAGGAGCCTGCTGGGGTGGCTCAGGGCACGGTGGTGAGCTGAGGTTCCTCCTCTTGTGCCTTGCAGAAGCCTGTGATGACCCACCTGTCCTGAGGAGAGGGGACCTTCCCGCTTCCGCATTTCAGCGATGACACAAGACCTCAGCAAAGCCAAGCCTCTCACCACCTTCCCTGCAACACCTCCTCCTCCTTCTCCTGAGACCCCCTCTCTCCCTGAAACCCTGGATGGAAAGGAAGCCAGAGGCCATGGGCAGGAGGCCTTGCTGGGAGCCGCCCGGAAGAGGAGCAAAGCACTGGGATGCAGATACGTGGCCAGGGGCTCTCATGGGAGGATGCTGGAATGAGACCTTGGATTGGGGCAGCTCTTTGGTGCTGGGTCATCCAAGGGGACCAGGGAGGTGCAGAGCAGGAGTGACCTCCTCACAGGGAGCTGGATGTCAGCGTGGAATTCAGCACAGGGACTGGGGCAGTGACACAGCCCTCGCTTGGTAAAAGCTGCCAGTGCCTGCCCCTGCTCTCTGGCAGGCTGCTGGTGAGCAGGAACAGGAGCTGACAGTGAGTGTGGAATGCCCTTGGGGTAGAAGAGGGACCCAGGCACCCCAGTGCTGGGATTCACATCCAGGTGCTGGTCCCAGCTCCCTGCCATGTCCCTTTGGAGCATTGCTCCCCTTCCCTGAGCAGCAAAGCAGGTTGAGAGCAGTGCTGGTTCCCTCCCAGTGAGCGTTTGGCCAAGAGTTCTTTGTCCCAAGCCATGCAAGCACCCACTGAGGCTTCTGACACCCTTTCTGAAGCAGTGTGGCCATCTGGGGATGGCAGTGAGGCCAGGCTTGAGGGAGGCAGTGGCAAGGAAAGTGGAAGAAAGGCTGGAGGGCTTGGTGGGGATTAGTTTGCTTTCCCAGCTCTCTAAGATGTCTCCTTTCCATGTGAGGCTGTGTCAGCAAGACAGAGAACTCCAGCAAGCAGAGTGTAGGTGCTCCTTTGCTCCACACAGGGCTCAGCCCGTGCCAAGATGCACTTTGTGGATGAACATGTCCCCTGTCCCAGGTGATGGCATTGCAGAACCCCTTAGGGCCATCCTGTCCTTTGGAGGGGCTGTGATGACCTTTGGGGGCTGCAGTGGCCCTGGTAACACCCACCCCCAGATCCCCCAAGGTGTTTGCTTTCCTCCAGTATTTCATTCTCCACACCCACTAACCCCAGTGGATCAGTGCCTGGCCCCACATCCATGATCAGCCCATGAGGATGGGAAGAGGGTTGCTTTTCCTCGCAGGTCACTTTGGAAGAGGTTTTTTGCTCTGTCCCTGTCCTGTGTAGCCCCCACCTCCCTCCTTCCTTCCCTCCCTTCCCAGTAGGCGAAGTGGGGAGGATCACTCGCAGCTGGAGCAGGGATATCAGACCAATGCTGACAGTTTCCCCTCAATGGCCTCTCAGGCTGGATCATTTTAGGCAATTCCTGTGCATCTGAGCTATAAAACCACTTTAATCATGAGCAGTAGGGTGAATTCTCATGCAAGTAACACATGCATTTGGCTTTGGTAGTGGTAGAGGCTGCTAACTGCCTAGAAATTGGTCCTGTGGCCACCCCAGAGAGTACTGTAAGTCCATAGTCTGGGCTTCCCAGCTGGAAACAAAACCAGTTTCTTAATTTAAAATTAAATCCTTCTGGCCTGAAGCTCAGAAGGGTAAGTGCAAACCTCTGCTGGTGCAGAAACTCTCCCAGACACTGTGGCTTTACTGCATCCATCTCCTGCTGCTCCGCCAGCCTCGGTGCTGGGATGGCAGCTCCTGGCAGGAGAGAGCTCCACCCAGATCATCCAGAGGGTTTGCACCCACCTTTCTGGTGGTTCAGGCTTCATCCCAATCCCACCTCTTGCTGTGTCTGGTTTCAAATCCTTCCACGCCTGCCCCTGTGAAGGAATCCTCGCAGGGAGCCTCAGCAGTGCAGACCAAGATATTGTTCAGTAGCCACCCACGTTGCTCTTTGCTGGCTTCCTGACCCATCTGCCTGTGTAGAGATTATAACACACGTACACTAAATCACGCAATAAAGCCAATTTTGTGTCCAGAACCATCCACCCATTTCCCAGTGCCTGTTTTTTTCAGCTCGCTGCTGGAGTGAAGGCGCCTTTCTCTTTCCATAGAATCCCAAAACAGTTTGGGTTGGGAGGGACCTTAAAGCCCATCTCATCCCATCCCCTGCCATGGGCAGGGACACCTTCCACTATCCCACGTTGCTCCAAGTCCTGTCCAACCTGGCCTTGGACACTTCCAGGGATGGGGCAGCCACAGCTTCTCTGGGCAACCTGTGCCAGGGCCTCCCCACTATCCCATTTAACCCTGCCCTCTGGCAGTGGAAAGCCATTACCCTTTGTCCTGGCACTCCAGGCCCTTGTCCAAAGTCTCTCTCCAGCTCTCCTGGAGGCCCTTCAGGCACTGGAAGGTCCTCTAAGGTCTCCCTGGAGCCTTCTCTTCTCCAGGTGAACACCCCCAGCTCTCCCAGCCTGGCTCCAGAGCAGAGGAGCTCCAGCCCTCGGAGAATCTTCGCTCCAGCAGGTCCATGTCCATCCATTTCTTTAACCAACCTGTGCCTCCCTTTCTTTAAAACTGCCCATGTGGAGCAGCCAGGAGCTGGATCAGCGGCTCGGAAGCCGAATGGGGGCAGAGGGTGCAGATCAGGATGGCCACGTGACCAGTCAGGTACTGGCCACAGAGCCACAGGTGTGATAAACGTGGGGCAGTGGTGCCCAGTGGTGAAGCCAGGTGGGCAAAGAGGATGCAGTGTGGTGGTAAGGAGGGGCTGATCCTGAAATAAATGCACTGCTCCAACCTGCATGGAAATCCCGAATCCAATCTGGCAGCTGGAGCCACACGAAACACAAGCCCACAACATCGAGGGGTTGATTTAAATCTATGTTAAATAATTGCAGCAATAATTGTAGAGGGAGGCCTGCTGAGCCCGAGGTGTGGGTTTCCATGGCTGACACCCAGGGAGGGTTTCCTCCTCCCTTCAGCCCTTTCCCTGCCTTTGCTGCACGTCTGTGGCAATGCCCCTGTGTCCCCCCGCTGCTCCTGTCACCTCTCCCCGGCACTGGCTGTGCTGGGGCACCAGAGCTGGCCACTGCACGAGATGGAGCTCTGCCCCAGGGCAAAGCCAGCCCCACACGGGGGTGGCAGACAGAGACCTTCCCCTGCCCGCACCCCACTAGTGACGGTGTCTTCACGACCGTGCCCTCACAGAGGTGTCCGCGCTTCGGGATGTCCCCAGTCCCAGTTTTGTCTGCGTTTGGACACCAACGACCCTCCGTGCTGGAGACCCAGGCTGGCTCCTCCAGCGTCACATCCAGCAGAACAAACATCAGAAATCTTTTAAATCCATTTAAAACGGGAGTGGGGGACCGGGCAATGGGGGCTTGAAGCCTTCACGTCCCCGGGAACGATCCCGTCCGTGCCCCAGCACGGTGCCTTCCCCTCTTCTTTGTATTTAATGTGCTGATTTCCCCAAGGCAGGCTTTTTCCCGGGGAGTGAAGGGGGTCCCAGCGTGAATCCTGTCCTGCGGTGGAGTTACAGTGCTCGCTCCAGCGTCCAGGGCAGCAGCACGCACCGACCCCGGCTGTGGGCGCCGGGAGGATGGAGGATGGAGCAGAAAACTTCCCCTTGTCCGGCATAACCCCGCGTCGAGGACAGGGATTAGCATATTCCCAAACTGTCTCCCTCAAGCCAGCGGAAGATAAAATGCCGGTCCCTTCTGAGTCACGACAATCCCGGTGCTGATTTGACGAGCGCGGCCGGCGGGGAGGGGAGATGCCCCGGCTCGGTCCCCGCCGGGGCTCGCCTCTGACATCAGCACTGAACCGGCCATAAAAGCGGCGGCCGGAGGGGACCCCGGCTCAGACAGCAGCACAGCGGGACTGCAGCCGGGCGCCTCGGTAAGTGCAGCCCCGGCACCGGGAGCGACGCTTTCCTCTCCCTCGCGTGTTGCTTTTGTAGCTGGATCACTCCCGAGCGCTGCTTTGCCTCCGCGTGTCTGTCCTTGTGTCTGTCCAGC